>BMAW01103111.1:0-26435 GCA_019974015.1 Nephila pilipes
ATATATATATATATATATATATATATATATATATATATATATATATAGTAGGACTTAAAATTTAAAATAAAAAGAATTTTTAACTTACGTTTTGAGAACTGACTGCGCCAATTACTAAAATTTTACACAGCTACAACTTGAATTTTCCGAAGTAAAATAAATATTTACTTGTATTCTTATAATGAAGTCTTATTTTAAATTTAAATCTTACATTCCTAAATTTTTTTATTATTTTATTTTTGATTTATTAAGTACTGGTATATGCATCATCTATCTATTTTAATAATAAAATTAGAAATATGTGAAAACAGTATTTTAATAGAAATAATCACAATATTTTATTTAAAGTATAAAATGAAAAATTATTTTAATTATGTTTGTAGCTAAAGCTTATTAATGCAGTATTTATGAAGTTTGAAAGCAGTATTGGATTTAAAACCTAATGCGAAGCAAATATTCTATTACAAAATCAAATATTTGTTACTTTAACATTGATAAATTTTTCGAACTTAGTGATTCTCTACCGTTTTTAAAAATTTTCTGATACCTAATGAGAAACAAACTTTATTCATCATATATTCGTAGCTAATTCTTCTTGTAAACATTATTCCACGCACAGAAATACCGTAGTCTAAGATTACTTTCCTTTCTGCACCGAATAGCATTTTTAACTTTTAAAGATGGATCGTACATTTTTCAAAAGAGAAGATGTAGTTTTTCTGCTTGTAAATTCCTAATTTTGGTTAATACCGAATCTATGCATGTTGCTAATGATACGTTTAAAGATTTTTTTCTTCTTTTTAATTTTGCGGTAATTAGAATTTAGACTCTTTCTAATTTTTTTATCAAAGAGTAATTACTCTTCCTACTCAAAGGGGATATTTATAAAGATAGAATATTACAAAAGCTGATAAAATTGAGAGCATTCAAACTGCATTTCTGTGGATAGATAAAGTATTTGAAATAATTAAGAATACTTAATATTGAAAAAAATTAGATCACTTAATTAAGGCATGATTTTAATATAGCTAATTAGATCTTTTCTCAGAAATTTATAAATAGAATATGCACATCTATACACTTAAATTTTAATTTTGACTATATGAAAAATTATGAAATTAATTAGATAAATTATTTTACTCCATATTTATGTTAATTTCATTAAATTATTCAAGCATAACGAGACATACTTTGAAGCTCTTTGCTGATTAATTACACTAACTTTGAAAAGAATATGTATTAAATAGACAGTATTTATTTTCTTTTGTACCTTAAATTTGAATCATCTTTTAATGTACATTATTTAAAATGTTTTTATAATTATGAATAACATGAGATTATTGACAGAAATAAATCAATATTAATCAGATTATAATTTCACTTTCATGAGAGTACTTAATAAAAATGAGTTTCTAAGTCATTTCTATAAATATTTCTCAGAAAGAAAAACAATGTATCATTGAGAATATTTTCAAAATGCATATAGAAATGTTTTAAACCAAAAGTTTAAAAAGAAAATTAAGAATTTGTGATAATTATCAAAATTTAAGCTTTGTTAAAGTTAAGCATGGTAAAAATCCTTTCTTAAGATTATGATCTCATACACAGTGTAGAAAGTTTGTAATGTTAGGTATGACGCTGCTGAGAAAGGTCAAAAAAGAATCATCAATAATAATCTCTATTAATTAAATCTATAAATTTCTAGGAATTTCGAAAAAATTACTTGTCTCAGCTTTTCTGATAATTTAATTAATAATATTTTTAACGGTAAGGAGATTCACTTCACAAAAGAAAAAATAATATTCCGTAAAACAAAAGGCTTCATATCTTGAAGTATCCTACATACTCCTACTGAAATAGATCAGTCAAATATGAATTACTCAATAATGTCAGCACATAACTATATTAAACAAATAAAACTATAAATATGACTCGCTAAAAAACTGTAATACTTGTGAACTAATGTATATGAATTTCTATGCACATACTGTAAAAATATACATATCATTTTCTTTCCTTTAATTTTGGATTATAGATTATAAAGGTACTTGAAAAATCGTTTTTTTCTTAGAATAAACATTTTTCTATAACATCATTAATATAAAAAGTAAAAGAATAGCTTAAGAGAGACAGCGTAAGAAATACTAGAATGAAAATTATAATTAACACTCAATGCATTTGCACTTCTATTTAGCAATTGGGAAATAAAAGTAAGGGAAATAATTCATAAAATGCAAATAATTTTTGCAACTTTTAAAGGTTTTTTTTTCATGGTTTTCTTAAATTACGTGATTTTAAATTTCCAATGAAATATATTAAATGAATGAATTATTAATCAATAAAAGGCATTAATAGTGATATCTATAAATCATGCCAAACTGAGGTGGTGGCAGCAGCCTAATGGTTAAGGCATCAAAATCGAAGTAAGCGGTTATCGTTGAGTAGTGAGTTCAAGCCTTGATGCCATTTAAGTACCACCATGTACCCGGGATAATGCACATTAAATCTGTCAGGGTCCAAAGTCCTCCCGTTTGCATGGTATTGGAATTTGGAGAGGGGAGTGCCACCTCAGGTGCCGCCCTCGTCATTTAACCGAACGAGTTCTGTCAAAGTTAAGAGGTCTGTCACCAATAACCCTTGAGTTACTTCTGGTGCAACGTTAATAAAACCAAACTATATGCCAAACTGAGATTTTTATTCTAAATTCTCTTCATAAACTTTAACTTTGATTCATTAGTTTTAGTAACATCGCTCTTTAAGCAACATGGATGCTATAAGCGAAGGAATTCGCAATTTTGAATAGAAGTTGGGAAGAGATTCATAACAATAAATTCATGTGATCAATAAATTTTATCCCTTTTTAATAAAGTATTTTAGTTATATAAATATTGTACTGGATATCATGTTGGATAAGTGGATAATTAATAAATTACCTAAAATGTAAATTTTGTGAAACATAAGGATATAACTATCAACTCTTCACTGAATGCCACACTAATGACTCGTTAAATTATTAGTATACGATATGTTGATAATATTTATCTTACCACATATTCCGTTTTAAATTATGCGAATATTTGATTTTCAGAGTGTACAATTTCCAAAAATAAAAATTTTGAAGACAGAATTAGCTTAAATTTCTTTTCTATATGTAATCAACATGTTTGAATTCAAATAAAAAATCATACGAGAATTAGATTCCTAATATTTAGTTCCAAAATTATAATGACAGAAAACAAGTTTTAAGCTGAAAATCATTCAGATAATTGTATGAATGTTGTATATATATATATATATATATATATATATATATATATATATTGTTTGTGTATTATGAAAATTTAGCGGAATTGTAGAAGATTTTTATTAAATTTCTATAATATCAGGTATGGTTTTGAATCATGAACGCAGTTTTTAGTTTTCATTCTTATGACGGGCTTTAAATGGGACTTTTCCTTTTTCTTTGGGATGCGAATTTAATTACCTATGGGAATTTAATAAGTTTACGTTCTAAAAGTAGTCTGCTGTGCTTCTTCAATACAAGAAATTAGCACTGTATTCTAGAACACCAACGCATTCCTGTCTTGTAGATGTTTTGAGAGGGCAGAATTTCGGATATGTGTTCATCTAGATGTCTTTCCTTCCCTACTAGCCATCGTAATATAAATAAAGAATAATTTGGTGTTTTAAGAGGACTGCTGCATCGATCAGGAGAGAAAAATAATTGAAACTCATTTGGATGAATCTCGCAATAAAATCATCCTGCGAACCATGTATATGATTTAATAATAATTTTTTTCCATAAATGTTTGTAACAATATTGTTTAAATTAATTTTTATAAAGACTGTATTTTTTATGAATATTTTATAGTTTTATTTAATTATGGCATAGCATGATAGATGGCATTTGACTTTTCATTACATTTTTAAAGTTTATGATCAATTCGCAATTAATAATTAATTTAATTTTTCTTTATAATTCCTTTAAATAAAGTTAGGATCTTGGAAGTTTTTCATTTTGTCATTATTAGTAATATTTCTGTTCTTTAGTTTCTAAATACTAATTTTTCAATTTAAGAACCAAAGTAAGTTATGTACGAGCCTTTGACTTTTGACTGCCTGAACTTAGAATTGACATACTGCATATTAGCAACCGCTAGACATAGTTATAAGATTCACTTGAAAATTGTACAGGCATCATAACAGCTTCATTTCTCTTTTAACTTTGTGTTATATGTATTTTTGATACTGTGTTTGATTAGGAAAATTTGTATAAACAGTTTTCAACATGAAAGTAAATAAGGTTTCCGATTTTTGTTTTTTCTTAAATTTAAAGTAATCTTAAAAGTTAATGAACTACTGAAAGTTTAGTTTCTTGTGTACTTTGTACACCATACAGGTAAATTTTCAGAACATAATGATACATTCATGCATAAACGTTTTCGTATGTTAGTTTAAGGCTACACAGTACCCTAAAAATGACAAATTTATCGAAAATTTTTTTTTTTGCATTTTCCTGTAGCCCATACATTTGGGAATCTTGGCCCCAAATTTTAGATCTATTAACCAATTAGTTTTTAAGATATTTGAAGTTTTCTGAGCATTGTCAGTCACTATTTTTGACAGCTGAGGGGGGCGTGGTTAGTTTCGGTTTCATTTTAAAGCATTTTTCCATTCTTAAATTTAATTAATTACTGATATTTTTTAAATAATATCGATACTTGCAGAGAAGTATATATTAACTTCAACTTTCACTACTAAAATCATTTATGTTTGTTTATATTTTGAGTTCTTGATGTGCTTATAGTTACTTAGCCAAAATTGATAAGAAAAGGTATTTCTCAAGACCAATATTTATTCTGCATATAATTTATATAAGTTAAAAGCTATTTTAAATTGTTTAAGTGAAGTTTTTTCTGTTGAAAAAATGCCACGGACAAAACTTTCGCAGCTTGAGAAGAGAATCAACACTTCTAAGAGATGGAGTACTGCTGATAATGACAATGCTAAAAACCTGCTTTAGTGGATATAACTACAAAACTTCAGAATACAAATGTCTTTAATACTTCTGCTATATATAAAAGTATCTTTCAAATTACATTATAGTGGATACTGAATGTTTGTTTACAGATAATTTTGGAATATTTTTAAGCAATATTTGCCATAGTGTATCTTTAAAACTTTGCTATGGTCAAAGAAATAGATTTGCATATAAAGTGAATGTTGTATGTGTTAATTGTGACCAAACCTAGAGTGAAACATGTTCATAACAATTAATTGATGCTATATTACATCAAATATCAAATGTTAGCAAGCATCAATTTTTTAATGTTCCATTTGATGTAAATATGAGATTAGTGCAAGGTATGTTAAGTTTGTGACTTCTCAACTCATCGTTGGAAAAATTCTGCATGCATATGAATTGAAATATAATGTTTAGTAAAACTTAAAAGACATTATGAGCCAAAAGTTCTGATTGGACATCTTGTTGGGTCAAATCAGCCGTTGCTTTATATTCGTAAAGATGTCATTGAGGCGTAGGGCTCAAGGAATGATAAAGATATAGTCGGTATTGGAATGTCATATGATGGAAGCTGGTTGACAAGAGAACATATGTCAACGTCAAATATCGGAATAGGATATGTTATCGACTTGCTGACTGGCTTTGTGATAGACTACGAAGTAATGTCAAAGCGACGTGGAGAATGTGAACAGACTAAATTTGAGCTTGGAGAAGAAAGTGCTGAATTTTGTATTTGGTACAAAGGACAACAAAATGTTTGTAGTACAACACATGTCGGATCATCTAGTGCAATGGAAGTAAATGCAGCTGTGAAATTATGGGAAAGATCTGAGAGTATTAGTTTCCGGGACACAATCTTGCTCTTTGACTCTTGGTGTTTTTACCAGTTATCATTAGCACGTGGAAAAAAATCAGGTCTTCACAAAGATTGGGTAAAAATAACAATCAACGAAGAATATTTGCCCAAAATCTTGCCTATTTATCAGCGATTAGCATCAACTGAATTATTAAGCACATGTGTCAGAGGTTTGACACACAATTCTAATGAAGCATTACATTCGATGATATGGGACAAATATTCCAAAGAAAATACAGCTTCCAGGAGTCGTGTTGATTGCCATGTCGAGTGCAATACCTGAATTTATTGTTGGAACATTAAAAGCTCTAAAAACATTTCAGGATGCTAATTGAATTTGTAACAAGTTTGTCATCAGAACATTTAGTGTACTTTACTCATTATAGGAGAACCTATTTCAGAAAGAAAAGGAAATCTGCAAATTTTAAAGTTGCGCAGAAAAAAATAAAACTTGCTAAATTGCGTCGACTTAAAATTCAGAAAAAATTAGGTGCTATGTACAAACCTGGTAGTTTTTAACTTTTTTTAAACTTTTATTTATATCATTATTATTTTTTATAAGTGTATTGTGTTTTAAAACTTTTGTGAAATTATTATGTTAACTTTAAGCTGAATTATCTGTCATCGTAAAAAATGCTATATCGATATTTTGCAAAAACATATTTTGAATAAATAAAAATATTTGCCATAATATTTAATTAAAGTAGTGTTTTCATATATTATATAAGTAGTTAAATAATATATTAAAAATTTAGATCTTTGCAAGTATTATTAGTTTTTGTTTTATGCCTTTAAAAACTTTAAATGCATTTTTCTCAGACTTTTATTTTTGAAGATGTGTTTTCTAATCCCTAAGGCTTTTTTTCTGTTCAAGATAGAGTCTTGAAATTTTTTATACATACTGAGATATATGTGTTCTATAAAAGTTAGTATGGATTTAGGTCTGGGATCCCTAGTTATTTTTTTAAAAAATGTTAAAGTTAATATTTTAAAAATTTTCCTGTTTTTTCCAGGTTTAGCTAGAAAAATAATTATTAAAAATCAACAAGGGAACAGATTTTCAAATCCATACTAACTTTTGTTTGCAATAATGTATGAAATATAAATCACTCAAAATAATTAAAAAATTTCAAAAATTGTGTATTTTATAAGGGTTTAAAAAAACTTCAAAATTTTTAAATTTTTTAAAATTTTAAAATAAGGACTAGTTAAATTGACTTTTTATTTTCAGAATCAGTTTAATAATATAGTATGAAAACAATACATAAGTTACTTTTAATATTACTGTCTCCAAAAAAATTTTTTGAAAAAGAGTACCGTGTAGCCTTAATTTTAAGATTTTAATGGCCCTTTTATTCTCAAGTCTTAAAAGCTTTTATAGCTAGGTGTTTATTTAGGTTGTTTTTCTTTTTATTATTTTTTTATATGCCTTTTAACTTCTATTCATCTTCAATTGCGCTTTTGGTTTTGTAGCCAGTTTTTAGTATCGTATTTTTTAAAGTGGATAGTTTTGCCAATAAATCTAGAATAACTCAGCCTGGCAATTCAAAGTCCGTTTCAGTTTAAATGTATTATTTCCCATTTTTTCAATCATTATCTCTTTTTTCATATTTCTGGTATACATATATATACATATATATATATTGAAGCGAACGCCACTGTTCAAAACAGTTGATTTCCTTAGAGACGAAGTAAACCAATCAGACTCGGAGATTGAGATGCGCGAGCCGACTGGAGAGCGAGTTTGAACGAAGACTGAAGAAAAAACAAGGATCTTGTGTGTAGCATGGCTCATGTTTAGCGGCAAAAAAAATTAAATACTAATTTAGCCAGACTGTTTCCGTTTCCAATACGTTACAGTCTCAACTGGAGGCACTGACACGATGAAATATGATTACTCTAAAAGTAATTAGTTTGGCTAGAGATTATCGATGCATCAAAATTGAAACCGCCTAAAAGTTAAGCTTACTGATGGCTGAAGTGCGCCATCTTGCCGAGAACTCTGCGTTAAAAATAATAGTGGTATCCTATCATTTGAGAATTAACAAGACGTGTTCTAGGAAAGAAAAAGAAGTACCTTCCTGCACAAGTTATAAGAAAAGAATCCCTTTACTGTGACAACAATCATATAATTCTTCAAGTACCAGCCTGGGAGTGATGTAAAAATTTTAGTTGTGCTGACAAGTACTCCAAGTATATTTCAGGTACGATTTCCTTTTCTGTTTTGCCAATTATTTATACCATAAGTGATTTTTTCTTAATTTTAAATATATTACATTTCGGTGATTTTTTTGTGTTATTTTAAGTGCGTATCCTATGCGTTAAAATTAAGTGCATATCCCATGCGTTGTTCTACAGTAGAATTCTACTATAGATTATCATAAACTGTGAATCTTTTGAATAATTTAGTATTATAAGACTATTCTTGGTTGCATATCATATGCTTTAGAATTTATCTAATTCTAGTAATTTGAATCACGTCCTTTGATAATGGGAGATTCGTTTGAGTATATTTTTTTTATTTGGTTACACAATCATAAAAATATTGCATGTTTTATATATTACTTCCTACTGTGTGTGATGAGAATCACTAGCTATTATGGAAAGATTTAGATATATAAGTGATAAATCACATTTAATAAAAGATATTTTTTATCACTGACTTTGAACTGTTTGGTTGAGCAGTAGAATATTTTATTTTTGTTTTGAACTGTAGAATATTTTGTTTGTTCATGTAATTGCGATTTTTGTTCCGTTGATGCAAACTTGCTATTTTCTTAAGGCGGAAATATTTTCCTGCAATTAATCAAAGTATTTTTATTTCCATATTGGTATTTTTGTTGTTAATGATTAAGAACATACAAACAATAGTTAAAATTTATTTTAGCAAATAACCATTTTTGGATTATAATATTTTTACCATTATTTTCTTAAGTAAAATTATAAGTTAAATCAAATTGATTTTATTGGTGGGGTTTTATCCAAATATTTGAGTGTAAAACCTATTTTACTTAAAAATGTTTTATTTAGTAATAGGTCGAAAAGCAGAGTTAAGATTTATAGCAGAAAAATTAGGTGAAAGAGTAACTGATGATTTAAAAACTATACACTTCAAAATCTTATTATAAATAACACCAATTACGATGAAGAATTAGTATGAGAAATTCTAAATGCAAGAATAAAAGAAGGAATGTAAGCCTACAAATCGCATGTCTGTGAAAACTATGATGCAATTGAAGAACATAATTCAAATCCTTTTCAATTACGGAAACTCCTTAAATGTATTGCTAAAGAAGATGATAAAACTGAAATTGCAGGTAATATAGCTCAAGATATGGAAAACCTTTTACCTTCATTTAGAAGCGACAAGAATACAATAAATTTAGTTAAAATTAATGCCAATGAGTTCATAGAAGCACAGCATAGAAGAGAATAAGTAGGTCCCTTGATTCAGAAGGTACAAAAAAGCAAGAAAAATGAAAATTCTAATCTGTTAAATCAATTAGAATAATTGCGGAATGAAACCTGTTCCTTAAATGAAAATAAAGACGAAAGCGGATTTAAAAACAAGTGGAAGAGCAAAAGACAAAACTGTTGGGGATTCGAAGAGAAAGAATACCGGGAAAAGAAAAAGAAGTTACAGGAGAAAATATTTCCATTGGAGAAAGAGAGGAATTAATACTGATGGTGCAAATTAAGTCAAGAGAAGATTTACCGAATGAAACAGAGAAACTGAGAAATAAAACATGTGTTTTTATTGAAGGAAAGAAGAAAGCAGAGAAATTAACCCCTATACTGATACCAATATAGTTGGAAAAAGATAAAGTTTTGGGGCAGATAGTTAAGTGGACGGAACGAGTACATAGAAGTTTTCCGACCCCGAAAGGAAGAAAACATATATTTTGAAGCAAAACGAACGATTTTACTTCAAGGAAAGAAACGTTGCAAAAGATAGATACTTTTCCGAAAGAGAGAAAATATTAGAACCACAACAAGACGAAGGGATTCCACCCGAAGGAAGAATAAACGCTCAGGTAGACAGAATAAAAAGTGTAATTGAACTCCTGGTGGGGGAGTCCCCCTTTAGAAAGATGGGAAAATCTAACAATCACAAAGGAAGGTGAAAACCAGTCCCCTTTTGATAACGGGGGTGTTAAATGATTCCAGCCCAAGAGGTACCCCTCTTTCAATAAAGAAGAAAAGGTGGTATTGGAATAATTCTGGTCCAGATAAATGATAGGGGAGAAGAGTAACCCTTTTATACCTTAGTATAAAATTTTCTGTTTATGAGATAAGTTATTGCACAACTGAAAAGGAATGTGCAACTATAGTTAACACAATGAAGAAACTAAAATGTTATTTGGATGGACAGGAAAAATGTATCATCCAGACCAACCAAAACCCATTAATCTGGTTGAAAACAAATGCAGGAACAACTCACGCCTTATATGTAGATCTCTTGCACTGTGCAACCATTTAATTTCGAAGTCATCCATAAACCTGGGAGAAGTCATGTTAATGTAGATGATTTGAGTTGAATTGATTTAAGATCATTATATATTTTCCCAAGATGTGTGTTATGGTTTCAGTTCTATACCGAACATCAAATTTTCTTTTTCCAACAGAAAATTTGTGATATTTTTCCTTTTCAAAATTAAGTCCAATTTCTAGTAATTGATGTCATAAGGTTAGACAAAAGTTCATGAATATGTTACGTATACATTTAAGGTAAGTTTTCAAATTTCTGTGAGCATAATTCATATATATACACAAATATACATTGAAATTATTATTTCTATAAACATGTGATATACTAACATATTTTCCTAAAAGTAAGAATGAAGCTTCGTGAAAGTTATTTCTTTTTGATATTACGATGCTAGATTATGAATTAGCATGTAATGCAAAATGTTTCGTGATAACAAAAGGAAATATCTAATAAGAAAAGTAAACTGATTTTATTAATCACTGTGTATAAAATTCCAAGTGTTTGCGATAATTACTATTAATAGAGTAGAGAAATTGTAATGATTTAATAAATTGTAATGATTCGCTTCCAATACGTTGCGATATTTATATATATATATACACACACACATATATATACACATACATTCATATATATATACATACATTCATATATATATATATATATATATATATATATATATATATATATATATATAGTAAATAAATCATCAATTCACACATGTAATGAATGAATTTATTTAATGCTATTTAAATTATAGAATTATTATTGGGTCTTAAGATCAATTTTGCAAAGATTATTTTTCAATCATTCCATCGTATTTCATACTTGATGTCTAATAATAAGTCATAGAAGAAATTATTCAATATAATTAGTTTTTATGATCAAAAATTCTTCCTACAATTTGATTACATTTACTGCTTGAATTATTTTTCTATCACTTCCTTGAGACAAATGTTATTCGAACTTTGTGCAAGAACGATTAAACATAGATTTTATCACAAGTTATTTAATTTCATTTCATTGATTTATTGCATAAAGATAAAATTCTAAAAGAATTTCTTAGAATTCAATTTCACTCACCATGTACCTTTGATATATAACTGATCCCTGAAGTGATGCAATCTTAAGCTGAATGCTATTGATTAATGTTTTTACAAAGAAATGGATCTACTTCAATCGACTATTCTGAAATAAAAATAAAGTTCGCTTTTCAATTTCATTTGCCAGCATATCCGAATCTAATTTCATTTTGAATTCTTATAAAACTTCTAGAATATTTTTAAGAAATATAGTTTTATGCTGATAGGGACAGATTATTTTTATTTTATGGACCAAGATTTCGAAATTTTATTGATTCTAAAATAGTTGAATTCAACCATTAAAATGTAATGTAAAAATATGTAACTAGTTTAGAATATAAAAATCATTGAAAAAAGACAGCATATAAAGTTTTGTTTAACGTCAGTGTAGTATAAATGAAAACTTTCTTTAAAATGCTATTTTACATTAATATTAATTTTTTATGCTACATGAACTTTACAAAATATTAATAAAAATATGTAGGAATTTTAAAATAGTTAATAAAAAATATTTTGTTTTGAAATGGAAAAAAATTGGATATTTTCTTGGTTGTGACTGGTTATTAACGTCGTAATGAGAAGCAGCACGAGGGCTATTACAGATGGATCTCTTAATTCTGAGCCTTGTTCAAGTGACGAGGATAATGTCTGAGCTGGCACCTCCCTCTCTAAGCTCCATACCATGCCAATAAGAGGACTTGAGACCACGACTATATTTAGTGTAAGTCAAACTAGTTATATGATGAGTCTTTAAAGGCATCAGGCTCGATTTCGTGTGATAGCTTATTATTATTTTAACCAGGGCTTTAGCCCACAACTCGACGAAAGCTGCGCCGGTCCCAAGTCCGTGACAATAACCCCATACTATCGTGGCAATTATGCATTCTATGAAAACATTACCATTGGCAGCCATATTGTCATATCTATTTAACTTTTGAAACACTCAAATAAAATTATTCTCAAATAATTTGCTAAACACCCAGCCTATCTTTAGACGAGGAACTGAATATTTTTTTTTGCTTATTTCTCCTTCATTGTTACAAACATAGAACGAGAAGAAGAGAAATAAACACATGAAAATAAAAAGCGCAATCTATGTTCAAATAACTTTTAGTAAATTAATAATTTCACTAAAAATGTTAAACATATTTCTGATAAATCTTTATTAAACTACTTACTGTTTAAAGTTGATTAAATTATTTTGACACAATACATTGAGTGACTTGTTTTGACTGGCAGACTATTCTGCTTAGCTCGGCTTAAAAAGACTCTCCCTATATATTCTTGAAAAATAAATATTTTGTCAATATTGAATGGCAAACCTTTAAGTTTCTAAGATTCAAAATTATGGTTAAAATATTCAATTATTCAGTTCATGTGCTTCATGAGTATCCGTCATGGTAAATAGAATGGAAAAAGTAATATGTTTTCTAATGCAAAATTTTTGCCACCATACATTTATGTCCTTCAAGGAAAAAAAAAATATTAGCTCCGGTAATATAATCTTTTAAAGGATTAAATAATGATAGAAGATAAAATGCAGGTAAAGTATTTATTAGTAATTCGAATATCCTATAAATGAGTAATCTGTAAACTCCAGTTAACTCACTTTAGTTCTCCGCTATCTGAAAGTTATACATCAGGAATAAAATTTACCAAGATATTTTTCACTGAAATATGCTTGTTTTCAAAGTTTAATTCGATAACAATACATTAATAACGAATCATCTGATTTACAGAAAAGATGTTAGGAAAAGAAATATTAAAAAAACCGCCGAAAATAAACGTTGTTGGAAAAGTAATTTCCACACGCTGCATAAACTATTTCTCTGCTCCCTTATTTGTTGTTAAGATTAATACTTCGTGCCTAATTTTATTTTCGAACAACAGCAATTTATTTTCTAAAGTCCGTAAATGCAATTTCACAAGGATTTGTGATGCATTTAGTTAAAATTCTCTCTTCAAGAGATCTGCCATAAGAAAGTTTCCTATAATTAAAAAAGGTATAGTTAATGTTACTTAAGGGGATAATCAATTAATTAACATGTTTGGGGCGAATTAAAATGTTACACTTCAACGTTAAATGTAATTAGGAGCGCAATGTTATTTATCGTGTTTTTTTATATATATTTATGGCATAAAACTATTTTTTGTAGTTGTAAATTATCTAAACAATCGATAATATAAATAAATTAAGCACTAAATGTTACTGAAAAAGAGGTATTTAGTTTAACATCAAAATATCTATCTATTATTTCTTTATTATGATTACCGTTTTTAATTAAACCAATAAATTATCAACAAGCAAATATTTCCATCTGTAATTTTATTATCTCACATTAGATTCGTATCGTACTTGCAGGTTCATGTGTACGTATTTCAGACTAACATCTTAAGTTATTGGATTTATACATAATGAAGTAAAACAACAAGTTCGAGGAGTTAATATTAGTATTTAGTTAAAAAATCAACACCACACCTATATGTACTTTATACCATCTTAAGCAATAAACATGCAGTCGAGAGATATATTGATCTTCATGACAATTTGATTAAAATTCACAATATCTGCTTTGAAGCTAATTATCTTATTAATTTACTTAAAACAATTTAAAGTATAAAAATTATAAAATAGAATTAACTACTAGTATATTTTTAACTTATGTTATTTATTTTTAGAATTTTTTTAAAAAAAATGCTTAAAAATATTTTAATATTTTTAATTAATTTTATTTTCTTATTTATTTTTGACGAATGGTTTTTTAAATCTTTTTTTAAAAAAATGCATTTGGATGTTGTTTTATTTTATTTGAAATGTAATTTCATTTTTACTGAATTTTTTCAACCTTTTTTATGAATGTATATGGCGTAATCAGTTTTTAATATCTTTTTTACTGAGTGATAATTATTTTCCTTCTATATCATTAATAATACTATTGCTTTGCAAGTGTAAGTTAGATCTTGATTCATTTCTATCTTTCTTATATTATCTTTTTTCTCTTTTAGAATAAGCCATTTTAATATTTTGTGTTCTATTTTTTTCTATTTTAATCTTATTGCGTGTGTGTTTAGCGTTTATAATTATTGTTATACCTTTCTTACACTTATTTATTTTTATATTTTTGCTATTCACCTTTAATACATTTTAATCGATTGTTAATTTTTACCTACCTATTATAAAGTAACTACTGAGAGGTATATTTAAATTCACAATACTGATGCTAACGCGCATCATAGTCAGTAATATAATTAAGTTGTTTTATTTTCAATTTTTCCATAAGTTTACAAAAGAGGTTCCTTTACTGTTACCTATACTTTAATTTTTTCTCGTCGAATACTTTCAAAAAGGAAATGGTTTTGAGAACTGGACTTTTAACTATGTTGCTTTTCACCTATTTAGTCAATGATTATCAATTGAATCTACGAGGACAATAGGTCAAGACAGCGAGTAAGTCACCCGCTGAACAGTGGAGAATTTTAGGTACAGAAAGCCCCAATAACCAACAATTCTCCCTTTTTAAGGGAAAATTTCTTCAAAGGGTTGAACTGTGATTATCTTTCCGATTTGAATTCAAGAAAATTTTTGAAATATGTTCTAAAAATACATGGTATTTTCGTTTTATCTTAGAACTTCTATGTCTCTTCCTTAATGCGGAAATTAAAAGGTTTATAATTATGCAATAAATGGGAAAAAACTATTATAATTGCCTTACATTAAAATGTTTTTAGTATGCAAACGCTATATCTTACTATTGCAGTACCTTTAAATAACGCAAGTATGAAAATACATCGTATGTCATTAACTTATAGTATATATAATCAATAATATTATAAATTATCTATTTACAAGCACAAAACTACATTGATTATTTCAGAAGTATAAATGTACTTAGCATCTAAATATCTGAATAAATTAGTGGAACATTTAAAAGGTGAAAGAAAATATCCCTTTGAACAAAATTGTGTTCCATATTATATACTAAAAAGTATATATTATAAATGAATTATGAATTGATATCTGAAATAAATTCAGAGGTAACAAAATAAATATTTGTATAGTTTATTATAACTACTGTATTCAATAATTTCTATACATGTAAACTAATATGATATGCAATAAAATAAATTTCCCACTCAAATAGTTATAAATATAATAGTATGGTAATTTTTTTATAGATGAAACTATAAGAGAAAATTTGAAGTATTCCAGCAGTATTTCTTTTACAATATTTCAGAGTATTGAAGGAATTTTTTTTTCTTCAACATATCATACACTGATGCATTAATAAAAAAGAACGCTTCTGTCAAAAGTGAAACATACAAGAATACGATTAAATGTATACAGCATAACAAAATATGTCTTTTTTTATTTTTAGTAAATGCATTAAAAATTTAGAAAATGTCATAAGTATAATTTACATATATCAAATTCCTTCATATGGTAGAAGCTTAATTTTTATTGAAATCTTGAAGTGTTGAGTTATTGGATTCAATAAGTAATATTACAACCATTTTGATAATTTATGTAATGCGGTTCTTTATATTTGAAGATATAAAAAAAAGTAAAGGGGGATTAATATTTGGATATATCTCCAACGTAACGTGAAATTCAGTTATTCTCAAATCAGTAATGAACAATTTAAATATTGTTTAGCCCTCTGAAGTTCAAAATAAATTTCTGTGGAGTGACACATGGATAGTATTTGAAACTAGAACAAAAGTACTTTAAATATACGCAAGTTTAAAAACTCTTACAAATTTCCAATTTCTGTATGTCAATGAGCATAATGTAAGAAAAATAGTTACACTTTTAGGCAGTTATATTACTGATCCTTTAGTAAGCGCTTCTTTTAGAATTAAAAAGATGCATATTATTTTTAAGAAATTTCTTATATAAATTTTCCCCTGTGAATTATATATATATATATATATAAATGTGTGTGTGTGTGTGTGTGTAATAAAAAAATTATCATACTCAAATTTCATTAACATTACCTTGGTTGGGTGAATTAGATAGCAAAAATTTTGCTGAAATTCTGAGATTAATACTCAGATTTTTGAGTGATCAAAAGAAATGAAAAAGTTAGAGAAAATATAAATTTAATTTAGTTTAATTGGTGAAACTTTTTTTGTTATGAATTGCAACTATTTCTGTGTCGAGAATGCAACAAGTTTTTAAATGTGTAGGCCAGAAAAGAAAAAAATACATATCTAATCGCAAAGCAAAAAATTTCCCCCACTTATCAACAAAAACTTTATAAAGTAATCAATTAAGAAGAATACCCAGGACGACTTTGTAAGAAAGAATATTTACACACATTTTTTAAGTCAATAAAATATAGTGAAAACAAGAATGGCTGAGATATTTGCTGAAAAATATTTAATCTAGCCTTGCAGAGTACAAAATAAGCTCATAGTCCTTTGATTCTGTTCAAAGTCGAAATAATATAAATACATAGCCTTTGAATGGTTGGATACAATGATACCTCAAATTAAAAAAATTAAGTCAATAATATTTCCAACTTAAAACAAAAACAAGCATTTCCCACCACAGTATTTTAATAATCGAGTATTGTAATGTTGTTGGGTCTGAAGGAAGGGTCGACATTTCTAAAATACTTAATTTATTGACAGAGCTCTGCTACAAATCTATCCTATCTCTCCTCCCCTCAGAAAGCTTATACTATATATACATCAATCTTAATTAGCATGATCACGTTCTCTTCTTCGGAAGAAGTTTTCTAATACAAATAATTATTTGAGGACTGAAAATTCCCCAAGAGGACTGTAAGTGACAAGGTCGCAGATAGACCCGTCACAATATGGCAAAATGTAGTGTACCCAGGGGATGGGAGGAATGCATAGGAACATATGCATTCCCCGAAGAATTTTTCTAAGAATTGAAATATTTCAAAATAATTATTTTATTACAGTATTAGAGGTGTTCTAAACTTTAAAAAGAATGAATTTTTTTTTCTCTTCATGCTTAAACTTTTTCATCGATAAAAGAAAAAAAATTATTCCATTGAAAACGATTCCTGCGAAAAGTATAAAAATGTCTTTGCTGTGTCCGAAATGTGTTTATTTTCAACGAAAGGAGTGTGCATCCCTATAGAAGATCATACATGAGAAATCAATCATGTATGTAAATGTGAAAATAAGTAAGAAATATATTTTTCAGATTTATTAGAGTAAAGTATTAGAATTTTGACTGCAGAATATTAGTTATCAGGAGAAAATAAATTACTGCCTCAATATTCTAGATCAATGGCTATAGAAGCTTTACAAATGTGCAACGAAGAGATTTTCACGAATATCCAATAATTTTTCAAAATTTTAGTCGCATTTGCTTGATCCAATATGTACTGCTGAAAATATAGATTCTAACGTTGCATTATATAAATAATACCTTAGAAAATGTACATCTGAAATGCGTTTAAACTGACTCTGTTTAAATATATAAAAATGTATCTGTAAGTGAAGCAGTCCTATATATTTTGCAAAAGCAAAAAAAAAAAAGATAATATATACAACTTTAAGAAATCTAATAAATATAGAATTTTTAATTTCAATATAGTCAAACATTTTTAACCATTTTCTAATTTTGACCGGTTTTTCAATCATTAAGAGATTTTTATCAGTTTTTTCAATCCTGTTGGATTTCACCTATTCTAGTTAGTGTGAATTTTTGTTCTTATGGTATCATTATTATCTTTTGCTTTAATTTTAATTACGTGTAGCTGAAATAATATTCAATTTAATAATTTTATCATTTGCTTCACTTTTATTTATATTTTTCGTAAATATATTCAATTTAATGATTTATCAATTGCTTTATTTTTCATTTTTGCGTTGCTGATATAACATTCAATTTAAATATTTATTGTTTGCTTTAATTTTAATATCGTAAAAGTTAACTATTGTACATTTCTCGATATTTCATCGTTTACTTTAATTATCATGTCTAATTGAGTAGTTTAATAATAATTACAAAAAGAAACACACCTATGGTGGCTAAATCTGCTCTTTGCAAAACTTTGCTCAGAACCCTTTTACTTTTACCGTTTCTAACGAATTCGGAATTTGAAAAACCCGCTTTTGGAGAGATTCCAAAAATCTCACTAAGCGATTCCTGAAAACCTTGGTTATAAATTTTGATCATTTATTTATTTTTGCTGAATTTTGAACTGTCCTGACAAGTTCAGTTTTCATTCAACTAAACATAATTTGCTGTTTTTTACACGATTCATTTCATTCAATTACTACTCTTGAATTTGTTACAAAAAAATTCGTCTTCCTTTTTCGAGTACAGTTATTTGGATATTAACATTTTTTTTTATATTCTTCTGCTTAAAAAAAGGGTTTTGCGTCATAATTAAAACGTTGATAAAAATTTAACTTCTCAGAATTAGGATGTAAAAGACAAACAAGGCTGAGAATTGATTGCTGCTTCAAATTTTATTTTCTCCGTTTTTTAATTACTTTTTCATGCAAACTTAACAATTCAGTATATTCCACTCAATTATTTTAAAAAACCATTTTCAATATATGAATTAAAACTAGCATTCTTCTGTAATTTAAATAATAGAATGCAAATAGTTTTTAACAAAATATGTTTATGTAAAATCACACAAAAACAGTATGAATTTCAAAAAAATGTAAAACTTTTCTTTTATGGATTGCTTGTGATTTTTTCTTGCCATTTTTGATTAGTTCTTGCGACTTAACAACATCTTTACCAAGTAGATTCAAATTAAGAGATTAGCTAAATCCTCTTCTTCGTTTTGTAACTCGCCATCATTATCCGAAGCGTTAAAAATGGCAATTTTTATATATGAATCTTTTCTGTGGTGAGTCATCTTGCGTGTTTAACATTTTAAAAATCAAATTAATTTCATGTAAAATGATATTAGGCTAGTAATTCAAAGAGAAAAAGAAACCGTCACCTTTAGAATAGCAATGTAAGTAATGATTGATTTTCTTACAAAGAGTCGGAAAGAAGGAGAAAATGAGGGATTTTTAGAAAAACGTGTAGAAGGGAACACACTCTATCTCTCCCACCTCTGAAAGCGAGAGGGACCGGTCAAGTGATTGACGCTTATGTGTTATCACAAGCTCCAAGGCGTTTCGAAAGCCTTTAAGAAGGGAAGAAGCCTCTTTGAACCATTTCTCAACTAACCATGTCCTGTCCCAGAGACTGTTCTTTTTCATTGCATAATCGACCGCTAGTCCTCAAATGATTAAGAGTTCAGTTTGGTGGTATTTTTCTAAAATTACATAAGTATTATTCTTATAGTATTATGAGCATTGTAACTTATGAGCTTCATTACTAAGTTCTTGCATCATATCTTAATTATATATTAATATATTAATAATTATATATTAACCCTCCAAGCGTTTTACTTTTTTGTGTAAAGCTATTCCGAAATCGATCTATTTAAGCACAGCTAAAGGTCGCGAAAAGTTTTCGCTTTCCATTCCCAAATTCTTCGAAATTGCAAGATGCTCATTTCCTCCCCCCATTTGAGACGCGGGTGGTAGACAACAACCCTTTGTGTTGGGCATTTTTATTATTCAGATCCGACACTTTGTTAAGCGATTTCGTTTCTTTCGGGAAATCTTCTATGGCAGGCTGCAAGCAGGCAGGAATGGGGTTCAGATTATTCACATCAGAACTTGAAAAGTGTTCTCCCGATCTATTGGGTTTCAATAAAAGTGTTTCAGCAAATAAGGAATACAAAATGCAGCTGGAAAAAAAATTGGTGGGTTAATAGTTGAAAAATATTTGTTTGCTTCAAACAATAGAAAAATTCTTTTTCTGTAATTTTTAATTTTTTTTTTTTTTTAAATTATAATATTACGATTTTAACCGGGAAATGTATCCTATATTCATTTTTGAATACGAGACCAAGAAATAACAAGATTGTTTGCATGTTTTGAAAAAAAAAATGTAATGAGTAGCATTTGCTATCCAGCATTATTTGCTTAATCAAAGCGCCAGAATTTTAGCAAAATATTATTTTTTTTATAGAAGATTGAATTCTCAAAAGCTGTTTGCTTGTAAAAATAAATATAAATAAATATTTTAAGGATAAAATAAAATCTTAAATTTCGTAAAAGTCACGCGTTTCAAATACATTAATCGAGACGTATTAGGTCACATATTAGTCTGCGTTTTTTGGTTCAGGGGAAGAATCACACACATATTCATTATTTTCAAGGTATGAAGTAAAATTGGCGCCATTGTTTAAAAATTGAAATTTTGGTCAGAATTTATTTTGAAAGATAATATTAAAGGCTTTGGTAATTTACATAATGTGTTAGTGGATGGTAGCGCTGATCCCGATAAAAATGTAGAAAATAGTTTGGTCAAACATTTATCAGATCAGCAAAAAACATTTCTTGAATCCTGTTCAAAATGAAAAATTATCTTGGATCCAAAATCCTCCTCAAGACTGTGAATCCATTGAACTCCCAATAAAAGAAGTTGGTGTGGTGTGGAAGTTAAGAGGGGGGTACCAGCTAAGGTATCATCCTCATCAATTGACCGAACTGCAAAAATACGAGATCCGTCGGCAATGGCCTCGTGTTGCTTCTTGTGCAAAACTAAACTAAACCCAATAAAAATAAATAAATAAATAAATAAATAAACCCAATAAAAGAAGAAAACCTTCGAACTCCCAACAAAAGATGTAATTGAGTGTGTATCAGTTTGATTGATATACCAAGCTTATATACACTCAACTGAAACCACAATTTAGTTAAGTTGATATTATGTATTTTTTTTATTGACATTAGAAAAGAATATCATGAAATTGCCGAAAGAGTTGTGAAACATCTAATATCATATGTTTAACTTATATATGAAAAATACCTTTCTCTTTGTACGCTGAGACAAAAACAAAATACAGAAACAGATCAGATGCTGAAGAAGACATTAAGTTACAGATTTTAAGAATTATTCCAGATGTAAAAATACTTTGCAATAAAAAACAATCACGGCCAAGTCATTAAAATCTTTCTTTTCATTAATTTGTTATACTTTAAAATACTGTTACTTTTGTATATTTTTCATAGGCTTTATTTTAGACCCCCCCCAAAAAAAATGAATAAAAAAAACATTGGCAACCTTACCATTCATTGATCTTACTAAGACGTTTCTAATATGATAAAATAGAAATGCAATAATGATTTTGTAAATTTGATTAGGGTAAAGAGCTTTGATATCCTTTTTTTTTTTTTTTCTTTTTGATCAAGGCGTTCCTTAAAGGTATTGGTAAGCTCAAAGAATTCCCCAAAGTGCAAAAGGTTGAATACCTGTGCTCTAAACGAAATACACAATCTACATCCACATTTGTGCCAAGGCAACATAGTTCACATTAAGTAAATAATTTTAAATTGTAATTTAATCTTAATTTTAATCATATCTCGTATTATATTGGAATAAAATAAACTGTGGCTGAAATGTTATCATATTTAATTTATTGGGTAGTTTTACAGAAAAATAATGTCTGTTTGTAGAGAAAGTAGATTGTATGTTTTGATCTATAGAAAGGGTAATGTTTTTTTTCCCCAAGTGTAAAGTATTTTTCGAAATTTTAAATAACATGACCGAAGCGGATCATATAATTTCAAAACGCACTCTATTTGTGTTGCGTGTATGTGCTGGTTTCAAAGTATACCACCTCACTTTTGAAAGCCGGGGAGCTTTTTATATTCAATATCAACCTCAAAGCAAAATTGCTTATGATTTGCTTCCCAAACCATAAAGGGACTAAAATATATGTCTTAGTTCAGTCCAAAATATTCAAAATATGTAAAAATCATATTCTCTACTAATCTTAGTCCATTTTACAAATTGTACCTAAAAACAACTATATGGAATCATTAGATCAAAAATTCGATTATATAATCTTCTTTTTCCCTATTAAATATATAAAAAGTACAAGAATAATGTCGAAATCTGTTTCAAAATTCTAAAAACCTAGAGTGAAAAATAAATCAGATATAATTTTAGGTAGTTTGAAATTTCAATATAATGCACACATATATATGCATATTTTAAAACAAATACATTAGCAAAAAAAATTAATTTATTCAAAACTTGTATTTCATGAATAAAATAAATTATAGTTCATATATCCTCAAATAAACAGAATTTTAATCAAAGTGTTCGTTCAATTTACGAAAAAATGCAAAGAATCGTATATAAGCAATAATTTTAAATGTTAAAAATATCAAAGATACATAAGAAAAAAATATTAATATTTCTTATTAAATGCTTAAACAAAGCAACATATCTTTAAGGCACCTTAATGCCTACCTTCTAAACACTTTTTTTTAAATAAGGAAATATTTGTGAAACACTTAATGTTTTTAGTTGTAATGGTATACACAAAATTATAAATCCAAAAGTCATTTTAATGAACTTTTTTTAATATGTTTTTCAAATTTTGGCCACATTCGCTTAAAATTTAGTAAAAATTTTAACATTTACACTTGAGTTCATACAGGAAATTTTAAATAATATGTTTCACTTTTTGTCTGAAAATTACCATTAGTATCCATATGCTTTGTTATTAAACTTTGTCCAACATTCGCAATAAAAAATACTTCATTGCAATTTATACATTTTACCAACGAAATGTCACATTAATTGCGGTTTTAATAAGTGGAAACTCTCATTTTACATATTCATTAAAACCTTTTTTTACTCCTCTTTGAGAAACCCATATTGCTCTGCAACAACAACAACAAAAAACTTACAATAGTAATATTTAGTAATGTCAACTTACACTAGTAATGCCAAATCACTTTCGTTTGCTTAAATGGAAATCCCAGAAACGATGCAATCCCGTTCGGAAATCAGAAAACTTATAATGGGAATATAATTCCATACTAAATAGGCGAGTCCAAACCTTTTTTTATGATAAAAACTGCATTTAGATGGGATTAGTTTTAGTTTTTATTAACGTCGCATTAGAAGCAACACGAGGGCCATTGACAATGGACCTCGTCATTTTGAACCTCAGTCAAGTGACGGGAGCGACAACCTGAGATGGCATCCCCTTTCCTAACTTCCACAATAAGCCGCGGAAGACTCCAACAGATTTAACTTGTATCAGTCCCGATTACGAGGCAGGTCTTTTGCAGCCAAGGATCGAACCGGCAACTGAACAAAAACAGCCGGTCTGGAATCCGAAACCATGACCACTCGGCTTCCGCTGCCACACGTTTAGATGGGAAGGGTTGGAACTTTTAAAAGTTTGCATGAAATTGCCATTATAGTTAATAATTTTTTTAGGAGTACAAAAAATGCAAAATAATATTTTGGTAGTACAGGTTTTAAAACTGAATACGGTTTCGAAAAAGTAGTTCAAAACTTACTAAGTGAGTACGGTTGGTTACCTTAAGTATTGTTATCACGCGACAATGAGTTGAAAGTCCATTCTGAAATTCTTTGTTATTAAAATGTATAAACAATTAAGTGTCTTATTTTAATATTTGTACATTTTATGTTTTTTCCTGAAAATGCAATTATCAGAGTGGTATTAAGCTTTTGCACAAGTTGATCCTACCTAAGGCTGACTCTAACTTATCAAGTGAATATGCCATATTCTGTTCAAGATTATGGCACTGCAGATTCCATTTTCCATCTATTTTAGATGTAAGTTTCATATCTTCTACAACGATATGATAGCATTGTATACTTCTGTAAAGAAGTTTGAATTTAAAATTATAAATTTCTTAACATTTGTGACAATTTCACTTATATCTAAACTGCTGTTTGTAGAAAATGCAACACCATGAAGGAATCATCAGAATCAAATGAAATTCGCAGCAAATGTCAATTATAGGATATTATGCAAATTAATAAAGTTTCAGAGCCATCGCGCGTGCGCGGCGCGCGCAGCGCCCTCTGAATTGATGCTGAAAGCGTATAAATAAAGTGCTGTAGCGGGACATTGAAAAAAGTCTATGATTATTTGTTAGTGGCAAACGTTTAGTGAGACCTGAGTATGCCTCCACGACGGAAGAATAAGAAATTCAAGCAACTTACGGAGTTTGAACGAGGGAGGATAATCGGCCTTCGAGAAGGAGGATTTTCCTATCGCGCAATAGCAGCTCGTATGCAGCGGAACAGTTCCACAGTGATGCGAGTTTGGAAGCAGTGGACCGACGAGCACCGAACAACTCGAAAAACAGGCACTGGACGACAGAAGGTGACGTCAGAGCGCGATGATCGACACCTGCTCCGCATGGCGGTGAATGATCGCACAGCTTCCTCCAGGCAGCTGGCAGCACGTTGGTCTACTGCTACAGGTGTACAATTGTCGGCTTCGTCAATTCGTCGTCGTCTGCTGCGCCGTGGATTGCGTGCAAGGGTGCCTTTATACAGGATTCCCCTCACGGCGAATCATCGACGGCTGCGTCGGCAGTGGGCTCTTGAGCACAGAGACAGGCGAGCTGATTGGCACCAAGTTGTCTTTTCAGATGAATCACGCTTCAATTTGTGGACCCATGATGGCCGTGTTCGTGTTAGACGTTATGCCGGTCAACGCTGCCTTCCTGAGTGTATTATTGAACGACATAGTGGTCGAACACCCGGAGTTATGGTCTGGGGTGCGATTTCGTATCATGGACGATCCAATTTGATACGAATTGAGGGTAATCTCAATAGCAACAGGTACGTCCGTGAAGTGCTACAGCCCGAAGTCGTTCCTTTCCTTCAAGGCATCCCTGGAGCTATCTTTCAGCAGGATAATGCACGCCCACATGTTGCGCGGACTGTTCGAGACTTCTGTTCAGCACAACGCATGCAACTTCTTCCTTGGCCTGCTTATTCACCGGATATGTCGCCTATTGAGCACGTGTGGGATATGGTTGGTCGGCGTCTCGCTCGTGATCCGCGTCCTGCAGTTTCCAAAGACGAACTTTGGTTGCGCATACAAGCGATATGGAATTCTCTTCCTCAAGCAGATATTCAACATCTGTTTGACTCCATGCCACGTCGTATAGCAGCACTTATTGCAGCGCATGGTGGCTGAACCAAATACTGATTTCGGACGCTTAATTTGTTTCTTTTGTTTTGAAAATTTCATCATTTATTTGTATCAGTACAAGTCGTTTCTGCATTAAATTTCATTTGATTCTGATGATTCTTTCATGGTGTTGCATTTTCTACAAACAGCAGTATATTTTTAATAATCTCTGAATGCAACAAAATATTACTTTATTTACGTTGACGCTTTATTTAATATTACGAATATAACAAAAAAAATTCAAACTTAATTTTAAAATAATTACTTCAAAAACTATTGTAGATATTCTCATAATTTCCGTATACCGAAGTTTTAGTATCGCAGCTCTGCTTCCAAGTAAAAACTTTATTTTAAATTCATCAAATTGTGCAGCATATTTTTTTGTTTATAACGCGCAGTTTTCTACTGAATTGTACGAAACTTACGGAATATGTAATATGCTAGAAATGAAATATAATAAATTTTGAATTTAGTATTTTAAATATTCTTAGAATTGTAAGTTTTTATGATAAATAATTTTTAACTGTGTATGTGCCATACGTACATATTTTTTTATCGTAATTTAAAAAGCAGATTTTCAGGGTAGCTTATATAAAATTCCTAGTTGTATATTGTTAAGATTACGAAAAATGTCCTGATTATAATTACATGTACTTCAGTTATCCTTTAACAGAAGATAAATTATAAAGGATTTTACACATATGGATATTTTTTTTAATTTGAATTTTCAAATAATTAGTAATCAAAAGTGTCTGTGCAAATGTACAGTTTACATTTACTCATAAGAACAAATATAAATGTGTTCAAACGCTTTTAATTACTAATTATTCGAAAAATAAAATTTGAAAAATATGAATTTGATTGGGAAACCTCATTTATCTTCTCTTTGAAGGAAGCTGTAGTTCACTTATTTAAAATACCGATGTATTTCGGAACTTAACAT
>BMAW01103119.1:0-11235 GCA_019974015.1 Nephila pilipes
GGATGAACACCAAAAGTAAGATTTTTTATGTATTTCTTTTTTAGTTTTTATCATATATTTCTTAAATATTCTTCACCAACTTGATTACAAAAGGATTCAGCATTGCAATGTTCTTTTATCTTTCATGATGCAAAGAAAAAAAAGAGTATGATCTAAAAAGCATTCCGCAGAAAGCAAATTAAATTTTGTATGTTCAATTTTAGCGTATAAAAAATTCTTATGATAAGTGTTTGGAGATGTTTTTTTAAAAAAATATTTCAACTATTAAAATGCTCTGTATTCAGACATCATTTGTTAGAATGATGAGCTATTCATTTGGTAGAAACTAGTAAAATAAAATGAATATCCAGATGCTTTACTTTGTATATAAAATGAAAATTATTTCATTCGCTTCAGCTAATCTATCATAAATGCTCACAGAAAGTGTTTTTGGATATGTTGCAGATAAACGCTTAAATAATATCAATTTAGACGGGTTATCTTTGAGAAATGTATCACAAATTGACATTAATCTCTTTTATTTAGTTTTTGACACTTTTAACTAAGTTTAAAAACAAATACCTCTTATGTATTATTACGAATTTGTATGTATATGTCTCATAAGGCCATACATCAAAAATCCAAGATTTTGGTAGTTATTTAAATTATTATCTTTGAATATTGACTGAGAGTCAAAAAACTTGATTCAATCATCCAGTTTATCTTTTTTCTCATAAGAATAAAGTCTGTAATATTTGGCTTTAGATAAAGCTTAGTAAAAATTAACCGTGTACAAGTATTAAAGTAATAACCAATATTTACGCTGAACAAAATATTAATTAGTTTAAAAATATTAAAGTACTACCATATTAAAATATATTAAAATAGTGCAGTTTTAATAAATAGATATACAACTGTGTAATGAATTTTATTAGTTTAAGTATTAATTTCTGGCAGTTTAATTTGTCTTTATAGTTTCAAATAACGTTATACAAAATAATTTTGTAGTCTTAAACGTTTTATGGTCTTTCTTCAATACACCAATACTTCATTAATCTTTCAACTTTTGTTATGCTCGTAATACGGAGAATATCACAAGAGATTCTTGCAGTACTCTTCATAAAAATTAAATTATTAGATTATTAAGTTCTTTATATTTTGGTGTAGTTATATTATTTTAAAAGAGTTATATATTACCATTTCCCATTTATTTTATTAAGACAACTTCCAATTTAATTTATTATTTTCCATAAGTTTGAAATATTACCTTTTCATTGAAACACAGTAAAATTAGAAATATTCGTTTAGTTCCTGCATTAAAAATTTATATTCCTATTTTTGATTTCTAACCTTTAAGCTGTCTTTTACGCATCAGTTTAATGCTATTTCTAATCAGAGATGCCATAAGATATAAATAATATACTTTTCATATAAATGAAAACCTCTTAATATTAGAATTTGACTTGTAATCTATATTAAAAGAATTCTCTCTTGAAAACTCTCAAATTAGGCAGTTATGAAGCTGAATTTATTTCTTATAACGTATATGTCTTAAAAATAATGCTACCGATAAAAATTTTAGAATTGCATAAAATGGGGAATCATGAAATGATTATGTAGATTACGAATACGACAAACATATATTTTAAAGAAATATATTGAAGTTCAAATTTAAATAAAGTGGAATGAGGCTTACTTTCAAAGCAATGCCATTTACTGGATTTCATTGTTCTAATCTTAAAAGTAACTTTAATGAAATATACATTACACATCTTTTTAATAATTTTTCTCTTTTTCTATTTAGACTTACCAAAACAAGACGACCTGGAAAATTCCAAACGATTCTTAAAGAGCACGAAACATCTGGAACGAAAATATTTGTATTCATTAAATGCATTGTAGATTTATGAAATGATTCTTTATTTAAATAAAAGAAGGAACATAAATGATTTCAGCTTTGCTATCTTATTTGATGTTAAACAATCTAGTTTCATATGGTTGATTAATACCAACAGTATGCCTAAGGGAAAAATATTTTAATTCCCTTCAATTTAATTTTTTAAGAAAAGGACACATAGTATAAAGAAAAACGAATTGCTCCATACTCAGCACATCTGCTTATTAAATAGTCAGTCAAACAAATCACTAAAGTTTCAGGGTTGTAACCTTTTATTTTTAACTAACTTAAACTATTGTAGTACTCGGTTATTAAGATAACTACACAAGAAGAAATATGATTTAAATATTTTATTATTTTATTAAAATATTCACTACACTTATAATGAGAAGTAACAAAAGGAGATTTAGACTACAGAAAACAGAATAACTGATAACTTATGATAAGTGCAAACTTGCTTAGTGCATGTAGATTGTGATATGTGAAGCTGGAAAATTGCTGAGTTTGTCATAAGACGAATTAAATATACTTAAGCTACAATAATAATAATATACCGAATTTTAGATATCGAAAAAAAATACACAATTCAAAAACATTAAAATTTCCCCTGGAATTTTTTAAAAATTGTATTAAATATTTAATTAAAAATACAGAGCTCTATCTTCAATTCTTGCTATATCTAAAAATAGCTACAATAAATGAATGTAGGCTAATTCGAAAAAGTGGAATTCGTAACACAGAATTACATGTATTCCAAAACTGGAAGCTAGGAGTAGAGCTAATATCATAAATAGTATTGGTCTAAAACAATGTACACTTAAATTTAGTTCATGCCATGCAATTCTATTCTATTTGTAAAAATTATTCTATTCATAAATTTTCTATTTGCATATTTCTATTTGTAAAAAAAAATCGAATTAAGATAGAAATTATTTACAAATCACCATTCTCTCTTCGTCTTTAAACATTTACCCAGAGGAACATATCGGAGCCAACAAACACGTTTCTACTCTTTTCTTAGGAACTGGTTTAGAAGGAATCACTTTTCCTCTCACCTATGAAAAAAATTAAGTATGAAAAGAAAAAAAAGTTAATTTTTTTAAAGTTTAGAACATCAATAATAATATAATAAGAAAACTCTCCTGAAACATTTCAATATCCAGAAAAGGTCTTGGGAGTGCTCATGTCCTTTTGCATCCCCGGATATACATTATATATATATGGTTAAGGTATGGACTGAATTTAGATTACGCTCATTAACTTTAAACGTTTAATTAAAAATAGAATAAAACATGGAGGATGGTACAAATGATAAGATACAATTATAAAAGAAAGGATAGGGATAAGCAGGCCAGTCTGCTCTTAGCTTTGAATTCATCAGTCACTTGTACACATCACCAGAATCAGTGTTGGCGAATCGTTGTGTTCCCCAAGTGGTGTGGGCTCCGCTATCGATTAGCCTTTGCTAGTGTTGTCTTTCATTCAGGAGGAAATACGATGCACACACACACACACACACACACACACACATATATATATAGGAAACGATGGAAATACGATGTACACACACACACTAATTAAATATGAGATTAATGACAGTAAATATGAGATTAATGACAGTAAATATGAGATTAATGACAGAAATATTACTCGGAATTGGCCGGATTGTAGGTCGGCTTTATTAACGTTGCACTAGAAGCACCACGATGGCTATTGGCATCGGACCTCGTACTTTTGAGCCTCGATTAAGTGACGAGGACGACACCTGCGTTGGAATTGACAGAAACATGATTTGCAAATGTAAAATGGTTATACAAAAAGAAAGCAATTGTGAAAGAACGATACTAATCACTTTTATTGTCCAGTGAAACAGTTTGAAAGGGAACTTGGCACAAGATGGGTTCAAACTTTAGAGATAAACGACTGAAATAAAAAGGTGAGACTTCAGTTAAATAAGATGTATAGTTATCAATGAAAGCCAGGAATGCTGCACAACGATTGGCCATATTCATTGCATTGTTTTTGATTTGTAGATTCAAATAGTTCCAAACATCATAAAGCGCTCTCTTCAGTCCTGAAATGGAATTTTAAAGGATCGAAAAGATAGACAGCAGCAGTCATCCGTGCATATCCCCAATATCCTCGAAAAGATTCAAATCAGATGCGTGAGCAATCCATGCCCGGTGTTAGATATTTTCTCACAGACTCCGTCTCAAAGATATGGTGGTCATTTCGGTCGTCCAACATGATACCTGTCCCACTATGGCTCCATTCTGCGAAAACCGATATCTATCCCCAATGTTTCCTAATAAAAACGAGTTAAAAGACGTTTGCCATATTGTTAGCGAATTAATATCAGTGTTCATTCTACAGCGAGATTCATCACTGCAAATAATATCGGGCAACTGACCTGAACTCTCGCACTGTCATTCTAAACTCCAATTTAAACGAACGCTTTTATAGGTAGACAGGAGGGAATTACAAATATTTTTAGTCAGTTACAGAGACCAATATAAATAAATCTACTTCAAGACATATGAAACCCGCACTTCCGTGGCGGCTGTGAGCATTCCACATAGTTTTCTGGCATAATTGTTCTTCTAACATAGCGGAGGAATTGAAAACTATGTCTTGGATAACAGTTGTGGATCTTGGTCGACATGATACTGGTCATCGTTTAACATTTTCCACATTTCGAAACTTATGATAGCGTTTTGGAATAAAAGCAATGGTGACACTCACAATCGAGGTATTTTCTTTCGTGATCGTACGGATTCTATGGTTCGTGATCATAAGTTCCAAAGATTCTTCCTTTCACAAGCATGCCCAAATTCCCTCTTTCTGCCATCCTTTTCTTAAATCGTTAACAATGTTCCTTCGATCATAAATTGCTCGAAACCTTCCTGAACTGCACATGCCGATTAAGCTGGGGATCTAAGATTTGACGTGTACAGGTGTTGAGCGCATGAAAATGTCAACAGAATTGTTTTGCATTGAGACAAGTTTCAGTTGGAACAGATGATTCTCTACAAAATATTTCGAGAAAAATGCACTAATATTTACTCATATTCCCCCCCCCTTTCAAATTATACTTAATTTATGGACATCAATGATTTTAAAAATTATTTAATAAAATCGATAAGGAGGCGAAGTTCATTGTTGTTTATTCCACTTTTGTTGAGAGAGAGAGAGAGAGAGAGAGAGAAAGAGAGACAACATAATATTGATATAGCTGGAGTCGCAGCTCCATCATTTTAATAGCAATTATAAAGTGCAGAAGTAGAAACATAAGCGCGTAATAGCAGAAGAGAAGAGAGTATTTTTACTATTCAGCCGATTTTACAAGTAGGGATATTTGAGGATTTTCTTTCAGTCATGTGGTCTCACGTAATACAAGATTAAGGGAATCTGAGGGAAATTCCCTGTCATCTACTATTCTAGAGAGATTATTTCTGACAGACTTAAGACTATGGGAAAGCGGTTTAACGAATTTTATGAGAGCGTGAACTAATAAATAACAGGATAATTTGGAATTGGATCAGAAAATAGAAAGGAACTCTTTACCTAACTTATAAATTAGAGAATGGGAAAATTAGGAAATTAAATTATTATAAATTAAAGTAAAATCATTTCTAATTTCTCCCTTTCGCAAGACTCGAAAATGCGTTGAACACACAAACGTACCTCACCAGAGTGCTTAAGAAAAATATTAAAATTAAAATTTATATTAAGAATTACCCACAAAAATTTATACCTAGGAAGACTGATATCTGAAAATCCATTCACCTTTACACAAAACAAATAATTTCAATGAAGGAATAAAATAAAAAAAAATGCATAAAATAGGTTACGTAAAAATGGATGAATTGAAATGCTTCCACACCAAAATATATCATAAGAAGTAATCATATTAAGGTAAACAGTAACATAATATAATGAATTATAGCGAACACGTCCAAGGTATAATATTTAAACACCATAAGTTCAGCTGATACAACTATGTAAGTTGATGGTTTCAGTCCACAAAGTAAAACATTTCAATTCCTAAATATGAAAAAATATCAGTGACTATGCTGCCCATCAAATATTTAAATAAGAGCTTTTGAATACACACACTAGATAATTCAGAATTATCACAATATAAAACATTTAATAATTTAAACAAAAAAAAAAAGAAATATTAGTTATTTAATACAAAATTATCAGTTCACCAGCATTTGTGTTGCTTCACACAATATAAAAACATAATAATTCACGAACATTTACAATTCAAAGCATTTTGTAAATATACTCTATACTGAAACAAAATACAAAAGAAGAAACAATGTGTGTTGCTTGTGGTTATGTGTGAACCACAGAAAATAAATGTAAATTAGTGGTGTATGGACCACAATAAAAATATGTAGTGGTATACAATTTACAAGATACTTTTGGGACAAGGTCAAAATTTAGAAGGTCGTTTACTTTTTTACTCATGCTCCCTATCAGAGATGGATACATACTCAGAGTAAAAGATAATTCATGTAGGACCTTGATCCTAAACTCGAAAACACTATATGGTCTTACTGTTAATTTCGAAGAAGATCTCGCACTCCATTTGCATTCGATTAGATCTTCCATTTACCTTCGGTTAGCATCTGCCATACCAGATTATACAATTTTATGAGCGTGTGATCTAATAAATAAAAGGATAATTTCGAATTGGACCAGAAAATAGAAATGAGCTCATTACTATTGAATTAGAGAATGGGAAAATTAGGAAATTAAGCTATTTGTTCTGTGAAATTATTACAAATTAAAGTTAAATCATTACACACATACACAAACTATATATTATATTATATTATATTATATTATATTATATTATATTATATTATATTGTATATATAAAGGGAACAAAAATGAAAGAAAATCAATATAAATTTATCTAAATGCTATCAAATTCTAAATAAACTTACTTAAAATAATTTACACTCGAACCGTTATCCAATAACATTTAGTATTAGCTGATATAAATAGTAAAAAGTGCAGCAAAAAGTATTTGACTACTTCCTGTAAGATCAAGTATATTATGGCGAATTTTTTGTTCCTACTCCTCACACACAAATACCGTTAACCATTCAACAGAATAAACCACATAATGGAATATTTATTAAGAATCCGAAATATTGTAATGCACTGTGTTTTTTAACATGTGTGTATTTTTTTTTGTAACGCTCTCCACCAAAGAACTAAGGACACTCACATATGTTAATCATGCGGATAACAAAAGCGGAGGTCTTAAATTCTCATTTTTGGTACATAAACTGCTACCATGAAAAAAAAAAAACATTAATCATTGTTTAGATGAAAATTACAGAATGTTGTTAATACAAGAGAATAATAAAAGAAGATATAATACTGTTATTGATCAAAAAACTTTTTATACGACCTCCGAGTAATTGAAAATGAATTTCATGTATTATTTTGTTATAAAATTTGAAAAACATATACAACGTTTTTGGCCAAAATTAGAGTTCTAACTGGTTAAACTATACCACGGTCTAAAATTTAAAAAAATTATGTCTTGTTCATATCTTGTCTCTGTTTGTAGAAAGGTAATCGACTTATTCAGTTCCACATTACGATAGAGGAATCTGATGCTTTTATGTATGGAAATGTATTTTTTTATAAAGATTTCTTATTTTTCGAGAGCAACGAGTTACAAAATTTGTCAGTAATTTTTTTGTACTGTTTGATTGGTTGTTTATTAAGTCACACTTAGATGCAAAACGAGGGCCATTGACAGCGAAACTCGATGCTCTAAATCTCCGTCAAATGACAGGGACAACACTTGAGCTGGTACTTCCCTCTCCAAACTTCCCCAATCACTCCAAAGTGTGGAAATGGAGCCTCGATAGGTCCAACGATCAACAGCCCTCCCTCTCTCTCCTACACAGATGCTATTGGACAAAACCAGGTTTTAAACACATTACTCGAACGAAACAATGCTGGCCACAAATTAGTAACGATGACCAATAGTTTACGACACGACCACATCTAATTCAATAAGCTTTAAACACACTGAAGGGAGATATTTGTTATAACACATGTCTAATACATTTTACTTCATAACACAGGAGATAATGACTTTACATTTTAAGGATATTTTATATACTTTTGGAATGTACTGAGATTAATTTTCCTATATTAATGAAAGCATAAATGAATCTTTAAACCTTTGTTTAATTATTTTATTTAGTCCATAACTTCTCTAAATTAATTAATGTAAAGATTAATTCCTTCTACATTTAATCAATAACTAATTTTTAAGGTAAGGTGCATATACGTCCTATATAAAGCAGTATAAAAACCGATAGTAAAAACTTTTTAATACTTACTAGAAGAAAAGACTGAAGAAGAGGAAAAAAAATCTCCTAATATATTTTTAAAATCACATCCGTTGCTTCTAACGGTTTGAAAAGGCTATCTTATGAAATTTCTTTGGCGGCTGCTTTTTCTTTTCAAACTTTCTTTATCAATATATATGAAAGACTTTGTCAAGGTACTTGAGGTATTACGATGGATTTATACTTTTCTTTTACTGCGGTTTTTTGAGAGTTATTTCAAAAGTTTTTAGAGTTCTACGTATTTCAGATTTCATTACAAATACCTAGTTGATACAAATATAAGTGTTTTGCGTCAAACGCGGTTAATAAGAATATTTGCATAATTTATTAAATATACAGTCTCACGATTTCTTCTTCGATTTTTCTAAGTGGCTGTGCTAGTCTAGTGATCGCGGTGGTGGACTCGTGGTAGATTTTGTTATCTTTGATTCATGGTGTCGAGACCTGATGACTCTAAAGATTAGCCGTATAACAGGTCTAATGCACCATTAAATTTCTTGATGTCTGAAGCCCTCTCGTTCGCATGGTGGGGAAGTTTGGAAAGGAAGGCGCTAGCTCAAGTATCGTCCTCGTCACTATGTTCTAAATTTCGAGATCCGTCATCTATAGCTATCGTGTTGCTTCTTGGGGCGGTTTTAGAAAACTATAAACTAAAAAAAAAAGTATTATTCTAATTAATGTTCTTGCAGTAAGATATAAAAGCAATTTTTAATTTTCAGATTCCTTAAATAATTATAACACTAGTAAAATTAATGTTATTTTTTTTAAAAAAAAACAAATTTGAATAACCAATTCTGAATTCCATAAGATACTTGAGGAAATTTGCAAGAAATTTAAAAGTAAAGGTATAAAATTTTGAAAAGTTTTTTGTTATTCTTACAATTTGCATATTTAGCAGGAAATAGGTTTCTATCTTTCAAAATAGCACCGAAACAAATGTTTGTGATTTAGTGTCGAAAGAAGTAATTTTTGATTTAAAACTATAAGCTATCCGAGACAGTATCATATTACGTTAAATAGAAGAATTAAATCTATATACTTAAATTATTCTCTTCATCATGCGTTAAAATACTCATTTCAAAAAATTATTCACTAAGCTTCACTGAACGAAGTACATACTTTCAACATATTATTTAAAAAATAGAAATTAAAGTCTTTATTTTACCTTCAAAGCTCTTGAAAACAATAAATTTTTAAAAAAGTTTCTTCTCACATTTTCAGTATGTTTCCTTTGCATTCATTCGTCTTCGAGATCAAACATATTTTAGGTCAAAATTCCACGTGTATTCAAAAACATTTTTGCAAATTTGTAATCTGTTATAGAAATACAAGATCTTAAGTAATGTTGGAATATCCGCGATTTTCCCTTCACCAACGTCGATGTTATTTTAGTAATTTGAAATGCACGAGATAACAACTCCTTTCCGACCGAAAGAAAACGTGATTAGATAAATTAGATAAAAATAAAAAGTGAAATGGAATTAATTACGGCATGTAATATATATAAGCTGAATAAAATTGAAATGATAGAAAAGGGAATCAGAGGATAACGACAAGCGGATAGATGCTTGTCAATTGGAGTGAATTAATGCCATTATTTTTTGATTGGATTGAAATTAGTTAAAAATGGCTCTCGATTTACATATTACGAGTCAAATATTCTATAACGAACAAGGGATGGAATCAAAATGAGTGAGATGGTAAGCAAAGACTTCACTGTTTAAACATAAACTATGATTATTCATGTTAAGTGGAATTCGAGAGAGAGAACGATCATGCATATTTTTTGATGGATAGTAAACTTTGTTGCCTATTTCTTACCTTTTATTTTTTATTATCTTATTTCTATTTCGTATCTTTAGCTGGAGTTTAGAATTTATTGACAATTTAAGTAGATATTCAGATGACTGCGGAGTTAAATAATGAAAGACTATACTTAGAATTATTTTATAACCACTCTATATAATTATATTCCAAAATATTGTTGATTTTTAATGATGGCTCTAAATTGATTCTAAAAACAATTTTTTTTCGTTACAGTAAATCATATAAATAATATTATGAAATAATGAACCAGTTATTGAAAATGACACAAATTGCTCTTTGATGAATAATTTCAATTTTTAAACTAAAGCAATGAAAAATAAAACAGCAATTAAAAAAATGTTCGTATTATTATTATTTTTCTTTGTTTCAGTCAATTTTAAACATTTAGAATATGTGTAGGCCGTCATGAATTGTGTATACCGAAAAAGTATTAAGTGAAAGAATACATAGAAGGAATGTTAAAAAATGCACAGAATTTTTTAAAAAGTAGTTGGTTTTGGTTACAGCTTTTTATATAAATTGTATTAATTTTGAAAATATTTTTTTTCTTTGCCATTTGCTGCCTGAACTGAAAAAAATTCCTTAATGGATGAAGAAATAATTTAATATTTCAATGTATATAAAAATTATTGGATGTCTTCGGAACATTTATGAATTACCAAAGCTTCACTTTTAGTGGCTTAAGCATTCTTGTGGAAATATGACCAAGTGTAAAATTGCATCGAAATGAACATTCGAGACTCAGAAAAATGTGTAAAATAACAAACGTGATGGAATGATGCTGCCATTGCAAAAAATAAGACAATAGAAATTCTCAGCACAGTTCTATTGTCAGCAGAAATTAAAACCCCTCATGCAGCTAAAATCCCTCCACATCGTATTAGTATAAAAGGTTCGCTCTACACACAACTGTACTCAGTCAGCTTTCTTTACTCAGTAAGTGTACCTGCAGTTGAAGCTTCAAACATCACCATGAAATTCATGGTAAGTACAGCTTGTTTAAATATTTAGTATATAAGCTTATAAATATAAAAGTAATTTGTAATACTCAAACCATAGAAAATCACATCCATTATGTGAAATAATACTAGAATATACCATGTAATTTAATTTTTTTACATACGGTTGTTGTAAGCAAGTGCT
>BMAW01103120.1:0-11934 GCA_019974015.1 Nephila pilipes
TACACACTCACAGCTATTGTAATATGCATATTTTTTAAAAAAAAGCTAAATTTTCTAGTGACTAAATGACGAAAAAATTTCAAAAATTCAGGTAACATGTATTTATAATACTATTGTTTAAAAATATTCCTTTAACCGCATAATTTTTAACACACTAAGAATTAATATAAATAATTTTTCGCTATGTAATGAAAAAGCATTATATTTTCAAATACTTACCAACTCCTGTCAAGCTGTTTACGATAATCAATGAAAACATCTTCACTGTAATCAAAATGAAGTCCGTTCTTTAACAGGACACAAATTGAATTGAAGAATTTCTCATGAAAAATTTTGCTTACTATGTTATTGCTGCTTTGAATAAGGCTTGCATCGGGCCACAAACTCCACGAATGAAATTTCTTTGTTTTTATAATACTTATTAAATAATTTAAATTTTCATATACTGCTTTCACAGAAACCTCAAACGTGCTTCGGTTTCCAAACAAAATGTGTTTAAGAGATCCAATAGTAGATTTGAGTCCCGGGATTCTTTAAAAACTTTTATAATCAATGAAAAAACTCTAGCACCTTCTTGCAGATCAGTATTAAAGGAAAAGTATAATTTTTTCTGAAAAATAGGAGGAGAGGAAATCATATATACTTTTTAAACCACATCTGTTATTTAATTATTTTATAGAGGAAAAAATTTAGAGTAAAATAGAGGCAAACATTTTCTATTCTTTTAAGAAACTGCAAAGAATAGTTATCGTTGAAGCAGCATTTAAATCATTTACTGAATAGATATTGCTTCAACACAAAAGCATTTTGAAACAAATATTTAAATGGTCCTGATAATCATATTTCAATTAATTGTAAAACATATGTTCAAGTCTAATACTGTCTTGTAAATTATAAAGACGAATTTTATGTATTGACTTTTTCTCTTTCCCTCCTTCAAATAATTCATTTTTTTTTTTTAACCTTTTATTTGTTAAAAATTTTATTCAGGTTTTAACAATATTTTTTAATTTTCTTCAAGTATTTCATTCACAACACGAGAAAAGACTTTTCAAAAATTTTGTTGATGGAAGGTTATTAACACACTCGTCTTTGAATCCTGTAAAAACAGTTATAATAAGCTGGTTGATTATTTCCGTAGAGAAGAATGTTATTGTTCTCTTCCAATACAAAAGAATTGATTAAAAATTTTGCAGAAATTAAATTTAGATGAATGATATGTAATGAAAAATAAAATACCTTTTTCTTTTTAAATTCATAGCATTACTTAAAATTCCCAATATATTTCAAAGGATTTGATTTGTTATTAATCGAACGAAAGATAAGTTATGTAGGGTGATTTGTGACACACAAAAAAAGAAGTTCAAAAGCTTATAAGTTATATCTTATCTATTGATAAACAGTTTCTTACAGTTAAACAGTTATAAACCTATTTAAGAATATTTGGAATAATTTTTTATTTATTTCCATCTCTTTTACTTTTTCATTGTTTTATATTAAATGATGTCAAGGTTTGATGTTGTTATAGAACGGTGTATGCTAAATCGAATTTTTAGCAAGTAATGTATAATACCTTAACAAAGTTTCTTTACCTGTTTTGCTCATTATATTTGTGTAGCGACCTATGAGGCAAAATTACAGTTGATACATATTTTTCAATTGTTAATTATTATTATAAAAAATCGATTTAAAAAAAGAACCAAAACGAAACATGAATAGGAGCTGAAACCTTGAATTTTAAAACGCTGCTCTTTTCACATTCACAGAGCTGAATTATCCATAAAACTAAAGTTTATTCTATCCTATAGATATTTTGGATCCTTCACAAATAATATGATTTTGATTCTGATAGGCTCAGGGAAACCCTTAAATTATTTTAAATAAATAAATTATTATTTCTGTAGAGTATTTAGGTATTCAATAAGTAGATTCAAATCATTGAATCAAATATAATATGAAGCAGACGCCAATGTTCGATAAGTAGAACTTTTGATGTAATCATGACTCGATTACTACTGAAATTGCCCATGGTAGCCGAGTGGTCATGATCGTAAGCTCGTGACCAGCGTTGTTTTTTTTCTCAAATAATAGGTTCTAGTCCAGATTTCTCAAAAGGTGTACTGTTAAGTGGGGTTGCAGCACTTCAAATCTGACGAGGCTCTAAGTCTTCACACTGGCATGGTGTGGAAGTTTGGCGAGTGAAATTCCAGTTCAAGTGTCGTCCTCGTCACTTGACCGAGGTTCAAAAATAATGAAGCCCATCGCCAATAGCCTTCGTGTTGCTTCTTATTGCAGCGTTAATAAAACAATTAATCAATCAATACTATTAAAATTAGATCATTAATGAGCGTCAGTTATGGGGGTTGCTGAAAATACTATGCACCGGGCCTCCAGCATGATCAAGAGCTAAAATAATGTACTCATGCTAGATGAAAACTTGACAATATTCCTATCGTTGTCAGTATGGCGAAAAGTACATCTTATCGTAAATATTATTGTAGGTCTCTGAATTTCGACAATCTTCAAACTAATCCTTGATTATGCGAGTGTTAAGTTTTTGTTATTTGATTCGGGGAACTTCCGAGGATCTCCACTTAAACTGGACTTTTTAGAGTGTGAGTGAATGTAAAGTTTATTGGCGCAAGAGCCAGATGTGGCTATGATGCGCCAAACAAGATTTAACTGTGGTCTAGAAGCTGAGAAAATAAAAAAAAAGACAAAAATTGGTGGAAAAGAAGAAGGGTCGAAAATAGAGACGGATCGCTAGGGTATCCCGGTGGCGCGTCCCCCGTGTTTACCAAAGACAGTAATCCCCATGGGAAAGAAAAAGATCACTAGGACGCCTCGATCACCAGTTCCCGAGGTCCTCTGATATAATCTCCAGGGGCAAGGTGCCCGGCTACATCCCTAGACACTGGGTACCCATTTTAGTCACCTGTTACGACATGCATGAGTTACAGTGGGACTATTCTATCATTCCCGGTCGCTACATGGGTCCTGGGCATTTTAGAAAAAAATCTCAACACCATATGAAACTACAATCAATATTAGGTATGTAAATTTTGAAGAGAAAAGAGTCATTTCTAGGGTTTATTGTGAAGTAGCTGATATTATTGGAGATTTGTAATTTGTAATACAAATTTGTAATGTCCTAGAAGAATTAATTGTTGTAAGTTATGATAATACGGCGGTATCCGAAACTAAAAGCCAATTGGATTGAATGCAAGAAATATCATTTATTTTAAGTTTAATATGATTTGCAATATAGTCCAAAATTAACACTATTAATAAACTATTTCCAGCAAAAACAATTGTTCGTTGCTCGGTTTTTAATTTAATCAACAAAATTAAAACTAAGATCCAAAATTTAAGAACAAAATTTAACATATTTTTAGACGAAGCTCAGTACTAGCACGTAATTTGAATATTTAAGAACATTTTCTTGAAAAAAGAAATTCGGGGGAAAAAAAAACTTCATATTCCGAAAGAGCAGAAGATGAAGTTATAGGAGACCAGGTATATGAATTCAGATGTTATTCTTAACACTGTAAATGTACAAATAGAATACAGAATTAAAAGGATACCAAATATTATTATTTTTATTTCAAATTAATCATTGATATAAAAACTTTAGAAAAATATGAATCAGAAAAATGTTCCAAAAACTTTGTTAAGTTTTTGCAACATATTGCTGAAAAGCTGTACTGCAGAATGAAGTTCGTGAAGCATAAATGTTGCTAATATTTAAATAATCATCATCTTACAGAATTGCTACAAACGGCTTTAATAAATGTTAATCAAAATTTGAAAGATTTGATCAAATGTTTTGTTAAATTTTTTATATTTTTTTATTAATGCTTTCTGTATTTGCTTGTTCACAAAAATTAGATTAATTTTGAAATTAGAATAATTTCAAAAATAAGATTCACATAGTGATACATTTTCTTTTTTGTAAAAATTATCTTCTTTTAATATTCTTACACTTCAGAGTCTGATAAATGAAATTGATTGTTTGATTAAAAGGAGAGAAAAGATGAATTAAGACGGCTCAAGGTCAATAGCTGGATTTTCTTGCGTATTCAAAAATATAATTTACATTCTGATTAAAGTATTAATTCAGAAGTATTTATTGTTAGGAAGATAAAAATAAATCAAGTGCTATTAAATCAATTATTGTTATTTTAACATTGAAAATACGAATGTAATTACTTTTTTATGAAAGAGGGGAATTAAATTATCACTTACTGAAGCAAATTTGAAATTATTCTAATTAAGACGCAATCGATAGAAAATAATTTGTCAAATTGAAAAAAATTAAACCCTATATTTATATTATGTTTTGTAATTAGGCTTTCCGAGATTTTCAAATGTTTAATAATATTTTTCATACCAAAAAGACATTTAAAAGCTTAAATAAAATGCTTTTAGAAAATCAGCAAATAGTTTGAGTTTTATCGAAAGACGTGGAAAAAAATTAATTTACCAAATACTTTAACCAATCTATTTCTGTTTCTAATAATGTATCGGCACCGGTAAGCACATCATCAATATACATATCATTTAATACAACTGAAGCTCCTAATGGAAAATTCTAAGCTAATTGTTTTAGCGTTCGAGTAACCAAATACGGCTCGCTCGTTGTTCTATAGGTGACAGTAGTCAACTCAAAAAGTTTCTATAATTTTTCTTTTTAATTTAAGTTTATTCATCCTCTATTGCGAAATTGTACCACCATCGAGATCTCTTGTTTCGCGCAGTTTCCAAAAAAATAACTTTTTCTCTTTCCGTGTAAACAACTTTCCCCTGCGCTCAAAAATTCCTCTTGTGTCGTTAAATTCACCCTTCCGTTATTTATTGTTTCGAAGCGGGGTCATAGGAGAAAGTTCACCATTCGAGGGGCAACGAACTCTTTCCGTTCCCTCAGAAGGTTAAATTCTTGAGAAAAACATGAAGAAAAATTCGATATAAAAACCAACGTTTTTAAAAACAACGTTTTTATATAGTGGCAAAGTTTATTAGAGAAAATTATTGAAATATTAGTTAAAACTGTTAGTTATTTTTAACTTTAAAATTCACTTAAAAAGAGACATTTGTGACAGTATTAAAAAATTCATAATACTCATAAAATTAAAACATGCATTTGAAAGTTTGTAAGTCATTCTATTAAAAAAAATGGGAACCAGAATTCAGAAAAAATTATTGTGATAAGACATGACGCCAAATATTGGAAACTTTCTTTCTTGCGAATGATTACTGACTAAAAGTCAGCAACCCTTACTATCTCGGAGATTGTAAAGGGGAGATAGTATCTCCCCTTTGCGAGTACAAAAGGTTTACGATAACCTCATGCGGTGAAGGAGTGCCCGGTACTCCCAGAGGGGGAAAGAAATTTTCCCTCAAACCTAAAAGCGCCTAGAGGAAAGAATATTTTGACTTATTAAAATTATTGAAATATTAGTTAAAACTTGTCGCAAACGTGTAAATATTGCATTGTTAGGCGAGTACGAACGATTCCCAAAATTTCAAAGCTCTAGCTTGATGGGAAGTTGGTTAAATTAACGATCGAAAATTTGATGACACACACACACACACACACCAAGTGAAATTCAGAAAAACGTTGTAAAATTATGTTTCTGGAGGCAGCATGCACAAAGGATTTTTGATTTGCATAACTTTATTGAAAACCAAGCAGTTAAAACAAAGAGAATTATTTTTAACTAATTCTATTTTTTACAGGTAATTGGTTATACTTGTGTGGTTATTTACTTACACAATGGATTTCAGATTTACATACTTTGAATACTTAACATCCGAAAAAAAAATTCTAGTCATGCCTTTATTATTATTTGTGCGGTAAGAATTAACTCATTTAATGTTTTGCCGCGAGATGAATAAAATAAATCAATTTCTTTCGCCAGTGTTATGAAATCGAATCATTTATTTTCTTGACGAATACTTTTATGCGAAGCGGTCTCTATATCAGAAATTATTTGTTCCTTTAATGATTCAATATTTGAAACGTCTCTCAAATTTAAATAGTACGACCAATTTGTAAATAATCGACTAGTAAATTGTACATATGATTCACAATTGTGACGCGTTATTTTTTTAAAATTCTCTAAATATGCTTGGGGAGTAGGCTCAAACTCTTGAAGTATTAAGGACTTTATTTTTTCATAATTGTTGAGATCTCATCATTTTTAAAATAGGTAATAATATTTACAGCTTTTTCTTACAGTAAATTTAGTTAAATCTCGGGTTTATAATTACTTGGAACACTTTTAGCTTCAAATGCACGTTTTGAAAATTAAAAAAAGAAAGAAACCCCAACTTTCTGGTTTACTGAGAATTTTCACTGCAAGTGTACGAATGCTTTTAACTACTAATTTCTATATTAGTGTCCGTGTCTTTCGCTATTCAATTTTGCTTTCTCTTTAATTTTTATTAACTCTTCCACTGTTTGAATTGATCGCATAGCTATTTAGAATATGCGAATTTGATTTTAATTACTGGAAACTTAATTTTCTACTTAATTATGGAGCTTCCAATTATTTTAATTTAATATAATAGCTATTATGACAGTATTCCTTCCTTTTAAGAGAAAGGTGAGTTGTAAATCAAACTCTTAGACTTTTAATTTTAGTTACAGTTTTATTCATTGAAATATAAATTGCGCTGAATAAAGGATAAATTCTTTTGCGTCGAAAAGAATTCTAGCATCATATAGATATCAACCATATGATTTTTTTCAGTAAAAAAAAATGTCCATCTCATCCATCTTTCACAGAATTTTCGCAATGTAATTTTTTTTCAGATTTTCGTCCTCACTAAAATATTTTGAGCTAAATTTTTGTTAACTAGCTTCCATCAACGCAGGCGATTTAGTGTTAATCAATAGTAACTAACCTGACTCATATAATCAAATCAATTGTCTCATATGCCCAGGTATTGCTTTCCCTGTTATCAAAACATGAATTTAAAAATCCTGAAAGTTCTTTCCAAAATAAAAAAAAATAAAAAAACGACTCAATAATTCAAAATTTCTCATGTCGTGTACCATAATCATTTTTATTACAAAAATACAATGGTAATTTCAAATTTTTCCCATTCATTTACTTTAATTGATTTAATGATTGTTCAGTAGCGTCGCACTCAGAAGCAAAATGAAGGCTATTGACGACAGACCTCGTAATTTTGAATCTGTGTTAAGTAACGCAGACAACACTTTTCTGGCACCTCCTCCTCCAAACTTCCCCACCATGCCATGAGGGAGGAGACTTGGAGCTTTTACAAATTCCATGTGTATCAATCCAATTATATGTTCAAAACAGGAAAAGAAGTAAATTTTATGATTTATCAAAACTATGGGCTCTGAAAAATTAGCAGTCAGTAACTGTTTAATAAGTTAAAGATATCAGAAGTTATTGATACATATTTTAGTTACCATAAGCTATCAGCTATTTAATATATTGTGGGAGGAAATGCACACGAATTAATTAAAATAAAATTGTATTGCATTCTCTGCTTTTTTCCTTTTATTATATCAAATAAAAGCAATACTGCAAATGATGTTATTAAGAAAACTACTACACTTATTTTTTTTAAACCTGTAATTTTTCTCCTCGAGGAAAAGAAATTACTACTTGGTATTCCTGATTTTACCATTTACCTAACATATACATATATATAATTTCTGTAATAATATTTAATATACAACTATAATAATTACATTTCATATGGTATAGAGAGTGATCCATTACATATTTTCCCCATAAATATAACTTACCTATTATTTTTTACGAATTCAGAAAGTCTTTCACAACTGTGATGCAAATTTAATGTCATCACAGATGGAAATCCCATCTAACATTCTCTTCGAAACAAAAACTTCCAATATACAACAGTGTCTCCAGCATTCGGTTGATTGACACACATAATAAAATAGATAATTGCCTGGAAAATAGGAACTATTAAAAATATTTCCCTAAAGTAATACATCATATGAAAATGGTTTATCTCCACCACTTTCCACATCACCCAGGAGATATGGTATGTAAATGCATTAACTCCTTTTCCAGCAGGAAAGGTAGGTTCCTCAGATATATATTCCTTTACACTTTAAAAAACTCACAATTACTTTTACTACACAAAATAATGAATTTTTAATAGTATACAAATGAAACACAGAACAATTAAAATATTCATTTTATACAGTACTTTAAATAATTAAAAAGCTACTCGAATAAATTTACCTAGTGTATATAATTCTGCTTGCATTGATAACAAACGTTAATATAATCTGATACAATATATTAGATATTATTTACACACTTACCTGCAAAAGAATCAAACATGTACCTTCTAAATTCATTTATATCAAAATTATAGTTTCTCTGTTTAATACCCTATTTGTAAAGTACCATATAAAAACACTACAATTCATGCAATCAGTTTGTTTTAGATGAATAGGATATGAAATATGAATATCTTGTTCTTCATGTAATAAAGTATTTAAAAGTTCTCCTGAAATCTATTAATTTAGTATACTTACTTTCGTTTCCAAAACCTAAAGATCATAAAAGTATAATTTCTTGACATTTAACTCAACCACTAATAAAACCCAATGACAAGACACATTAATGGGAATGAAAATGAATTCTGCATTCCTAAGTTGGTTAAAATCAAAGAAGTTAACAAGATTACCTCTAATTTCCAGAATTTGCATGTGATAACATCTTTCCATGATGAAATCTCTACTTTGTATGCTTTTGATTTGAATGAATCAATTATACTATCCTACACCCATCCTTTATGAAAATTTGTTCTTTTTTTAAAACAATACTTACTTCCTCATCAGATACATAACTATCTAACGATTTCACCTCATAAAAATGTAATTTAATGTCCTCAATATGTAAAACTATTTGACTGTAATTAGATACATAACTAATTTTGGGGTAAAAGATCCAGTTGGTTTCCTAAACACGCTATCTGCATTACATAATAATGATTGCTCTACTTTTAAATACTTCTTTCTTTCTTTCTTGACAATTAAAGAAGGATATCCCAAAGCTTTCTTCTTCAATTTTTTAATTTTACTGGTACGTTTAAGTATACACTGCTAGTTTAAATGCTGATTGGGAGGTATTTAAATAAAATAACAGAGTAACTCTGACAAATTTATTTTGCAATAAGAAACTTAATTTGGCAAGTAAAATATTAGTTTCGTAGATTTCTCGTTCTTCTCAGAATGTTCTTCAACTGCAGAATCAATGCAATTTTTTACACAAGCCAAGGATAGAACTGAATCGGTCATGTTCTTTATCTTCAACAATTCCATCACTTAAAACACCATAAAAATATGGAAATTGTTGAACACATAATGAGTTAACTTTTTGAATATGTTTATACAGTAGGCGATTATCCAAGCATACATAAGTATACAAATGCATACATAGAGGTAAATATGATTTTTTTTATACACCTACAGAAGCATTTATCATGGTCTGAACATCCTTCTATAATCTTTTTAACTTCCTAAAACACACCTCCATTAGTTTGTGATTATACTAATCATGAATATATTGCCTTCACATAAACACTTGGGTATATGCGAATTATTATTCTCTACTGATGTGCAAAATATGTATCATTTTCTATTTTTAATACAGTATCAATTCCATTGTCTATTCGACAATTGAATTAGCGCTTATGAAATGACTTACAATACATATTGGTATATGCATGCAGAAAGTGACATTCTCCATAATTCCACTCTACCATACTAATTATCATCGAAATATTCAATGATAGTAGGTTCCTTGCCAGGAAATGCAACTTTAAAATTATCCATACTATTTTTCAATTTTATTGAATTCGTTTCCTCTAAAAGAACTGCTAAAAAAGTCTAAATTTTATTCCTCATTTCTAAATTAGAAACATGATTAGTTAACAGTTTTTTTAAAGCACAATGAAGATGCCATTTGCAAAGGAGGTGTTAAACCTCATCTCCAAACACTTGTTTAAAAGCGGGACCTGTTGTTTTATCATCAGTAATGATGCAATTAAAATTTTAGTTGGGAACACTTTCTTTTATGCTGTCAAATAAACAATGCATACTTTCCATATCTAATTTATTCGTGATAAAATGTGCAAATGGATAACCTATTCTATATTCATCAGGTATGATTAAATTCATTAAATAGGAAATAAATAGGTTTTGTGAGTTGAGTCAATACATAATATTTATTACAGCTTTTTACCATCATTTCTTTTTGTTCAGCTGTTTGTAAGCCAATTTCTAATGAATTATTTGGCAATTTTTTTAAGCTTTAGAACCTGAAACCATATAATTTCCTTTAGGTTTATATAAAAGAACACAATTATAAGTTTCATTATGCAATTTATTATTAATATTTCAACCAGCATCTTTTTTATGGAGCCGTAAAAGTAATTTCAAAGAATTCATATTTTTTGTTTGTCAAAAAGGATTCTTTAACAAAATAGTTATCTCGATCACTCCTCATTTTTCTGTTACCACGTGCACATTCCAGTACTTTAGATTTCTCGATACCCATTCAAAGGTTAGCTTTAATAAATTCCCAACAAGTCATTTTAATTAGTTAAAATTTTATGTTTTGAAGCCTTTAATTCATGATAATGCTTTGAAAAGGATTTAAAAATGACATTTTATCTGTCTCAAAAACAATGCATTGAACAGGACATTCAGTTGATGGTATTAAGCCTTTGACATATCTTCAACTAGTTTTCCTATTAAATGGCTTTGATATGACAAACTTAAAACACTGACAACTGTAATATGAATAAACATTTGTTTCGGTTGTTTTATCACCAGTAAGTTTTTTCGAAAGAAGAAAAAGTTCTAGCACCCTCCTTTTCTAGTCGTGATTGAAAACTTATCTTCAAAATTTATTTCATTCGTTGTCATATTTATTCCATGAACTTCTTTTCCATGTGTTAACGACTGTGTCAAGTACCTAAATTTACAATTACACTCAGGATGTGTACAAGAATAAGGCAAAGTTGAATTTGAGCATCGTTCAGTATGTTTCTGTAATTTTGATGAATATGAAAAATTTTTAGATAAACACTACATTCTAATACTGCTTTTTTCCCTTCTTCACCGATCCCTTTTTTGTCATTCTTATTTTCAATAGCGGTATATACATCCTTCGCAGATTTTACAGTGATTAGAAAAAGATTGTAAAGTAAAATATGTATTTCTACACAATATGCAGCATTTTGAATATTCATAATAAACAAGAGCACCTTCAATGTGACTTCCATCTTTTATAAATACCATTGTCACATTTATTCAACATTTCATGTACGTTATCGCAATCAAAACCTTCCTCCTCGTTTGAAATATCGTTTTCAGCTATATAAATTTTAAAACATTTATTCTCAACTTTTGATGATAGGGATACGTATAATACTAAAGATTCACTTACCTTATATTTTTGTAATTGGTCTACTTCGTTCGTCAATTTTGATCCCTGGGAGAAAAAAAAAACAATAGTCTAGCAAATATGTTTAAAAAAACCTGGAAATTAAAAAAGCAGAAAATTAAAACACACATGAAATCAATCAACAATAAAGAACAGTGAAATAAAAATAATATAACATCACAATATCAAGAAAATAAGACTAAGCTTCACTATCAAAATGATCAACCACGTATCTGTACAACCGATCAGCATCAAACCTCTTTTGACTGTAATTGGGCTTGGCTCAATAACAAACCGTATGGTTAACTTGGCGATCTACAAAAAGAGGCCAGAAATATTGTACTAGCAACCATTGTATCGTTGCCACGCAAAAAAGTGAGCATTACACGTCCTAAATCGTTCCTAAAACCTGTAAAAATTCTATTTAATTATTCTTTTTCGAATTTCGTAAACAAGCTATTGGAAA
>BMAW01103122.1:0-82319 GCA_019974015.1 Nephila pilipes
CTAAATACAACTAAATTCTGTTTCTTTTTTCAAATATATATTTGGTACGACCCAAACGTTACATGTATTTTCATTATAAAACTTATGAAACCAGCTTTAATTGTCTTTCGCAGGTCTGGTTTTAGCTAACTTGTACCTCGGAAAAGGCTTCTATCTCTGTACAGTGAAAAATCAAAAAGCTGGTCAAATCGAAGCTGTTGTACAATACACTGGATTATTCCAATGCCAATCCTACATTCACAACTTCTTCACTCAAACCTATCCGAACAGCAAGATAACTGAAGCTCGCATTGAAGAGGTGATGTCTCTCATAGATAAATTTCTTCAAATTAATCCAGAGTCGCGAATTGCAACAGAAGAAGCCCTCCAGGACGATTTTTTCAGCTCCTTGCGTGAGGAAACAAAGAAGTTAAGTCCCAGTACTTCCGGAATATCAGCAAAGAAAACTTCTTCCTTCTCAGCAGATACGGTAAGGTGCTTTTGTTTAATTCTCTTACGCGCAAATCAACAAGCCGTATCTCGTTTGATTATTGAATCTTTTTGAAAATAGTGTACAGAGAGAATCAACAGGTTCTCACAAGAATGCTAAATATGTATTATGCTACTGATTTTCATTGTTCATAAAAAAAATTCTGCATTATATTCATCATTACATCTTATGATGTATTTTTAGAATGGTAGAGGGGAAAACCCCAATCCATTAACAACAAAATGGCGGCAATGCGGGCGTTTAGTGTATCAAATCAGAATTTTTTCAAAATTTAGAGAAAGTCGCTACGTATACAATTCTTCATTTTAAATATAAAGGAAGAAATAGAACTGATGCAATATCCACTCGGATAGGCATTTTTCTTTAAACTTTGAGACATAACTAAATGTTACGCCAAGCCCCGTGCATGCAAATCGCCATGTTACACTTTGATGCTGCACGTATTAAGACGGCAATAATAATAATAAACCTAGCTTGGCGCCCGGGCGTATGCTGCTTCTAAATCGAAGAAATATAATTTAGAAAAAAATTAATTCAAGCAGAAAGGGATAGTTAACCTATAATTCTGATAATAACGTTCCTTCTTTGCAAATGGAAAACCTCTTAAATTTAGGATGCAAGAAACGATAACAAATTCCATTATTACAAAGAAATTTAAAAATCACAGATCAGTTAATGTTTAGCTATTGTCTGATCATGTTGGCTTTCTTCAATATTTAGCGAGCGGCTAACCGTTATTTTCACGTTTGACCAAGTCACGAAAATTCCAAAACAATTTACTGTATTTGGACTAGAGAGGGAAATCGACTTTTCTACTCCGCAATGCTTGATGAATGGAATGGTTGAATTGGGGTGAAAGGGTAGGTGGACTGAGAAATGTGCTTTGATTGGTCGAGGCAGAAGCTAGAGAAAATCACCTCGAAGTGAGCAAAAGAATTGCTGGCTCCTGATTAGTTCAGCCAAAATGAAAAACCAAATGGGAAGGATTTCAGAAATTTCTCTCCAACAATCCGGGTCAAGATGAAATTTGATTGAATTTTAAATTATATGGAAATAATATGCTTCCAAAATATTATCAAATAAATTAAGATCTTAAGGCGACAAAAATTTATAATAAGAGAATAAGGATATTAAGAATGTACCCGTCAAAATTTTGTATTTATAAGCAAAATAAAATAAGCGAAGAATGTAATTTACATTTTAATGGTGATTTTATTAAGACCAAGAAAATATAGCCAATCTATCAACTTAAATTTTCGTCGCCAATGTGGAGTGAAGTATAATAATAATTGAAACAATTACGAGAGAAAACTAGAATTCAGGAGGAGCAAAATGAGAAAGATTCTCGCCAATTGGTTTCCAAACTATGTTTCTTAAACCAAATCTTCACTGCAAAATAAAGTAAGGATAAATCTAAATGCATATACTCCAGCCTAATTTTTACAAAAGGCATTTTAAATAAAATTTTATCGCTAGTGTCGCTTCTATAGTTTTTCACAATTAAGAGAATTAATTAATTCATCCAATCGTTTTGACCGTTTCTCAGAGTGCTGGACCAAAGTCGTTTACTAACTGAACCGTTGAAAGTCCAAGTTTAACCACTGCAGATCATACTTTATGCAGTCGACCCATCTATAAAAAGTGCTCATAACTTAAATTTAGCTATTTGAATTAATTCAATAAATGGATTCAATAACTTACATGAATACATTAATTGGATTAAAAATTTGAATCAAGTCAATGCTTGAATTAAAAAAAAATTGGATCAATTCAATCATTACATTAAAACTTGAATCAATTGAATAATTATATTTCAAATTTGAATCAATTGAATAATTTAATTCAAAAATTTAAAACTATCCATTAATTGTATGCTATAATTTGAACCAAAATTCCGACAGTGTGGGTAGATAATGCATTAACATAAATATAGTATGTCATGAAAGTTAATTTCTTTTACATAATTTATATGTTTCCTTTGACAGGGCATTGAAAAAATAGTATCACAAAGCTTGGACATGAAGATATTGCAACAGAGCACAGGCCACGTTAAGCCTATAAAGAACAAATGGCAAAAATATAAATACAGACTTGGAAAGTTAAAACTAAGCATAATATCTTCACCAATATTCAAAACAGAAAAGTCCAAGGCTGAAGAACTATCAAAAATAAGGAAAACCAATTCCTCCACAGTATTTTTCATAAAATAAAAGTTCAGATTCGTAAAAAAAGTTCTTGTACCTTGTTCAAAACTGACAGTTTATCACACATCGAATGTTTTTAGTGTATCATTACGATTCCTTCAGTGTAATATATTTTCAAAATGAAGTGTGATCAATACATTTATGGGAATTTATGGTTTTAAAACTTGAAAGAATTCCATGTTAAAGGCTTCTTATCCAAATAAATATTCACTTAAGGAAAAAGTAAAGTACGACTTTCATGCTTCATCAAGTTTTGTCTGTTCAGAACTTGAAATATATATGGAATACGTAAGAAGCAGGTGATACTATTATTAAACAACTTGATAATTACCATTTTCAAAAATTATTTTTCATTTAAAAATAAAATGTAATAAAAGAAATGTTAGCACTAACTCAGTTATGTAAGCAAAATTTTATTATTGTGAGGTTTTTAATGTGTCTCAGGCAGTGAAGCAAACCCACTTTTACACTGGGTTATTGTTCACTCAAACACTTGCTCGTAATTGCATTCCATGCATTTGTTTTAAGAAGAAACCATACGTGTAATCTCTAATAGAATACAGTTCCTTATGAAATTGTCATCTTTGGCATTCTAGAGTTTTTGGCTCAGATGAAAAACGTTAAAAATGAAATTAAAAAGAAATAATTGTACTCAATACGTTAAAAGACAATAGAGAAAAATTTTCTGCTTATAATCCTTTTTTAACAAGAAAGCGTTTATTATATTAAGACTGATTGTCAAAATCACAAACTATCACTTTGTGGCCTAGGGGAGTTACTCCTCTGTTTCGAGAAGCGAGAGAAATATTTAAGGCATACAATTTTCTGATATTATATAATTTATTACCTTAAAAATACTTATCACATTAAAATGAAGAAATTTTTATTTAGTCTGTGACAAATCTTGAACTCATAAATTTATACATAACAAAAAGCTATCAATGATTTATTTTAAATTTCTTTACAGGAAAAATTATTACAGGAAGCACAACACATACGCATGAAATTAAAAAAAAAACTTTTTAAACATTTTACTTTTTTAAAATAATTCTTCATTCAGATGCGCTATATATCCACATTTTCTATTTTGAAAACGATATTTCTTATTACATTTATAAATGATGTGGAACTAGATATTACTCCAATTGAAAGGGCTAAGAATCGTTTCACATAGGCCCTAAAAAGTTTTTTTTTACAACGTTTTTCTGAATTTCACTTGGTGTGTGTGTGTGTGTGTCATCAAATTTTCGATCGTTAATTTAACCAACTTCCCATCAAGCTAGAGCTTTGAAATTTTGGGAATCGTTCGTACTCGCCTAACAATGCAAAATTTAGACGTTTGCGACAAGTTTTAACTAATATTTCAATAATTTTAATAAGTCAAAATATTCTTTCCTCTCGGCGCTTTTAGGATTGAGGAAAAAATTTCTTTCCCCCTCTGGGAACACCGGGCACTCCCCATACCACATGAGGCCTCGTAAGACTATTGCACTTACAAAGGGGAGATACTATCTCCCCTTTACTATCTCCGAGATAGTAAGGGTTGCTGACTTTTAGACAGTAATCATTCGCAAGAAAGAAAGTTTCCAATATTTGGCACCGTGTCTTATCACAATAATTTTTTCTGAATTCTGGTTCTTATTTTTTTTTAATAGAATGACTTACAAATTTTCAAATGCATGTTTTGATTTTATGAGTATTATGAATTTTTTAATACGCTAACAAATATCTCTTTTTTAGTAAATTTTAAAATTAAAAATAACCAACAGTTTTAACTAATATTTCAATAATTTTCTTTAATAAACTTTGCCACCATATAAAAACGTTGTTTTTAAAAACGTTGGTTTTTATATCGAATTATTTATCTGTAGAGTTTATGGAACCATCGCCAAAACACTTAAAAAATCACTTGATTATTCGTTCAGATTGAGAAAGACTAACTTTAGATAAACTTTCCGAAAAGTTTCATTGTAATGATTTTCATTTACATAACTCCAGAACTTATTAATGTACAATATTAATGATAATATTATTATATCATAATATTTCGAGTAAATTAAAAACTACACATATATAACGACTACAAAATTGAAAAATGAAGTAATTTATATTTGAGCCGCTCAGAAGCCAATGTGGTTAAGTCCATTTTTTGATATTTTCTGATTTTTGGAAATTTTGATGAAATAAATAATAATCTTCTTAGTTATTAAAGGATTTACTCGTTGGTTACTTTTTTCTAGGTTAGACAGCCCTTTTTTTAATAGCTTCTGAATATATTGTATAATAATTTCAGAAGCCATTTTGAATAAGTCCACCTTTTATCAGTATTTTTTTACATAAACTTTGAAATAAAAATTAAATTCTTCTTCTTCTTTTGATACTTGTTGGTAACACTGAAAAACAAGTAACTGTAACCGTTACTTCTAATTAGAATTTCTTATATTTTTCAGCTGCCAAAAGGTATAAGTCCTAAAATTTTTAAGATGCTGTCATTATTTTAATAAATACTTACGTTTTTACTTACACATCCTGTACATATCTTGTTTTTTTGCAGAGTTTACACCTCGAAAAAAGACTTTATACACTTTTCTAATTAAATTAATAAACCAAGAATTTTAAAAACAAATGTATCAAAAAACATTAATTTTCTCAATTTTTGTGTTTTGGACTTAACCGCATTGGCTTCTGAACGACTCATTTCACAAACATGAAAAACAATTCTTACGTTTTTTTTAGCATTAGCAATTTACTAAAAATAGCGTAGCTTAAAATTCATATAAAAAGAAAAAAAAAAAAAAAAAAACCACAAATAGCAAGTGTTAGTTTAACATTTAATCAACAAGAAAATTCAATCAAATAGAATAACAATCTTCTATCAAACGAATCAATATTTAAATTCTTCATTTAGCAGGGCACGGAAAAAATTATAAGTTTTAGCAATATTATGTTCATTCAATATCTAAATAAATATCTTATTCATAAAGCGTCATGCAAAAAATAGAATAGGTATCGAAGCTCGAGTCTGATGAAATCGTACTTAAACAGGAATAAAAAAAATCGGATAACTTTTAATTTTTTCCGACATGAATAAAGGTCGCCAAGAGAAAAAATATGTCAAAGAAAGTGTACTCACCATTTTCGACTCAATCCATGCTGGAGTTTCATTTTCTCTTTCTCTGTCTAACGTACCGTTCATGTGATTATCTGTGCTGTTATATGAAGCCATGTCTTCGATATACGGTCCTCTTCGAAGTTTTTGTTGAGGTTTAGACTGGACCAGACTCTCCAGCTGTTTAAAGAAAATGAAGCTCATTGAATGCCTCTGTGTTTCGATATTTTTCTCAGAAATGTTGCAGTATACACACGGTCATGGCTTTATAATGAGTATTATTTGATTACATAACTCGGATTCAATATAACCAGGCAATGGTATCCAATAAAGTAAAAAAATCAGACAATATTATCCAATGTAAAGTAAATTCAGAAAGTATAATCTAGTGTAGAATTAAAATTCAGACCAGTCGGTAATATCCAATATTAATCAGTCAACAGCATCCAGTGCAAAAGAAGAAGAAAATATTTAGACGGTCAAGACATCTTATTCAACAAATTAACAGCATCCAATGTTGTCGCTAAATTTAGGCATTCAATAACATTCGATTTAACAAGTCAATAGTCTGAAATTTTAAAGCTCTTGCACGAAGATTAATTTCAATGCACAAGAATAATAATTTTTAATGATGAGTCAACAAAATCAATGTCACAGAACATAGTTGACGCGACTAAACCAAGCGACAGCCAACAAAAATGAATCTTTTTTTTGTCCAAACTGTGTGGTACTAAGCACGCCAAATGGAATTCTGCAAATAGCGGCATTCGCTTCCTGTTCCTCTAGATGGAATTTTAACTAATTACAATACTTTCTCACCCATGCAAGGAAAAGGAAGAAATGCAACTATTCTACTGATATCAAAAACGCCGCGAGGGTTAAAGCCAATCCTTCCACTTAGAACTTTGATAGCTTACATTCAAGATAACGGGATTTTAAAAAAGCGATTATGGAAATTTAGAATGCGAGATTTTCCTTTATATTGTTAACAGGAACAATTTCCTCTACCGAAACATTAAGTACAATTTATATAAAGAAAGAAAATAGAATGATTTTGTTCGATTACAATAGTGTTTACGATGTTTGAAAAATTAATGTGCTGTTGTTTTAAAACTAAATCTAGTAATAGTCAGCAATTCAAATGAAATCCAAGCTTCCTTACACAATTTTTTTAAAAAAATATTTTTTTATGAAAATGACATATTTCTGTTTCCTCTATCCATGCAACTGAGACACGGTTTGGGATAATTTATTGTTTGATAAATGTTCATAATCCTAAAATATATCTCTAAATTTTAAGAATAATTTTAGTTCATAAATTCATAGAATAAAATGTGAATAAATCGAGATGTACTTGATTCAAATACATTTTATTTTTGGAGAACATGTTTTTTTTAATGCTTCCGTCTATCGGCCATTTTAATTTCGTGAACGTAATGTTAATCGAATGGAATTTCTACTAACATCCTCATATCTTTACTTTGATCAATTTGAATGCAATAAAGTACAACCAAAAGAACAAAAAAATAATGAAGGTTTCTGGGAAATTACGTTTCTCCTCCGATTCTTAAAAATATTTTTACTCTTATTTTTATTATTAAGTTGTGGGTTTTCCACAGTCTCAAAAAATATCTCTACTTATTTTCCAAAATAGGGACTTTGTAATTCCGCATAAACCTTCAGCATTTCTAATTCTAAAGCATAAACCTTCAGCATTTCTAATTCTAAAGCATAAACCTTCAGCATCTAAACCATTAAAATTTTTTTGCACTTTCAGATGCACTTTTTTGCATTCAAATAGACAAAATAGACAGATTTGAGGATGGGGTAACAGAAATTTCACTGGATTAAAATTACGTTCACGAAATCAAAATGGCTAGTAGATACTATATTTTGTTTCATTTTAATACAGAAGAGAAATCGCGTATAACAGCATAATATTGCTGTGAATTAAAATTTCGTGTTAACTTTTATTTCTTTATCTTTTCCATTCTAAGGCAAACTTTTTCTGTTGGGTACTAAATTAGTGAAGGGGCAGACGTGTTTCACGTTAGAACATTTCAACAAAATCAAATCAATGATATTCAATGAAATTGTAATATAAAATCAGTTTTATTTACCTCTCGTCTTTGTCCCCGTTTGGCTTCTTGTTTCCCAAGAGGAGCAACATATTCGCACGGAAATATGCCAGATTCGCCGTTGTCTAACACTCCGTACAACCATCCTGAAAAAGAAATACTTAGACTGAGACTTAACTCAAAAATATTTATCAAAATTAAATCAACTCCATAAAACTCTTCTAATTTTTTTTTAAATATCGTAAAAAAAATAAAAGGTTCTTTTCCATTAAGCCCTGCTAATTGATGTTTTTGTTTTGTGGTATTTTCTCGGCGTTTGGCGATCTTAGTTTACTTGTGGTTGATTATTTCTTAGAGACTGTTTTGCCAGTTATTTGTTAACTGAAGATCCGTGCTTGGAAGTTAATAAAATAAAACAAAAAAGTGTTTTTCTCGAGGGGGGGGGGTGATATTGTTCAGTATTGAGCCAAAGCTAATGGAAAAGAAATAAAACCAAATGCCACAATTTGATATCGAAAACTCACGGTACGGTTTTATTGGAAAAGTAACGAGTGGATATTTGCTACGCTCACAATTTTGAAAATATTGTCATTTTTTAAAACGTTTTTCTGAATTTCACTTGGTATGTGTGTGTGTGTCATCAAATTTTCGATCGTTAATTTAACCAACTTCCCATCAAGCTAGAGCTTTGAAATTTTGGGAATCGTTCGTACTCGCCTAACAATGCAATATTTAAATGTTTGCGACAAGTTTTAACTCATATTTTCTTTAATAATGCAGTTTAGTCAAATCACTTGGCGCGATTTCAAAAATTGGCACCAAACATGGCGATTTTTTTTGGGCTGAGCGTTAAATCCGTAAAACGGACCAGGGAAGCCACATTTGGCAAAATACCGCCAAATAATTCTTGTCATCAAGGGTGATTGGGTTAAACTGCATTCCAACCATTTAATTTACCGGATGAATTAATTAATTTTAGTGAGTTTTAACGTTTTTATGTATTTCACTTGGTGTGTGTCTGTATGTATGTGTATCAGTGTGTCATCAAATTTTCTATCATTAATTTAACCAACTTCCCATCAAACTAGAGCTCTGAAAATTTGGGAACCGTTCTTACTTGTCTAACAATGCAATATTTAGATATTTGCGACCAGTTTTATCCAATATTTCAATAATTTTCTTAAATAAACTTTGTCACCATATAAAAACGTTGGTTTTTATCTCGAATTATTTAGTTAAATTTACAGTTCGGCTGTCGTAAATTTGAATCATGGTGAATTTAGAGGACATCTTTGGACATACTTTTTTACTGTGCTTCGTACGGATGTTTATATTTCTATTTGATCTAAAATTAAGCAGTGCTATTATCCTTAAAAATTGTCTTTGATGGAGTGAGTGCCGAATTCGCAATACTTTGCATATTAAACAAGACTAAATAACATACTGGGATACAACTTCTCCATTAAGTACCTCACCCCCTTTAGTTTCCCTCCAACGATTTTTGGTTGATTGTTGTCAGTGTAATAAATGAAGATTCTGCAATGCAGAAAAACAATAATTGTCTAAGGCTTCTAGTAAAGAAATCGTCTTTTTAAATGTATTATAGTGTGAACAAGCAATTAATAAATTTTTGACATTTCAAGTTTAGCAGTTTCACATAGACTAATCTGTTTTGTGTTCTGTAAAAAATGCTATGCAGAGATTAATCTTTAAGATATTCCGTCTACTAGACATTTTGAATTCGTGAAAGTAAAGTTATGTACATGAGACTTTTACCTTTCACGTCAAATTTTGACTATTGCCTGTATTTAAATGTAAAATGTCAAGATGAAGGGAAAAACTACGGATCAGGACTCGGACCTACGGAAACCCGACGAACTCTCGATTATGACCACTCGGCTCCCTCGGCCACATTACAAAAACAGAAAATAGTACTTTCATTCGCTTTACTGAGAGCAATTAGTAATTGAAAAAATAATCCGGACATGTTCAAAATAGTTGAATTCTGGAATACTAAATTGAACATTTCAATATTTGTGTTTCGTTTCAAAAATAAATTAAGAAATTAGAACACGCATTAGTTTAGTTTTTATTAACGTCGCACTAGAAGCAACACGAGGGCTATTGGCGAAGGGCCTCGCAATTTTGAACATTGTCAAGTAAAGAGGACGACACCTGAGCTGGCACCCCCTCTCCTTACATCCACGCCACGCCATTGGGAGGACTTTGGGTACATTTAAAGTACATCACCCGTTAAATGGTGATGAACCCGTGTTGCCGGGGCAGATTTAACGTACATCAGCCCCGGCTATACGGCGGGTTTTTGGTGGCCAAGGATCGAACCCGCGACTGAACGAAAACCGCCGGTCACGAATCTGAAACCATGACCACTAGGCTACCGCGGCCATTGGAACACACATATCCCAAAAAAGTAGTGAAGTAACTGAAACCAGTTTCTCAAAATTTTAATGACTTTTTGTAAAGTTCTTTTTCTTTAGTTAGTTTTATGTTAAGTTTTTCTTTTCAATATTAATTCATAACAAAATTTTGGTATCAGTCGAAAGAATGCGGCAACAAAGATCCAAAAAAAATCCTCAAAAAAAGATTTTCGTTAATTATATACTTATATTTGTGCTTCGGATATTGTTGTTTATTCTTCCATTAGCTGCTCACAAACTCCTTGGAAGACATCGTATGTTTCCAGGGGTAAACTACAATTTAAGAGCCCTTCGGATTTATAATATTTGCTTTAAAAAGTAATTAACTGGTTTTAAAAACAAAATGTTTAAATGGGAAGATAATCGAAAAGAAATTCACGCGTGCTCTGTTTTCAAAATACAGTAATTATTTTTTATAGTTTTACAATACAGATAGACGCACCTTTATTTATCATTATAATAATTTCAATTGGCGCTATAATTCAACTCATGAAATGACGGACAAGTAAAAATAATTTTTAGCGGTGTTAAGTCGAACGAGCGGAAATATTTCAAAAATGAAATATCTTCAACGAATATTTAAAAATTACTTTATTCATTGAAAGAAAAAAGGTTATAGATGTATATAAATAGATAAAATTTCTACTTTTCAAACAAATAATACAAAAATCAGTTTCTTAATTGTGGCAGTTAATATATTGCGAAGACATTTTTTTTACTGGATTTAAACATCAGTATCGAATAAGTCAAAATAAAATGCATGTAAATGGTTGAGAATTGGTAATTAGCTTCAAAAAATCAGTTCTTGGTTAACGTTATTTTTTTTTATAGAATTAAAAAGTAAAATTTTTCTAGATATCATTTACGAAAGAAACAAAAATAGAATTAACAATAATTTAGTACGAGTATAGTCTAATAATTTTAAATATTAGGTTATTTAATGTTTACTTTATTCATAATTCTGTGCGCAATCAAACTAAATGAAAGTATTGATATAAATAGTCTGCCAACTATGCACTTTTTTTATTCGGGAGTTTTATACATTACATCACTGTCAATACAATTTTAATGTTAAATGTGGTTTCGTAACAAACATTTCGTTTAGAATATAACTAGAAATGGTGAAACACGACCATGATATGGGGGAGGGAGACTGTATAGATCTATAATATTTTTTTAAGATTGAAAAATCTCAGATTTATATAAATAATGGTTAAATTTGACACACATGCAAACATATTCAGCTCATGCATTTTGACGAAATCACAGGATGGCGGCTATTTTGTAAAGAAATTTAGGAAGGAATATCTTTCAAATAATTTTTCCACAAGTCATAAAATTTTAATACGATTACTATAGCCAATGCAAACATGTGGTACCATTGATATGAATGTTTGGTATACAACAAAAATTTATGCGAAAAACACAAAACAGTAGGCAATGTAACAACATACTATTTCAACAATAAATTTTTAAAAATAAATCAAACATGGTTTTTAAAATAGTGGCGAATTTTTTCTTACAATTGTTTAAAAAGTTCACTTTAATCTATTTATAGTTATCTCACAGCCATTAGTAGCATTATTTCAAACATTAAAAAAATCAAGCAGGAAACATTCACAAATTATTTTTACTATTTTTGCATCGATATCTTTTTTACTAAAAAGGAAATTTTTTGAAAGTAAATTTTGAAACATTGTTTAGGTTTTTTTCTTTTTAATCAAAATATATTTTGATACTCTATGAAAATAAATATCTATGAAAATAATTACTTTCGGCGAAGTTTTAAGTATGATGAATATGAATCGATACTTGAGGAAAACAAAATCTTTTTAAAATTCGACACAACTTCGATATTTTGAAAAGGAAATACAAGTTATAAGAGTTATGTAACCGAAGAAGAGTTATTTCTTCCTCATTTATTTTTTTTCAAAAAATTAAGAAGAAAGAAAATTAACAAACATTCTCCGAAACAAATGTTACCTTGAATAAATTCCTTCACACACGAAACTCTGTTGGCAACGCAGCTGACCGGACTATTACGATTACGATGAAAGGGTAATAATAAATCATCGAAGGAAGCGTACTTGACCCTTGAATATTCCATGGCACATTTAGTTCAAGGCGAGCCCGAACGGCATCGCAGTTCCACTGCAACCTTCATTTTCGAGCTCTGACGATACAAGTGACAACACAAACTTCGTTTCACTCAGTCGGGCAGTCGGGTTGTGACGAACATACACCTGCTTGTTTTTCAGTTAATGCGCAGATGGGGGAATGTGTACAAATAAAAGGTAATTCCAAATAAAGAGCTGAGACGACACTGAACTTGAAGTTGCTGTGAGGTAGTAACAAGAAACTTTTTATCGCGCTTGTTAACGGCTTGGGGTCGTTCTTGCTCAACGTTGGATAAAGCGGGCCAAAATGAAGCAATTCTTGGATGTAAAATGATCCGGTATTGTTATAAAATTATTTGACTCATTGGCGGATAGAGAACAGATTTCGAGAGGGCATCACAAAGTTTTGATTATTACACATAAATAACCGAAATATCTGGACAAAATTTATCATGCATATTAATTGATCTTAAGGTATATTGTTGTAAACTAAAGCTATTCATTTGTTTGGTTGTAAGAAGCCATAGATTGAACTAAATAGTATCGAGAAGATAAGAGATCAATCTACAATGATGGCTTTCGAAAGAAGAAATGCTGGAATAACCCTGGACGGTTACTATGTAGAGAAGTCTAAAAAATAATAAATTAAAATTAAGTATATATATCTCAATTATTTTTAGTAACTATTAAAACTTTACATTGGGAGAATAATTAAAAACTTACGATAATGCAGGTTATTTTAATCTACGGCTTTCTGATACCAAAACACGAATAGCTGTAATTTGCATCATTATGCACATAAGGATGAATTAAGATGCTGAATAATTTTATCCAGATATTTCTGTTATTTCTTAGTAATAATTAACATTTTACGATAGCCCCTCGTAAAACAGTGGAGACATCAATTTGTTGGCCATCATAGAAGAACGTGACCTCGAAGGAAATTGCTTAATCTCTGGTGCTATGGGCAAGAGAAAAAGCTAGTGTTCCTCTAAGAGCTGTATTAAAAAGAGAAAGTCCAATTTGAGCAGAAAGCATCAAAAACTAATCGATAAAATATTTATATTAAGAATTATTGATAATAAACAACTTCCACCAATGAATAATTACTCACACTAGTAGTATTGAGTTGACCATAAGCTGCGAATATTTTAACGAATATAATAAAATTACACCCTATCATGCCATTATCATTTATTATCTTGCTCTCAGTGTGAATAGCATTAAATATACCATTTTCAGTACACAAGAACGATAGGTTTATCTACATTATGATTATTGATTTGTGCCCGGTAAGTTAATATTCGAGAAAAACTGGTGATTTTTATTAAATATTTTACTATTTTGTGTCAACGATTCCTCGTGCTTTCAAGCCTTTGCATTCATTTTTTTTGTTGAAACCAGATTGAAGAAACACGTGAAGGAAAAAATGCTGACAAACATTTGTATTTGGAAGCAAAGTTGGAGTATTTTTGTTGTGGCATATGTATACAATAATCTGCACTATAACGAGCAAGGATTAATATTCCTTCGATCAATGTAAATAGAGATTTTAAAAAAAAAGAAACGGCTTGCGAGTGAATTTAAGAGAGGGAGTTTATGATATAAGAGACAAATCTGGCTATGTCGCACCAAACATTTGTTGAAAAATCCGCAAGTTTCTTCAACCAAATAAAAAAAATAAAAAAATAAAATAACAGACACAGATAAAGAAAAATATTTGAAAAACACTGTAAAAAGGTTAAAATCTTAAATATGATTTTAAATTACTATTTTAAAGAAGCAAACAAAATTCGGTGGGGTTTTCAAGAAAAAAGGCTAATTACAAATGATGTGGTTCCACATGATTTTTGCTTGCTGGAAATAAGGTTGGTCTAAATAGAACTTTACATGGGCAATACCGATATAGATACTAGTAAGAAGATAAATAATCTGATAGCTTGAAGCTGGCGATTGAATACCATTATTTGAAGACATATCACAAAAGAACTAAATACGATTAATTAAGATGATTTCGATTGAAAAATGTGGATTCATTCAAAAGACGAAGACTCAGGACGTCCATTTTTTTCTTGATAAATGGAAAAAAATTGTTCTGTATAAATATCGACGAGTATGATGCGTAGTTTTGGATAATGAAAGGTAATAACATGTCAATGTTACATCTTTAACGATGTCTCATATAATAAATAAATTGCCTCATTTTTTTTTACTTAAAACTATAAAAAGGTTACCTAACAGTCGACTACTAAGGATCCGATGAAGATCTTAATATTAAATAATCATTAAAATGAATATAAAAATTAATGGTTGTTAGAAATGATCCAACTGACGTTTCGAATGGCATTTAATACGTGACAGACACTGTAATATCGAAAAGCGAACACAAGATGGTCTTCAGCAGTGCTTTATTTTCCTATATAATTTCAGAAAGAAGTGAAAAATTTAAAAGATACATTTAAAAGGAAACTCTAAATTCACAAGAGCACAATTTTATAAAGAGGAAAATCCTTTATTTTCGTTCCGAAAATAGAGCCAGACTGATTGATATTAATGTAGAACGACGCGCAATCTGGTTTAAACAAGAGCTTAAGAGCATAAAATAAATGTTAACTTTCGGTATCGTGAGCTGAAAGTAAAATAGTTGTTCAGCGCCTATTTGAAGTCCGCCGCTAAGAAACAGAATGTTGTTTCGGAATGCAAAATATATGCTAATTCAACAGCGAATTCAATTAATTCAAATTCTAAAGGAACACATTTTTACCCGCTATGTTGAGGACAACAGTTATATATATATGGGTACATATCTTTTAACAACATTCTTCTCACATCTAGTTATATTTTCATTTTACATTTTACTACGATCCCTCTGAATTATGAATGAAGAATCTGAGGGTATATATTTAAATTAACTTTTTGAAAGGTTTTTGTTTCTTTGTTTCGAAACAGCGTGAAAAGAAATTAGTGCGCAATGCTTGCATTGAAGAAAAATAATTCAACTGCGGTCGGTTCATGCTACAATGACTTTGAATGAAAATTAAAGAAAGAAAGAAAGAGAAACATGATTCGTAAGATACTTGAGCACGGTTGACAGTGCAACATTTTCTTGAAATGTTAGAAAATGATATTTTTTAGAAATAAATTTTCACATAATGCGATTTTAAAATATACTCTTAGACTTCTGCTATTTAAGAAGGCAGCTCAAGAAGTATTCATGTTAGGAATGGGAAGAGGATCGTTTCCCTTTTTCCATGAGAGTTACGTCCTTCATATCCCAAAAAATCGTCACCGTAACTTCTCCAGTCGGTGAGGCTCCCATCTTCGGAGCACATTCACAAGAAGGAAGAAGGAATCCATTATTTTGATCATGGTCTCTGAATCCTCCATATTGGGACGAAAACCAGCTCAAAATATTACATTTTTTTTAAAAGATAAAACAATTTAAAACTGAAATAGAAGACAGAGATGTTGCTCGGCTTTCGTTGTATAATAATGAATCCAGGTCTCATTGAAGAAGACCTGGATTCATTATGACGACGATAATTCGTCGCAGTTCCTATCAAAACTAACCCTTTAATCAGCGTCAATTTTGTTTTGGAGTCGTTCATCAGTCGACAGTACACAATGGTAGCACAAACTTGCCTCAGAAACACCATTTGTCGTTAATAACATTTTGAACCACCCTTGTAGCTACATTTTGCTGAAATAAAACACTTTGTTCTTGTAATTCTAGCTCGAGTCCTAAGTATATGCTATGAACTTAATAGAAGAAATTTTGCCAGACTCTACAGGTTGTCCATAGTTTTCATTGCATTATCTACTAATTGCAATCACATCCTAGGACAAGAATTACTAAGAACAAACAGAGAGGTTTTTTTCCTTCCAAAAAGGTGTTTGGAAAAAGGGAAGAAACAATGAAACCTAATTATCATTCATGTATAAGAAGGATAAACCGGAATTTAGACGTTATCGACGTGACAGTGACGTGAGAGCTACAAAGACGCACATCTACCAACAGTTTTAAAACCTCTTTGATGACCGGACGTTTACTGTGTTCCGTGTAAGACACAGCAAGGTCAAGATTAAATCTCTAAAAGGCACTGCCGTTCATATTAATGTTTGTAAAGTCCTTGGTGTTTCTCGTCACATCTTTTTCTCTACTGTTAAACGTAATAGGTAAAGTCTCTTCGATAATGACGTCTTTCGTCTTTCTAATACGATGTTAGCACAGCAGACTCTCAAAGAAGATTTTAATTTTGAGACTTCAAACACTAAATTTTTATTATTATTTAATCAAATTGAGTGGTAGTTCGGTTAGCTGAAGCATTGATCCTTCTGTATTAAGTGAGAGAGTAAGTAATGGTGGTTGAGGTGTTTAATGAATCAAGAGCCAGTTGTGGCTATGCTGCGCCAAACTAAACACTACGACATAATATACATTCTTATTCCATTGCATTGTTGCATTGATGCAGTATACTTCATTTTGAAACTGTAACTTATTTAGATAGCATAACAAAACCATTAACACAAAATTAATCATGTGATACTTCTAATAATTTCTCCGAAACATAGATCAATATATCTATAAGAAAGTTCCAACTTCTTATTTGTTTCTGCCGATATTAGAAAGCATTTTAAAACACTCTTCAATACCTGAAAACTTGCAGCTGATATACTAAAATGATCATAAAAATTCTTCAAGAAATGAGTGGCATTAAATAGGAGGAAATTTTTGATTGCATTTTCATTCTTTAGAACGTATTTTATTGCAATCAAAGATATATCATAATTCAAAATTGAGAAAGGTAAATTTAAGTCCTACTGGAATTCAAGATGGCGAGCAGAAGAGTTCCTTCGATCACATTTTCAAACACAAGTAATTTAAAATAATCCTCACGTTTTCAATCTTTATACATTTGTGCGTCGCACACTTTCTCATCCTATTTACATTTCCGGAATGATCTAAACAAATAAATACCTGTACCAAGCTATAGATTTCTGACGTCACAGTTATAAATAACCCATGTAAACAAAGCTTTTGATAGTTTTACAAGCGCGCAATTATACGGTTTATCGAAGGTGAAAATCGACTCAAGTACGTCATAACTATCTATCGGCGCGAAGCCACTGGTGAATTCTTAATAGCACCCGTTTTTGCTGTATTTGACCTTCTAAAAGGTATAGTACTTTTAATTCTTCAAATATTTTTTATTCTTCGTATATAATCCGTGTAATTTGACCATTAAACGTCTTTTTGCGTGAATGTTAGGTGATGGAATATGTCGTCGAATTTCAGTAATTCTCGTTTGCTATAAAGATTCACGTTTTATTGGATACAGTGATTTAAGTAGTATAATTTTAAAATGAATTGGATCCGAAAAAACGAAATAATGAATGAAAAGTAACTGATGTAATTGCTGTGTGCAACAACAACAACAACAACAAAAAACATGACTTTCAATTAGGTTCGGATTGGTTTTATTCACGTCGCAATAGAAGCAATACGAGGGCTATTGGCGAAGGACCTATCTTTGCATTATATGGATAAAAATAATATATGTCATTATTACTCATGGAATTTTGTTTAAATTATGTGTCATTCATTGAACATGAATTGCTTGAATACAGTAATTCAATTGCTCATTTTCGGCAAGTGAATAGCAAACTTAATTTTTTCTTTACGAAATTCATTTGTATTTCGGCTTTCCCCTTTTGAAATAAAATTTTTAAAATGATTTCTATAATTCAGTGCAATACACTAAGAAAAAAAAAAAGTTTTTGCTAAATTACATCTCAGTTCGAATTCTCTACTTCTGAGCTTAAAAATTGCTTTCAATATTCCATGAATAATTTCTTTCAAAATAAAGTTCTCTCTCTAAAAATATACCATTAACTTCAGTCAACACACCCTTTATTATACGATTAATACAGCAATAAGTGGGGATCAGATAATTGCACAACAAACTCCAAAACAAAACTCGAACTATGGATTCTTATTTTTCAGCCAGTATATTATAAACCAGTTAGGGAAACAGTTAAAGTAAAATGTTTGATTCAACAAAAATAATTATTCAACTACAACACGATTTACAAGAAAAATTTTAAAATTAATCCAACAAACGATATTTTAAGAAAGTTGGTCATTTTACTAGAAGCTCCTAGATTAAGAAGCAGAAAAAACATTTTAATTCCTTTATTCGATTACGGCACAAGAAAAGACTCATTGTACGAAGAAAAAAAAATGACATTAAATAGCATGCTGCTACTTAAGAGTCCTAACAACATAATTATATAGAAGCTCAGTTTTATGTAAATATGTTTATTCAGTAAACAGGTCAAAAGATCACATTAAAAAATAATTTGTTTCGACAAATAAATACATATTATGAAATCAATTGCCATTTTTAGAAATTTTTTTCAGGAACTGATATTTCAGAGATACGATATTCTGCAATGCGAAAATAAACTGCCCCCAAACACTGAGTGCTTCTTCAACATTAAAAGTTTATCTAGCATAAAATTCTAGGTTCTTTTCCGTGCAAAATGTGCCAAACACAAGAGGATTTATTCTCATGAAAAGGATATTTTTAATAAGAGCTCCTTAAGATGCTACGTCTTTGTTTAGAAAGCAGCGAACTATACTTGTTATTAGTGTGTTCAGAATGCGTAACAGAACTTTTAATAGGGCGGAGGTGCTTTTAAGGATGGAATAAAATTCGACCGGATATGTGTCATATTGCCACCGGATGTCATAAGAACCCGAATTGCATTGTGGTATTGTGATAAAATAATTCTTCGGAATCAGCTGCTGATATTTTGGGAAACAGAGCAGCTGGTCGGTTTTCGTTTTAAAAACAATTCGACATTGCCAATTTACGAGGAAAATTCTTAAACTGTATAATTTTCAATTGTTCATGAAGGTGAACTAGCATAAAAAAGTTATAGAAGTAATTTACTTAGAAAAAAAAAAGAAATGTTGCCACGATTACAACTGAATATCATTTATTCATTGATATATTTAAAAAAATCTATTCAAACTTAGTCTAGACATTTCGAGCAAATTTTTTAAAATTTTCTTTGCGATATTGTAACAACAATGTTAGAAATGTTACTATCTAGATGGGACAAAATCACCAAAAAGTGCAGAGAAGAGCATAATTTTAACAATAATAAATTCTATATTTACGCCTTATTCGATAAAAGTGGAGATTTTATCTCATGGAAAAGTTGATCCTTTCCAAGAAAAGATCTATACTAAAAGAAAATCACTTCAATCAAAGAATCAATATCAGAGAGAATAAAAATCTATCATTAAAATGTTATAAAAGGTATAATACGAGTATTAAACTTTTTTCATTCCTAGTGACATGGAATGATAGATGGGAGTCGTAATTTTATGGGACAAAAACCAGTTGGGGCTGTACTACACTAAACAAACTGTCGTTTCAAATGGTACACCTGTATGACTTAAAAAAATATTACATAATATATTTTTTTTTTGGATATATATGTGTGTATGCGTATGTTTAATGATTTTTTATAGTCTCAAGATATTTTCTGCAATTCATTTTGGCTCTGGATCATCTCAGGTGGCACTCTACCTCTTTTCTATTATTAAAAGTCCACCTAAAGGAAGTCATCAAATAAGTGCTACCATGTTTCACCCAAAGTTGTTACGTCAGCAGTATGATCACGTCATCTCAACAGGCGACCGGAGCAGACAAATTGAATTCAAATCGTGTGATCCTTCGAAAACTCCTAGAAGTTTCGAAATATATGAAAAAAAAAGCCTAGTTTCTTAGAACGGATTGCAGATTCATTCTATTTGCTACACCAGGGGTTGTCCACTGCTTTCGTTTTTTTGTGTTTGTTTTTGTATAGAGATTATTACGCAAAGATCTTCATGGTCATCGGTATGAATAATGAAATGTAAGTTTCCTATAATTACCTGTGTCATCGAGACACTATTCACCACGACTACGTTACCAAAATTTAGCACGCACGCACATAAATATATAATGAAAAAGTAAACAAAAGACTGCAACTGTACTAAAGGCATTTCAAATGCCAGATGAATACAGAAAAGAAATAAAAGCAAAAACGCGTTAAAACCATGGAAATTTAAATGTATATTGAATCATTTAAAAATGGAACAGCACCAAGTAGCAATAAAATTCAAACGAAAATGTATCACAAAAGATGTAATACCGAAAAAAAAAAAAAAAAACTCGATTAAAATATTGATGATGTCCAAGATAAAATTAATATAACTAGACATATGTAAAATAATGTAAGGTAAGAAATAACCGTCACCACAAATGTTTACTTTTTATGGCAATTAAGAGAAAAGGAGTTTGGATCCAAAATATTTAAACTTGCACAATGAATACAAAAGAATATGCTAACTCTAACCAAAACACCATAGAGTAACATTTGCCAGTGATATGAAAAATCTTTAGACCTTTACAATGTTAATCTTTTCATAGATATTAAAAATATTTTAAATTGATTTAATAAAAAATATCTTTTTATACAGAACACCTTAAATTCAAATAATTTTGTTATTTAAATCTTTAATATATTTAGCAAGGCTGATAAAATAAACAACTAAATAAGGAATTTTTTTAAATGGAAATTATACAAAAATGGGATAATTTTATTTTAAAACAAAAGTCAAAAGCATACCAAAGTGTAATTTTAATTTTATAAATTTTATATACATTTTATTAATAATTTAATCTTAAAATCTATTGACGAGCAATCGCTTATGGTAACGGAAATAACGAGATTTCTGGAATAAACTGTAAAATCGTTAGCGGTTACCAATTTCTATGAACAAACTTTCAGTAAAAATAAAATTCTCAAATAATCTACAGCTTACTACTTTGATAATATGATCAAAGTATTACGAGAATAGGTTTCAATTTACTGAGCGAATGACAACAAATATGCGTGGACAGTAATAAAAAAAGCAACGTAATTTGAAAATAACAATTTTCTTACGTGTGCGTCGAATCAATTTATTCCATATCATAATTTATTCAAGTGAAAATAATGTTTAACTTTCAATGTCATGGTGAACTGGACAATTTTTTTTATCATTTATTTTTTTACCAGCTCCTGAAACCAGCAACGTATAACTACAAATTCTTACAAAAACTTTAAAAGTATTATGATACGGAATAACTGCTCTGAATATACATTCTTTAAATCTGTTATAATGATTAAATAAGTCGAAATTCTTTTCCGGAGGATTTAAATTGAAAAAGGGAAACATTGTCACAAATAGTACTTGATTATACTATTATCTTATAATAGTATTAAATTCAAATTACAATTCTTATAACATTCGATTTTTCGGTAATCGAAAAAACTTAACGATTTTAACCAAAATAACGTTGACAAAACTGAAAATTTAAGCAAATTTAAACAAAGTTGGAAATTGAATTTTTTTTTGGTTGACAAAACCATATTAGAATATGCTTTCAATTTATATATATATATGATAGTTATGATAGTTTATTAATACACTCAAACAAAAGGTAAAAAAATTTAACATGCAGTAAAAGTTTTATTGATATAAATCTTTTGTTTCTATTAACATATTGCGGCAATAAGAATTTCGTTGTATTTCTAATTTGCACTACGTGCTAGCTAACAGGAATTTTTGAATACACAAAGGAAAAAAAAGTTAATATATTGCAAGAACAATTTAATTTAGCCAGGAAAGGTAAGTTGTAAATAGCAAAAAAATTAAAGCTACATAAAATTGAGAACATAATAACGGGGCTTGAAAATTTGAATGTTACAACATTCACGTCATTTTGCATCACAATCAAAATGACTGCTGTATCAATCACGTCCGGGAAAGTTATTAAAAAGTACACACAAAGTATTAACACTTTCAATGAATATTTTAAACGAGAATGCCAGAGTTTCGGTATTTCATTCATAATTTTCCTATTTGATAACAAAAATTAAATGTAATATTGAAAATGGTTTGAAAATTATATCAAATGGCATGCATTAAAGTTGCTCTTTTTTTTCCCCAAAAAAGAAATCTTTGAATTCCATAGCTTTCTAGCAAAAGAAAATAGAAAAATACCTTTTTCTGACCATCCGACAAAGGAGAGAATTCCGTTCTGCTTCATTCCAGAACATGCTCTGCTGCGAATTCGAAACGAATTTTCCGAAAACGACATTGAATAAAACCAGAACAACGAACCGATTTTCCGAAACCGTCACACGAACACTTTCCGAATTCAACTTTACCCCATTCGAGTCAGAAATTATGTTTAGATTATACACTAAAAACACTAACCTTGAGACATCTTCGTAATATCCTTAAAGATTGTGTATCCGTGTGGCAACACAATAATATGTTATGGAATTACCGCTCCTTGAAATCGAGTGTCAAGGTCATACGACTCTCTGAACTTTCCCTCATAACCTTTGCGCAATCCATCCGAGTTAAAGTTAATAAAGATTTAAAGATTCAAAACGTGACGTCTGTTTAATTCAAGTAACTTTCCAATTCTGTTGAAGAAACACCCGCCTTCAAATTATTAGTGTCGTTCTTTGCTGGAAGCCATATCGAAACTTTTCGAACAAATTGTCTGACCTAGAATCGGTTGTAAACTAGTGGTACAAAAATGGGTTATTCTTCGAGTGGATTTCTTCTATTTTTAAACTGATTATTTACGATTTATGGTAGGTTATAAAGTGTTTTTAAAAAGGAACAGAAGGAAAGTAGTTTAATTTCGCAATCGGTTATTTTTAACAAGAACATCCGCTTATGATACGATCGTGGTTAGTAAAAAGAACGTTACGATTCTAATTAATAGAATTCGAACAAGTCTGGTCATTCTACCTTTTGTTTTTGAAATTTCATTCGATGTAATAGAAAACTTTCTCCTTTTCCCTCCAGTGAGAAGGATCGATAATTATTTGATAGAACATGTTTATATTACGGTCTATTTTTAAACAGCTAAATGAATCTAGTTATTTCATTTGCTTTACTTATTTTTTTTTAACATTCTCAGAATAGTGAAAATAAAATAAAAAAAGAATAAAATGAAATTACGAAATATAGATATAGACTATTGAGACATTCAAAGCTGACAGAAAATAGCTCCAATTGAGGCTGGTAGAGTGAAATGAAAAGGGAAGTTTTTAATTTCATTAAAAGAAATTATTTAAATTTTGTAACCATAATAAAAATTTATGCTAATAAAAGTGTCGATTTCAAATGCTTACTTTGCGAAAAGAATTGAAATTACTTATCATGGAATCATATATAATGATATGTTTTTCTGAAAAATTATTTGCTTATTTTTTACCTTGAAGTATTCCAGAATTGTAAGGAAAAGACAGTAAAGAGAGATTATCCGAAATGTGTAAATATTGAAAAATATATTCTGTAACAGTTTAATATTTGTTGTGCAAAGTATATAATCAAGCAGAGGTAATAGAAAAAAACACATATATGCATTCCTTTTGCATTGAAATAAACTAGAAAACAAACCTTTTTTGGATGTAACAAGTGAGAATCCAAATATTTAAAGCTTGTCAAATTAATCACGCTCAGTGAAGTAAAAAGTGCAATTTCATTGACTTAGATACGATTATTGAGGGGTTTTTTTTAAAAAAAATTACAGTTAGTCAAGTTGAAATATATGAAACATTACTCATTATATCACTTTACACATATTATTCTTCTCAAATAATTGTTATAAAATGACAGAATTGTAAGAAATCCCCTTCCTCTTTTTGCACTAGAAATGGCACATTAACAAATATACCGATATTACCAACTATCGCTTATGTGTATAAATTCATGGATTTAACTGTGGAAAACTGAAATAATTTTATTATATTTACGAGGGAGTATCGTAAAGTTTTAAATATTAATAAGAGATACCCGAGATATCTGGATAACATTTATTTTGTATATTAATTGATCCTTATATGTACACAATGTTATAAATCACAGCTATTATTGTTGATTCGTTTGGTTTTAGGAAGCCACAGATTGAAGCAACCCGCAGTATGGAGCAGATAGTTAGAATTCAATCGGCTGAGTTTGGCAATATATAATGATGGACTACGAAAGGTCAAGAAACGCTGGGAGAAATGTACAACTATGGATGGGAACTATCCATGGAAGTCTTAAGAATAACAAATTAAAAAAAATTAAGATTCTATCTCGATTATTTTTAGTAATAATTAAAACTTCACGATATCGCGAATTACTTCAATTTACTCTTTCCTGAAATTAAACAAATCGACGTGAATAGCTGCAATTTTGCAATATGATGTATATAAGGATCAATTAATACTCAGAATAAATTTTATCCACCTATCTCGGTTATTTCTTAGTAAAAATTAAAATTTTACGATACTCACCCGTACGCAATCCATCCATGGAAAAACAAAAAGTGATGATAAAATTGAGGTCAAATGTTAAGAAATCGGGAATATGTCTTAAGAAACATTTTTTCCTTCTTCTTCGCAGCCGAAAAAGCCAAAATATATTCTTTAATGTAACTTCCATTCGCCAAAGCATTAGTTTTGATTAACAATTTGGCGCACTAAAAGCAACGAGACACAGTTTCAAACCAACAACAAGGTAACTCATGCTCCAGTTCAAGTGTACAAAAAAAGTTCAGCTTAAGTTGGAAAGGATTTTTTTTTGCTTTCTTTTACTGCTTTAAGTTCGAATTAAAACTGCACAACAATTAATGGCTTGTTCGGTTTAGAAGCTCTGATACGACCCACCGCCTCAATTGTTAATCAGAGTAGTTTAAGTACTTAATTCGATGGTATGATTCATGTACCTCAAGTTTTAAGGTCAACTTTATGAGGGTATTGTGTTCGCGATACGACAGCTTGTTGCGATACATATTGTGTACCCGTACTGCATAATCAGTTTTAACCGGATTGTATTAGCGAACGAAACAAGACCAACAGATCTGGAATGTGAGTTGATTTAACTTTAGAAGATAGTATATATAAGCCGGAGGTAGACACTACATCCATTTTTTAAAATAGTAATCAAAGTTTTAAAAAGTAATAAGGCTTAAAAATGTATTATAAATTAAAAGTCAGTAGTCTAAAGAATTCAGCGCAGACATTTGTTTACTGAAAAATATTCTTTGACAGTAAAATTATAAATAAATAAACACACAAGCACACATACAAATTTTCAACTGCTCTCTTGTAAAATTTCAAAAGCGGAAATAGTGCCATTTATCCCGGCATATATGGAAAATTACCATCGAGAATTAGTCATTTGGGATAAGAATTTGGTAATACTTGAATAAAATATTAACTTGAATAATTTCTTACTTATTTTAAGTCATACTCTGTTTAAATTTATTATCTTGTGTTTTACAGACTCGGCGAGTTTCTCAGATATTTATAAAAGAAAAATTTGAACCAATTCATCCAAAAAAGAACTAATAAATTTGTTTACATAAATGGCAAGGTCTCAAAAACAATATTTCTTTATTAACTGAAGGAAAAAAAATGATAAAGACAGGATATAAATTTAAAAAATGAAGATACGGTTATGACGCCGGACAACGCCATAATCAAGAAATACGAATGACAAATGGCAAGTTTCGCCTTGGCGCAAATAATCCTTTAAAAAAATGATTTACATTGAAATTGATGAACGGCATCTATCACAATGAAGTGGAATGATCATTGGGTAATAAAGATTTGAAAATTGTTCACACTTGCATCACAGTGATTTTAAAAGCAGAATTGCTAAATCATGTTTTGAAGAATTGTACTTAAAGCTTATGAAAGTAAACCCGAAGCGTACGTAATATAAATAAACAGATTCTTACAGAATAAGAATTTCATGCGAATTTTTAAGAAGGGGTTCAAAGATTTCTCGGTGGTTCGAGGTGTGATTACAAAAGACAGAAACATCTTTAAAATTTCCGATTTACTCAAGAAATAAATAAAATCTTGCAATATTTTTTAAAGTGATATAAGTAAAAATACATTTATTCAAATATGTAGAGAGAAATATTAATGAATTGTATTATGAACACAAAATGTAAAAAAAATGATGCAATTTTATTTTGCCTTCTTTATTTCAAGACTTGTAAATTATTTCACTTGCATTTAAGCTTTCGTTTAAATTATTTTCTATAGAAATCAAGAACAAGTTAGACAATCTTTTTTGTGATATGCGGATTAAGTTCATATAGGGTGTTTCGAAAATCACGGGCAAAAATTTAAGGGGTTATAGAAAACATCTAAACAAGTCATTTTTACCTTGCAATGCATCAGCGAAGAGTAAGTTATGAATTGCTAGACGGCGCTGTAATGGAAGCATAAAGCGCGAGTTTTTCTTATGCATCGTCATTTCTATCATTTCTACCATGGATTTCAGGTGGCAAGGGGACATAAAGTAATTAGAAAAAGTTCATGCCTCCTGAAATCCACGATCAAAATCAAGATGTGTAAGAAAAATCGCTCTTTATGCTTTCCATTACAGAGCCGTCTAGCGGTTCACTGCTTGCTGTCCGTCGATGCACTGAATGGTAAAAATTGTTCGTTAATATGTTTTCTAGCACCCCTTAACTTTTTGTTTCAAAACACTCTTTATATATTTTTATTATTACTTTAAGCTACACTCGCTAAACTATTTTTGTTGTTATTTTAAAGTAAGCTGTAACTAAATCTTAAAGCTTACATTGAACGTCGGTGTCGAAACCTACTTTATTAATGCGCAAAATACTGTGAAAAAGAGATTAAAATAAGAGACCCTGGTGCGGGGCCTCTCTAGCCATACGACATATCCCTCCCGCTCGGGTGATTGACCGTAGGACGCTCCTCACAAAAGGTCTTCATCCCATTACTTTTATATCTGTTTTAAGTATATGTCTCTGAAATATTTCCAAACCTACCTAATTTTTAGAATATTAGAACAAATATCAACAGATCGAGGGATGGGGTTAAATGAGGATGTGATGACAATAAAGAGCGTGAATAATAATAAAACGAAAAATAGTGAATTACGATTAAATGGATGAAAGTTTTTTTAAAAAAAGATACGAGACAACTGATATTTTAGTCTTTTAAGATATAATTCATATTCATAATCTTTCATAAAAGGATTTTTTTTCTTTTTCAAAACAATCCCTTAAGTGTAGTAAAGTGACATGTTGAGCAATATGTTGATGTTTGTGGGTCCTCCAAGATTTCTCTGTTGCTATTGTAACACATCATATTACCCATCTCATCTGTCATCATAGTTATTACTCTAATTTCAACTTAAGTTCAAGCACAGACAAATTAACTCAAGCAGTCAATTATACACAAAATATAGTTTTGTTGATTTTCTATAATAAGGGGCAAACTCTCAAATAGGTTAATGTCTCTATCCGCGAATACTAACAATTACTATGAATCTATCAAAGAATACGCTTACCAGAACACGATGCGAATACCTCCTTCAAGTATTCAGTTGCTGCGACAGTTTTGAATCCTAACCTCGCCAAATCAACTATATACGCCAGAAGACTTCTACGCACAATACACTAACACCTTTTCTATTACCATAACCTTATTCTTATTGATGTTCGGTCGCTTTCAAACGACTTGATTTTATCTATTCACTCCATTTCTAAAGTTCACTTCATTTGTATCAAGTTCCATTGGATTGGGAAGACTCTGGGGACTAAAATATAAAATCATATAGAAACCCCAGATGTTAGTCAGACAGAAGTATCACGAATAACTCATGTTATAGAACATATTCGACAATCTTTTGTTTCCAGAACGTAGAATGTGTAGAGTTTCGTCCTGTCACTTATTTTTGAAATGTATTATGTAGACCCTATGTTTTTTTTTTTCTTTCAAAGATCTCCTCATAATTGAACAACCAAACGCATTTTAAATTTGGAATGATTTAAGGGCGCTTTATGCTTTACTTTACCACATCTTTGTACAGAATGTAAACATTAATTGTACAAACCTTCAACCCCCAAAAGGCCGTTAGGCGACAGTTTGCAACAATCGTTGGCGATTTTTGCGAAACCAAAAACTTACTTAAGTACCTATTTTAACAATTAAACATTCATTTGTCTATGTATTTAAAAGAATACAGACATGTTTACTTAGCAGAACTTTCCAATTTCTGTAGCACAAATACATATTTCCGCAAAAAAAGCATTCAGAACGCTAAGGATTAAAATTGATGAATCGAAAGTACACACGTTTTTTTCTTCTTCAAAACAAATATAAATAATAATCACGATTATAATTTGAGATCAGAATGTGAAATTACCACCATTGTGATTTCTAATTATTTTTCAAACAGAATATCTTTAAATTGTGAAGAAGCTAAAACATTCGTTAGAATTTACATTCATAACACAAAATATTCATTAGAGATTGTTTTTATGGATCCAAAAGAAAAAAAGAAAGTTACATACGACTACACCAATTCTAATCATATAGTCATTTTAAAATACTTTTATTTTTGTTTCGCTTTTGGAGTCACGAGATGAAAAAAAAAACCGCTTATGATCATCAGTTAGTCTTAAACATACGTACGCAAATCGCTTTGAATTCCTATTATGTGACGCCAAACATGAAGCCGTAACTACTAGGTAGATTGGTCGGTAGATGAAAATTGCGATAACATTCCTGTTTGTCAGCTGATAAGTCTGCTAATGGTTATTGTTCCAACAACCAGTTTTCGAATGGTGATTCATTCAGAATTGTTCCCATCCATAAGATTCACAGTAAACATTACACTACGAATTACATCTAACGATGAGATTGTTACACGACATATAGTTTATTATTTCTGACGTCAGAGTTACACTAAATGTAGTAAGAATCATTAAAAAGTTTTTGTGCATATTGTTAAGGAGTATATTTCTCAGCAAAATTGCTTATTCTAAAAAAGTATTATATTCACAGCATACAGGGCTGGTTCGAACAAAAATGGAGCTCGGTGCAAAATTACCGAGTTTCGGTTGCGGGGCCTCGAAATAGATTTCGTACAATAAAATAGTTTTTATTTATTACATTGCACAAATTGCTATAATACAGAGTATATGAAAATGATAAGCAAATACAATCTATTTATAAAATCAACATTAATATCGCACACAAAAATCGTCAATGTATTAAATAACAAAAACAGTTGCTTTATATAACGTGATTGTTCATTAATGTCGCATTGAGAAGCAACAAGAGGGCTACAGGCGTAATTATTATACCTCGGTCAAATAACGAGGAAGACACCTGATCTGGCACTTCTATCTCCAAACTGCCACACTACGTTTTTGGGAGGACTTGGGACCTCGTCCCAGTGGCGAACCCAGAGGAACCAGTGCTAAGGGACATATATATCCCCAAGACCTTTTTTCCTACTGGAAATTGAAATATTTGAGATAATTCTTTTATTTTACTGTTATAGATATTCCAAGCACTTTTTTTTTAAGAATAACAGAACTTTGTTTTTCGTCCTCTAGTTAAATTTGTTCATCAATAAGAGAAAAAATTTTTCCATCAAAATCAATTTATGAGAAAAGAATAAGAAAAGTTTTTGCTGTTTCTGAAATATGCCTCTGAGTCACTGTTTAAACACGAAAAGAGAGAGGGGGGGGGGGGGGTAACCCCCTAAAAGAAAAAATTTATAAAAAAAATTTTTATGTAATTTTTTAAAATTAATGTAATTTTAAAAAATTACAAAAATAACTAAAATTTTGTAATTTTTGTATCTTGATAAAAGTTACAGCAATCCTTAAATAGGAAAATTAAGATTCATATAAAACATTCTTTACTTATTACCAAGTGGTAATTCTTAACTAAAGAAATTGCCCCCACCCTCAAATTGAATTCTAGGTACGCCACTCCCTCGACCAGATTTAACATACATCAACCTCGCTACAGGACGAGTCTTTAGCGGTATCATATCTCGAATCTACTACTTCATGCAAAATACAATTCGAAATGCGGCTTATCAGAGTAAGTTCAAAATATATGTTTGTTTAATTTTTCTGTGTGTTTTATACCAAATTCATCGATATTATCATAATTTAGTTTTTTGGCTCGTTCGGATTCGAAACATCAAATGTCTAAGGAGATAACTCGCCCTTAATTCTAGATCTCAAGCAAGTTTTCGATTATATTCAATCTTGGGAAATATCTATCTGAGGATGTGACAGCTATTGGTATGGTTAATATAACTTTCAAAACAGAAACACAATAGAGATACAATTCCAAATAAATTGTTCTGAAATAAATATTGTAATATTGCGATTCTGATAGGCAAAATTCGACGACAAAATTTGATTCCAAGAAAAAAAAAAAAAAAAAAAAATCAAAGCAATCAATATCGTCTTTCAAGGTCGCTATGAATATTCGGGTTAAAAGAAGAAGGAAAAAAAAAATCGATTTATTCGGACTTTATCAAATCAGACAACGGTGCGGGGTCCTTCGTTTGTACTTTCGGACCATGTTAAACCAACTCGGGTCGGCCATGGATCGTCTTTCTTAACCCTCATTCTTCCATAACAATCGAAACGATAAACATGGTTGTGTGCATATATATATGTATTTGAAATAACCAATCAGAGATGACAGAGGTCAGAGAAACTCTCTCTCTTTTAGAAGGGATGTCTATTATTTTCATATTAGATAAAATAGTAAAGGAAAAAAAAAGTTATAAAATTTTTATTTTATTAACAGATATAAATTTTAGATCCTCTTTACGATATGTAAATTAGAATTCTTACAAAATAATATTTTTTTTTTTGTAGATAAAAAATAATTACATCAGAAATGTTCGTAGAAAGTCAATATCCCTCTCTTTTTAACATTTATTTATCGATCAACATTTCAACAGCCAATTTCTTCTGATTTAAAAGTTCGCACAATATCGACATTTCATTTTTTTCATAATTTCCCCAGACAATATCATTTTCAAGAAGTGCAACTTTTCCCGCAAAAGTATTTTAATCCTAAGAAAAGTAACCTGCTTATTTTTAGACGCGAAGAAAACGCAAGTTTGCCAACCAACACTCATCTCTTGTGTTGAAGTAGATAGAAAATGTTACTAAATCGTTCGTTTGGAGCCCTTGAAGACTTCATTGTTTGCAGGTCTGCAGCTGATAATTTTACGCCGCACACCTCGATTACGTTAGTTTGCGTTGATTTAGCTGTCAGTGTATCTGCATTTGAAGCAACAAACTGATGCGTACGGGATGACATGTAATCGACGACTTGTTCGGTTGTAAAAGAAAACATTTAACACCGTTTAATTTGTCATTGAGTGGAGGCGCTTTGGACCTTGTTAGACAGGTAAGTAGGACACGAATATTTGTGTCAGAGAAATGCCTCATGGTGGTAGTTTTGATTTTGTTAGGTTAGATTAGATTAATGCCTTGCTAAGGGTTGTCAGCGATAATTAGAGCAAATTAATTAATTTAGTGGTTTTGACCAATCAAGTTAAGTCGTAGAGCGGGAGTCGATAAATTGTTTCGGAAAGGGCCATATTTTGGCTCGGAGGGCAAGGTAAGCAAACTTGAAGATATTTATATGGGCAATTCTACTCATAGAACAAAAACAAGAACAAATTGAATTTTTCTTAGTACGTTATAGTTTACATAATACTTAAATACACATGCTAGCACATAAAAATAAAATATTTCATTTAATAATAATTTTTTTTTCCTGAGATAATATTTCATCTCACTAGAGTTGGAAATTAGAATTGCGATGTATTTGATTGCAGGATTGGTATGATTGCTGCATGTGTATTTGTAAATATCCGTTTTGATCAAATCAAATTCTATGCATAGTAATCGAAGCCCGTTATATGGGAGATAATAATGGAGAAAATAAAATGTAATTTTTGAATAAAACGTCATATTAAAGAAATAAGTCGTATTCCTTTTATATCTACAATGGATAAAATTAAAAATTTTCTGAGTTTGATATATTATCTAAGTATATATGCTAAAATAGGGAATAAAGAGATACAAAAATTTGAGACTCTTCCCTCTTTTTTATGGGTAAGAAAGCCCAAAAGTTGCATTCGTGAGTCTATATTTAATGAGAGTAATAAACTTTATGAAATTTCTCTGTTACGACATACTTTCTGAAAACATCGGAGATTGTGCATAGATTGCAACATAAATGTTATGCATTATTTGTACTCATGACTCTTTCTTAGACGCTGTAGTTGTTATATCATCGAGAGTGTTTGTAGATAGTTAATATAAAAGCAATCACGTTTATTTTGTAATTATATATATGTACAAAAGGTACGGGAATGCACATAAAATGCTTTAGCCTTTTTAAACCTTATTCAGAACTGATATGAATTAAAGTTGTTCGATCATAAGATCTTTAAGAATCGAATTATGAAGCCAAATCAAAAATTATACACAGAAAAAAAAAAAAAAAAAAAAAAAAAAAAAAGAAATGCATGATTTTAATGCATCACATGATCATCATGATTTTAATGATGATCATGTGATAATTAAATTAAATTAATTATTGCATTAAAATCATGCATCACATGATTTTAATGCAATAATTTTAAATGCAAGTTTCTTGAATTACCCTTTAAGACTCCCGTTTACCGGCAATTTTGATATCGTGAATATAGTTAATACACTTTGTTGTCCTTCCTCTGATGTCTCTTCAATTGGATTTGCGAACTTATTGACCATATAGACTTTTAGATGTCTGCAGATTTTAATAATGAAGGAAAGATGTTACAAACATATACATTATATCATATGAGAATTTTGAGGTTAAATTAGTTTCAATAAACAGAAACCCAAACGACGAGTTTGCATTGAATTATTCTGGAACAAGTAGATTTCTAGATTCTAAGCAAGGACTCTATAACCCATGATATCTGATTCACAAATATTAAGAAACTTTTGGAAACACATGGACGTTCCAATACATAAAAATAATTTCCCAAAATAAAGTTATTGAAGGTAATTATGAAGATATAATTTTTTTGCAAATTTAGATTCTGGGCAGCGTTATTCATAAAATAAGAATGTTAAAGTACAGATTGCAAATACCCTAACCTTTCTTTGGTCTATAGTCCCTATTCGGGAAAAAATAAAACTCAAAACCCTTCTTAGAAAAAGATGGTGAAAAACCAAGCCTTACATCCGTTATTGAAATCAATAAAATAGTTATGAGATTTCGGATCAATCAATATTTGAAAATACTTTCAAAAGTAAAAAAAAGGAGGTAATCCCGCAGAAACATTCCTTTCCCCCCACTTTTTTCATGGTGGCGTTCCGGTGGGAGTCTTAACTTTGTTGTGACCTGTCCAAACTTTGTTGATCGAGCCCGAACATACCCATATACAATGCGGTGTTCCGTGGGGTGCTCTACTTATGCTGCAACTGTTTCACGTATTAGACAAAAAGGTATTAAGAGCATAGCTGCGAGCGCATTGAAGCAATTCATTAATGATATCCTGCTTAATTTTTATAAATCAGGACTTCACATCGATAAGTGGCAATGTCCCATGGTCAAAATGGAACTCGCGTAACACTGTCGATCACTTTCAAAAATTTTAAAATTTCGAAATCTTAGTGATTTAAGCTCTTAAAAGTTTGTTTACACTTAATTTTACGTTTTCCTATGTTAGAACCAATTTTAACCACCAGGCGTCGCTAGTGGCGCATAGCTCAATTCACGTTAATTCTCTTTTTTCGAACTCAATCTCCTCGCGTTTAAATTTTCCCTCAAACTTTTAAATTGCATTTTTCTTTAAATTGGTTTCGGTGCGGCATTTCTATTTATTTCATTTTAATTTTAACTTTATTTTTATCTAGTTACAACATCTCAAAAACCCGCGGACGACAGCTTTCTCGAAGTCGTTTTTCGCCTTCGAACTGAAGTCCCACCCCCTAACGCTCTCTCCGCCCATTGCTATATATGCTTCTTAGCTTACTGGCTACAGCGTCCAATGGCAATGCGCGCTTTCGTAACTTTACTTTCCAACTTTGTTTCGGCAGTTCCTCACTCTGCCGAACGCCCAGGCGCTTGTTGCCTTGATCACAATTATTATAGTTGATTACAATTAAGCTAAAATTTTATTAAATGATGCACTTTAACTTTTTAATAGTAATTCTGATGAGAGGGTATGTTTTTAATTTTAAAACTGGAACCTCGTAATTTTAGCCGTTACCGTTACCGAGCATAGCTATAATGTATCAATACCTACTTTTAAAACATATTTATCTTGCTTAAAAGACTTTTATATCTATTTGTTGAAACATGTACTCGATTTTGCAAACATTTCGCAGGGGCGTTTGACAGATAGTCATGAACGTCAATCGGTAGTGCGGTACGACACCGTTGGGAATCGCTTTTGGACCGAAAAGATTAAGGACATATCAGTTTTTTTCTCTTTTTGTTGCATAATCTCTTGCCCATCGTTCTATTTACTGTAGATTCGCGCAATATCTTAAAACCTTCGTCAATAAAGCCCATCTAAAATTTATATCTGTAAATTAACTCAAAAAATACAAGAATTCTAAGCTTACATGCAACCAATCAGATTACTTATCGATGTGCGTACAGAATAAATACATCTATATGCGTCTTCTCCAAAAATAAAATACCACACTAATAGACAAACAGATGAGGCAACTAAATGTATCTTTTGCATTACATTGCATGAAACACGTATTATCGAGATGACGTTACAAAAAGAGACGATATCTATTTACGAACAATGGGTGGAATCCTTAGGCACCAAAAGCGTCAAGTGAGACAAATCGTTTGCACAGATGACGCGCTTGCAATTATTCAGACAAAAGCTGTATATACTGCATACAATCAAGGAATTTCTGTAAAAATAACAAAGGATACGCACGTATTGTCGTGGCTCCATTTGAGGAGAAATATAAGTCACAGCACGTGTCGTGTCGATCTCTTTTACACGATTCAATCCAACACGTGGGTACAATACATTGATCTTACTATATATCCGTAGAATGTTTCTTTTGTATAAAAAAATTGTAAGAATTCTTTTGGAATTCTACGATTATGAATGCATTGTTCGACTTTTAGTCATGTCATATGAATAATCTCAAACAATCTTTTGTCTAATGGCGGCAGGAAACTTGCCAGCAGTGTCCAAAAGGCAGGGAGCCTTGAGCGCAGTTGGAAAGGGGTGCCATTTAGCACGTCCATGCCAGTGAAAAAACCAAGTTAATTAAAAATATTTTTTTAATTTATTGAAATTAATAATTTTTTTTAAATTTAATCAGTTTCGAATCAGAATTAAGATGGAAAATTGAACAATCCAAATTTTATCTATAAAATATAAATAAAAACATTTTTTTTTTTTTTGTAATATTACCTGATTCTTGTTAAACTTTATATGGAAATGTTGCGTAATTTTACAAAAAAAAAATTTCAGAGTGTGCTTCTGTAAAGTTTTAATTCGTGTGGTTATGAGACCGACCGTAGCGCCATCTGTGTTGACAGATTAGTTGTCATAGTTAATGCGTATAACCTGAAAATTTTTGTTTTGATAATTTTATCAGCGCTGTATTCGTACGAACCTTACAATTCTTTTTGTTATATTAAATATAAATTTATCAAACATTATATGCTGCAATTTCGTTAAGGTAAGACATTTGAAAACGTCCGTGTGTGAAGTTTTGTAAATAATCATTTATTACAAAAATTGTATTTGATTTTAGTGCATTTCCTATTTGTTTTTCGGAGTAATTTATTTAAAATTTGAAAGTTTTTGTTCTACTGGTTGCGCGATTTTCTGCAAATAAAGCCCATTCATTATAATTATAATATGTAATTAACCCTAGAAAACATAACACTGGCCATTTTCGTCCAAACTATCCCTCCCCCTTTTACGCATAATTTTACGTGAAATCACATGTGCTTAATTTTATATAAAAAAATATTATTCGATCTTTCTCAATAATAAATGCAAATTTAATTAGGAAAAAAAATATAAAAAGACATAATTTTTGTGAATATTCGAACTACTCGTAGATATCATTACCGCTGGACTCAATCGACCCAGAATTCGGATGTCAACGTTTTAGAATTGATATTTTGCTATTTATTTTGACGTATGTATATTTTAATGTTTATTTAAAATTTGCGTCCCTGAAACCAAATCAAAAAGAGATAAACATAGTTTAAAATATTTTGATGGAGAAGGGGGTGAATTTTAAATTATTAACATGGGTACCATTTTAAGTAGATACGTCACTGCATATGTCAAACATCTGAATAATTAAAAAGGCACATTATCTTTCCTCCCCTTTCAGATTGTTCTTTTTTTTTTTTTTTTTTTTTAATTCTTTAAAAAAATATTTTTTTATTCTTTAAAAAACTATTCAGTTGCAAAATAAATGAATTTCTCAAATATACTAGAAGAAATTCAAGCATTTTTCTGTTAGAGCAAGTGATGAATCGACTATAGTTGCTACCTGATGCAGGTGTAATATCGTAGATAGCGACAATTTCCAACAGTAAGTAGCTTTTATTTGCATCGTCTTTACAAATGTCGGCTTGACGATATTAATGTCCTATCACCAAATAATATTGAAATTTTTTAACTATTTCTCAAATAATCAGCATTTAATACAGTTAAATTTTATAAGTGTTTCTCTAAAGCTATGCGTATGGCTACTAAGACAATGCAATATTTTGTTCAGATAATGAGATAAATAGTTAAAAAAATATGGAAATAAAAATACGAAAAACTGACTGAACGAAAAATATAATAACGAAAAATACTAAACATAAAATTTTGAAATTCTTAAGAATTTTTCTTAGTATCGGAAATTGCTAAATAAAAAAAGCGATATTTCAGGAGATTAAAGAAATAAGAATAAAATACTTAACATTTTCGTGTTATTTGCGATATTATTTTTGGAAAAAATTGTTACTTTCTCGTCGCAAAAATTTTTACTCTTGGAAAGTTAAAACTTTTGATCATATGCAACTAACAATGCTACTTTTTTTTAAAATAATAATAATAATATCTTTCTGATCTTTCGTGCTGCCATCTATTGAGTAAAACACAAAATGCTTGAGCGACCTTTTAAAATCTGTTGCGTAAATAAGTAGTTTTCAAAAATTGCCAAAATAATAATCCCGAAAAACAATAATAAAATAATATTAGAAAGTAAATTAAAATAAATACAAGTCTTCATAAATTAGGGATAATTTATTGAAAAGGGAAATCTTATCAGAGATAAGAGAACCAGAAATATAGAAAAATAAAAACGCTCTTTAAAAATGATTTTAAACTCTTTTAGTAACAGGTTTTCATTTGGTGAGTGTGTGAGTGATAGTAGATTTTAATGGCGCAAGAGCCAAAGTAGGCTAAGATTTTCATTTGGATTTTAAATTTCCTAGAAATTTATATAATTATTTTTTCATTCAATTAAATATATGTAAACGATACAGTAAAGAGTACATATATATGTTTTTAAAATATCTACTGCTGTAAAAAAGAAGAGAAAGGGAATATTTTTGTAGTCTTACCTTTATCCAAATGTAAGTTTCTGTTCTTAACAACTCGAATAATGTCATTTTCTCTGAAACTCAGAAGAGTTGATTCTCGTGTGACGTAATCCGCGACGGCTCGCACGTATTCGTGACCACCCTAAAGAAATAAAACGCATTTTCAAACACTGCTTGAAAATAAATATAAGAAGGTAATAGCTATGATAAATGATATCTATATTTAAAATTTAATATTTTAGAGCACACTGAAATAAATGGATTTCGCTTTTCTTTTGAATAACAGAAAGAGCAACGCCATGTTTTACACATTATAATAAGATAAGGACAATTTAAGAAAATAAATAAATCAACGCAGAATAAGTTTTACCCGCGTATTTGGGAAATGTCTTAGTAATAATTAAATCTTTACGATACTCATTCGTTGATTAACCTAATTTGTTATTATTCTATTCAATCTCGAAGCAAATTTTCTCGTGGAACGCTATTTCAGCAACTAAAAATGACTCCTTTGCTTTGATAAACCAACAACAACAACAAAAACGAAAAAAGTTCAGTGCAAAGTTTTACAAAGAGCAGATTTAGCCATTAAAGGTGCTTTTTTTTAAGAATTACTATTAAATTACTCAATTAAATATAAGAATTAATGTAAATCGAGAAATGGACAATAGAAAACTTTTCTGATATTAAAATTAAAGCAAACGATAAATTATTAAATTGAATATATTTATTTAAGCTAAATATAATTAAAACTGAAGCAAACGGTAAAAAATTGTAAAGTGATCTGGCACCCTAAAAGGGATCCACCTAAAACAATAACCTCTTAAGGGGATAAAATCATTTAAAATTCCCCTTAACGAGAAATTATTACATCACGCTTTCTAGCCATACGTATATTTTTTTCACTTTTTAATTTTATCGCTTGATTTTTAATTTGTCCGGCTATTTTATGAACTCAAATCTGTATTATCATTTAATGATGTTTCTAACATCAGTTATGTTCTTACATTAAAAATCGCATCGCCTCGTTGTAAAATGTAAACTTATAATCTACAGAAAATAAAAACTTACTTGTGCTGCTTCTACGCAGTAACGTTCGACCATATTCCTAATTTTCTCAGCCTAAAACAAAGCAAAACGTAGGATTCAACGAAAGTTTTAACACAACAAATAAGCTTATCCTGATAAAATTTTCACAAAATGAAAGTTTTTTTTTTAAAAGACAACATTAAAAATAAGATAAAATAAACACAATAAAATCTTTTATGCTGCTACTTAAGTCAAATTTTGCAATGTAAAAAAAAAAACAGCATTTTTAAATAATCTTTTGTTTCTCAAATTAAAAACATTCTGCAAAAAACAGGTTTTATTCTCGTTCAAGACTCATAGTAAAATTTAACTCTTTATCTTTTTCGAATGTCTATCGAAAATTTCATTATGTTAAGGAGCGTAATCTCATTTGAGAAAAACAACGGGGGAAAAACATTTTTGTTTATTAGAATCTTCATTAAATTTACAAATCAACATACTGAATTAAGTTTATAATTAATTCCTTTAATTATATGTTATGTGATTTCAATACTTAATATAAGATTTATCGCGTCTTTTTCGAGTTTAATAATGAATTTTATTTATTTATTTTTTTGCTATAGATGACTCTACCATGGCAAGAAATGATTCAAACAACTCTCACTATAAAAATATTAAAATTTAGAAGTTTTAGTACTGTTTCTTCAATTAATAAAAATCAAATTAAAATATTAAACGCATTTTTATTATATTTATTGGTTTATTACGGATTTCTGTTAATTCAACTTGTAGTTTTGTAATATAAAGATTTGAACTAATGATTTTACAACATGCTAAATACCAATCATCTCCATTTTCTGGTTAGTATATTTATCATTCCGTAGAATATAATAAAAAACGTACTTAAAAGCGAGATGTGAAGTTTATTTAAATTAGAAATCATCCATGTTTCAAGTATCCTATACAAATAAGTCGATACTAGATCTGAATCTTAATATTTTTGATAATCATTTTTGTGAAAGTTTATGCAACAGACACCTACTTTGTGAGAATATAATGTCATCCAACCTCCATTTCTTAGCAGAATCTGGATTGTACTGCTTCTAGGAACACTCACTTCAGCTATATCTTCAAAACTGAAACAAGAATCTTACGTTAATATAACTATTTCACCTCAACACTGTGAACTATAAACAAATTAGGAAAATAATTTACATTATCTTACACGGCACTTTTAACCATTAACAAATTTGGAAGATGATTAATTAACATAATCATTTGTAACTGTAATCATTTCACCTCAGCACCATGAATCAGAATTAAGATTTGGAATATAGTTAATTTACATTATCTTACACAGCACTTTTAACCATAAACAAAATCAGAAGATAACTAATTGGTGTAATCGTATGTTATTATAACTCTTTCACCACAGCATTGTGAACCATAAGCAAGATTGTAATATAACTAATTTACATTATCTTACGTAGCACTCTTATCCATAAACAAAAATTGAAGGACAATTTGCATTATCTTACATAACACTGTGAACTATGGACAAAATCAGAAGATAATTTACATGTAATCATTCATGTTATTAATAACTATTTCATCTCATCTCTGTGAACCATAAGCAAAATTGAAAGTTACTTAATTTACATTATCTTACACAACACTCTTAACCGTAAACGAAATTGAAAGATAATTAATTTACATTATCTTACATAGCACTTTGAAGCATAAAGAAAATCGAAAGCTAATTTAAGTACTTCAATTTGTATTCAGTCTAGTATCTGCAAGAGAAAAAGGAACTCACCGGTACACCTCTTTATTATCGCCAGTTTTGTGGGACAAAAGCTGAGGCGTTTAACAAGCTTTGCCCGAGCAAATATTTTTATGAGTTACTAAACTAAAATGTTTGCATTTTGATATAAAAATGAAAAAAAAAAAAAAGTAAAGTAAATGTGTCGCATAGTGTTCTTTTTTTGCATCCATCTAGAGTGAATTTATCTCTTATTTATGACAGAAGATAAGTGTCAAAATGCGGATTTAAGAGTTGAGTCATTGTATGCAATCAAACCATTGCGACACTGAGTAAATATTACCGTGTATGTAAATGTCATATTTGCAGCAAATGGATCAAGTTTGTTCGCAGAATTTACACATAGAATGAATCATAAGGATTTAAGAGATGTATATATAGCTATAAAAATGTTTTGATATTGTTCTTTTGAATTTTCATGCATAAAAGAGAATGAAAATTATGAGTCTAAAAGTATGTTGTTGGCGAATTACAAGAGACATATATTTAAAGAAAATTATGCTCAGGAGGGTTTTAAATAGTGCGAGTGCACTATGTCTCGTGTTGCCAGTTGATTTTGAGAAATTCCATTTTCTTTTCTTTCAGGTTTTAATCCGAATATATATTACTACCTTGTTTAATGATATTTAATGCATTGATTTTTTTTTAATGAAATCAAAATTTAGCTTCTAGTTTTGTCCTTCAGGATTCCATATTACAATTTTTATTTAAAAATAATTCATTTGAATTGCATCCAAATTTTGTTATTGTTCTAAAAATTATATTAATCGAACCAGTAACAGTGGCATCTGCAGAAAGATCTTTCTCAAGATTGAAAATAATAAAAAATGCACGCGAGATCTAGCAGTAGTTAAGATCAATTTACCTCCTTAACCATTTTATCTATTGCCTCCGAATTAGTCGAAAACCTAAATTATAATGATATTATCATCAAATATTCAATAAAGTATGTAAGAAAATGAAACAAAAATTGTAAACTTATTCTAGTAAGATGAACACTAAATTTTTAAAACAAATATATGAAGCAATTGTTTTTATTTGATTTATCAACGATTTTTTGAAAGAAGGAATTGTTAATTTTATTAAAATAATTTAATTATCTACGATACTCGTGGAATTTTTACGACAGAAGTTAATACAATTTAACAAATGGCAAAATGAAACGAATTATTTTACAGAATGAAATATGTTCAAGGCGAAATATGTGAAGGAGTTTTTCAAAGCTGATTTAAAAGCAATATGAGGGATGTGAGTGAGTGTGAGTAAGTGGAAATGAAGCTTATTGGCGCAAGAGCCAGATGTGGCAAAGCTATGTCAAACAAGATGTAACTGTAGTTTAGACATGTGAAAAAATTTGAAAAAAGACAAAAATTAGTTGACTAGAAGGAGGGTCGAAAATAGAGAAGGTTCGCTGGGTAGGAATATGAGGGATACTGGTGTCGAACTACCTCTCAATTGTTGATCACGGTCAAGAGACAAAGATGACGCATAAATTGGAATCTGACTCTTCAGATATCCATCCCACGTCATGTAAGATTTTAAACCCCAATAGATTTTAAGAGCATCAATTTTCCTATTTGAAAATTTTTCCCAAGTTTGAATATGGATAGAATTGAAGTGAAAGGTATTTAGTTTTTTATTAACAATTGAAAAAATAAATAAGCGAAACTATTTGTCAGAATATGCACAACTATTCTTTCTTATTTCCCCCTCTATTATTCTCCAGAGACATTCATTTTAATGGGTTTTCTTTGACTCACCATTGTAACTCTATCTGGTCATAACTTTAAAAGCTTTTTTCTCACATTTTAAAGCGCTCAATTGAGCTAAAATTTTCAAAACACGATTGTTTGAGATGACTGTACGAATAATTAAAATTAATTGATCAAAACTAATTATTTAAAGAATTGAATTTTAAGACAAGTTTCTCGCCAAGTCGCCAAATCAGTCGCAACAATAAAAAAATGTTACAAATGGATATATGTAACGCAACCCACTCACAGTGTGTATTTGGTTGAAAAAATGTCGTCAATTTTTAATGCATTTTGAATTCTTTTACTTCTTTTGTAAGTCAAAATTCGTTCACTTTACATGCTTAATTGAGCTAAAAAAAAATTTTACACGCATTTACGTTAGGCAATAAATTTAATAAACGTCAAGTAATAAAATAAATTATTAAAACTAATTATTGAATAAATTCAATTTGATTCAACGTTCTCTTTTGGTCTCAAAATTTAAGGTATAAAAATTATGTTACGACAAGTGTGAAGTTTGAAAGAAAACCCACGTTCAAAAAACTAATTTTTTTTAATCGGTGTTTTATTATTTGAACTTGTTAACTTTTAACAAAGTATTGAAATTCAAAACAATACTTCTTAGAGAAATAAGAATTATTTTATTGATTTAAGGTCCCAGTCAACCGGCCATTTTGATGTCGGCAACGTAATGCTGTTCCTATAAAATTTTACTGCCATTCTTAAACGTTTACTTGTTTTATGTATTTGAAAGCAAAAAAAAATGCATCCGAGAGAACAAAAAAGTATTGAATTCAATTTTCCCTCCGATTCTTAAAAATATTTTTACTACTTACTATGTTAATGATTCGTCAATGGACTTCCCGGTCTAAAAAATATTCCAGAATATTTTCAAAAACAGGGAAAAAATATAATTCCACAAAAACCTTCATTATTTTTTGCCCTTTCAAATGCACTTTTTTCCATTTAAACAGATAAAATGGTATATATTTGAGGACGTTAGTAGAAATTTTTTTAGGATTAACATTACGATCACAAAACCAAAAAGGCTGGTAGACTGGATCCTTTATGTAATATTCTTGTGACGGGAATTTCAAAACTACATATACTTATTCTTCAAAAATCAGTGGTTCCAAATTAGAAACCGAAATTAAACACATGTATTTTACAAAACATGCAAAATATAATATTTACAAATGCTTTTTTACAATAAACTACCCGAATTAATTAAAATTCTACACTAATCGTTAATTCAGAAATTTTGCGTTAATTGTTTTGCATATAGAAAAAAAATTCTTTCCAAGATTGTTTCCTACCTGATGGTGTCCAGGACCCTGAGGTAGTCGCAAATTGCGTCACGTTCTCTTCTAACCAATCGGACTCCAGAATGAGATACCCCGAGAAGTTGGACATTGGGCAGATTTCGACCTCCCTAAAAAAAAATAAAGAAATATGGAAATATTATATATCTTTCAGTTTGCAAAAACTTGACAGATGCTTAACGCATACCGTCAAACCCCTGATAAAAATAAAATATTACTGATTCCTCCCCCCCTAACTATTAAAAAGAATTTTTTTTTTGCATAATATAAAACCAATTATTTAAGAAATTAAAATACATATACTCGTACAACGTAAATTCTTTTCATTTTCAAGCAAAATTACTTAGCAAAAAGCTTAAATTTTTTTTATTAAATTCTTCATAAAAGAATATAAAAAGTTGAGCACAAGTTTAACAAGGTATTTGATCGTTCTACAATCATTAATGCAGTAAATTATCTATTTTTAGAACAATCATCTTGTTTTAAAATTAAGCTTTTGGAAGTAATAATGCAGCAAATTATGCATTAAAATCTTTTCAACTACTGTCACAAATATTTCAATCAGTAACATATTCTTCACAAATCTTTGAAAGAAAAACACTGTTGAATCTTAATTTAAATTAAAAATATTCTGTTGGGGCAAAATATTCTGTTCTTAACAGCATAAAATAGATTCAACCACATGCATTGTCTGTATAGAGCAATTTTAATTTGTGTGTATATATATACTACTTACTATAAAACTAAATCTGGACAATGCATGTTAACTTCGTGTATTTATTCCTTATCAGTTGTCACGGGAAAAAAACATAAAAAAAATCGTTTGGTAAGTTATTTTTCTGTTCTTCATACAAATTTTTATTCATTATTATTTTTTATTCGAATGAAATGACCTGTTTTTATTTTGCTGTTCATGCAACTGTATATTTATAAAAGTTTATTTTGGTTAAAAAAGAATAAAATTATTCTAGATTCTAGCTAACGTTTAATAATTTATCGTTTGCTTTAATTTTAATTACATGTAGCTTAATTGATTAACATAATGCTCAACTGAGCTAAAAAAAATTACACGTATTTATTTTAGATGATAAATTTAAAAAACGGTAAATAATAAAATAAATGATTGAAACTAATTAATAAATAAATTAATTTTACTCAACGATTCCTTTTGCTTTTAGAATTTAAGGCATAGAAAAAATTATGTTACGCACAATGTGAAGTTTGAAAGAAAACCTATGTTTAAAAAATTCGTTTTTTACCGGTGTTATTATTCTTTTTTTAAAGTGAAGTAGACGTAATGCAAGATCTGATCTTATTGGTATATTGGCATTTTTTTTAAAACCCATTTCAAGGGCTTTGGCTTTAATTTTGATCCAACCCATGAATACATATTTAAAAAGAAGAAAAACATAACTTACAGAAATCGGGAAAAGACGAGAAAAATAATTTGGAAATTCTTTGGCGACATCTACCACGTTTCGTTTCATCGTTAATTTGATGTTATTCGAATGCAAAGTAGAAGACGTGACGCCATATCCATCTGTAAGAAGAAAAAAATAATCAAATATAAATAAGCGTAACAAACTGGCATTTAGTTGTGATTTCACAACATACAACGTAGTGAAAACATTAAAAAAGCTCTTCACAAATAGCTCTATACAAAATTTTTTAAAAAAAAAAAAAAAAAAAGTGATAATTTTTTTTAAATTTTTTTTTTCAATTATTCGATTAAATATTAGAACTAAATCAAATGAAAAATTATTAAATTCAATATATTTTAATCTAAATGTAATTATTGCTGCAATAAAATGAAAATAAATCTTTACGTATTAATTTATTCTCAAAACTAATATTTCAACGAGGCGACTGAAACTGTTGCGAATTCGTCGGAAGAAATCAAATTAGATTAAACACAGGTCACGTGAAATTCACATTTTATTTTAAAAAAGGGGTCCAGAACGATATTTTTATGGTTCATATTGAAGGCGATATTGGAGCACCTAACATAATTGGGTCTATATCTCCTATCTGAGTTGAACCTGATTATATACTATTTCCATACCCTTTTAAATATGGATGCTTGCACAGTTAAAATGATTTAAAATTAAGAATGCTATTGAAGTAAAAGTTTAGCAAAACAAAAACCCTTTTGGTGGCTAAGAAGTAATTCGAAAACTTATAAAATATATCCAACATGGACAGCGCGATTATTTAAAAATCACTTCTGAATTTTGTACCAAGAAAATAGGAATATCCCTATTTAATGAAATATTTTGCAGAACTTCAGTAGTAAAGAATAACTACATTTAAGTGTACAGTAATTGATAAATGAATGCATTATTACTTCAGGAGTTGCTTAAGTAATATTCTATAGTGAAGTTTAGTCATAAAACTTATGTAATTAATTTTTAATAAATTATGTTTAATTTAGAAAGCTAAGCAAAAGTTTATTCCATATTTGAATTAAAATAAACTATTTAAGCTATGAAAAATCATTTGTTCGATAGCAATCTATAAAAAAAAAGAAAAATGCCACACAGTTAATTATCTAAGCTTAGAATTCTGAAGCAGGTTAATCTAACAAAATTTGATTAAATACGAACTGATAAGATTTATCCCCATTTGATGTTCCGTGTTCTTTTACTAATTTTATAATATATATATTTCGGTACCTGTTATGACAATTGAACATGTATGAACAGTTGTTTTTAGTCAGTAGCACAGCTTCTTGCTGACATCTGGGATAAAAGCTTAATAATTAATTCGATTTTGGTTTCATTTAAATGAAATCGCCCGCGAGCTACACATTGAAATATTGGTGGTATGTGATTCAGAAACAGGACGAAGTTGATGCTCGAACTGGTTCTTCATTTTCACACTAGATCAAATGAAGATTTTGAGACATTTAGATTTTATGTACTACAGCCTTTTCTTTTGTATTCTGCATTTGATGGAATCTTGAATAGAGACGAAGATTCTTAAGGTATTAATTCACAAGATACTAAATCATTAAGTTAACAATCATCAGGAAGAAAACAGGAAGCGGTAGTATGTCATGGAGTATTGTTCCAAATGCAACTAATCTACATTGAAAATGAACCCTATCTAATGGCAACAAAAATTGCAGAAACTCCTGCCAACATTTTTAGGAATTTAATAATAAAAAAGGCGACTTTTTCATCAACAATCTTATATATCAAATTAACGTATTCAATCCCTTCGTACTCGGCTCATTCTGTCACATATTTTGACTACCTCAGATTGAAACTTTAACAACATAACTACAGTTTTAAGGCAAAATTAACTCAGTTCCAGGCCTAAAATGTATATATATTCTTTTATTGTAGTATTGTCAATTGTTAAATCAAAGAAATCTGAATGTCTTACCTATTAGTTGTTGCAGCTTCCTTTTCTCCTCTCTGTTCATTCTAATACAAGCAGATGACGATACATCTTTCACTACTTGGCAGAATACTAGATGTAAAGCTACTGGATTATCCAACTTCTCAGAAGGCGAAAATACCTATGGGAAGAGAACAATGAAGCCATTCATTAAAAGCACCATTAACATGGGGCTAAACAAAGAGCAATTTTGTTAAGTTTAACATCTGTAGACGTCTGTTTTGAAATTTTCGCGAATGACTTTGAGGAGTGAAAAGGAAATCTATTTCTACATGTATCAGAGAGATCGGACAGCTTAACTAAATACTCGAGTTTTAGGCTCAATTAATATGAAACTAAAATAACAACGTTCCATTGGCAAGATATTTGGTCAATTTAAGGTCACGTAATGAAGAAAATGATATCTGAGCTTGCCATCCACTCGTTCTATAAAAGGTTTATCAAAATACTTCTAAAAATGTGTAAAGGATTTTAAAAAAATGTAAATACTTTAGGGAAAAAATTTCTGGCAATAGATTATTATTTGAAGTTAAAATTATCTTCTGATACTTTAAAATTAATTCTTCTTTCAAAATGGCGGAAGACAACAAGCTGTAGATCGAATGATACGCTTTTGATATTACCGAAGAAATGTTCCTTATTCCGTGATTAAAGAACATGGTAAAAGGAACAGTATAGAAATATCTAAGGCAAAATAGGTAAGATTATTAAGCGGAAAGAATAAAATCGTCATTCCTTGTCTTAACAGAAGGGGGAAAAATACTTCAATACCCGAAAACAATGTGTACTGTTTCGAATGTTTCCAAAGTGAAGTCAGTAGTAACAAGGGAAAACCTATCCACCTAGAAACCAATTGCAAATCATTTTCAAACATCAGTAGAGTCGATAAACAACATAATAAACCAAGATTTATCTCGCTTAAGAAAGGTCAGCAAATGCAATGTTCACCATCTTTTGTCGAAGATTGCGACACCACTAACAATATTTTGTAGAGCGCTGTATGAAAACAATTTGAGGGGGACAAATGGAAATAAATTGATACACTTCAGGAAGTATTTTAGGGTTTACCTAAATGACAGCATCCAAAAAATATATATTATCGAAAATGAGGAGAAAAAGATTTTCAAATTTGGTTCCGAGAATATAAAGAAAGTTTCAGTAAAATTTTGATCGTCGGAGGTATCACAAGTAATGATGAATTAAAAATTTAAAAAAAGCATGAAATCAACTCATCCTGGTATGAGAAGAATGTTTTAAGTCCGATATTTACTGAAGAAAGTCGATTTCTTTATGCCATGGACTTTCTAAGAGAAAATCTGCATCAAGATAAAATCCTCAGTGATACTTTAAAAACCACCACCGCATTCTGTGGGGGAAATATGAAAAACAACCCAGGTTTTGTTTGTTTACCTTCACAACGTATTTCTTCACCCTCCAGACGTTTCCCCGATAGTAGTGGTTCCCAAACCATTGCAACTCATGACACCTAACCCTTTGTAAAAATACGGATAGTTATAAGTAGGATATAAAAACGAGATTCTACGACCCACATGGAAAGACGCTGCGGTTCACAAATTGGCAACCACTGACCTATGAAGTATACTGCATTTGGTTTGTGGAAAAGACATCTTTCTGAGTGCAAACTAAAAGATCGATGACACCAGGAAAACTGTGAAAAGGAATGACAAGAGATACCCCTAACAATTTTGCGAAGGATCTTTCAATCATGAAAAACACGATGCACACTTATAGTGCAGAAAAGGTTACCTAATCGAAAAGTAAAAAAAAAAATAGCCTTCACCTTTTAAATTGAAAAAAGGGGCCTACGAAATCGTTCTAAAAATGTGTAAATACCTTCTGTACATAAATACCTTGGATAAACAAAAGCCAATTTCTGTTACCACATGCAATCCTTTGTTGATTTGGTGGCGACTCACTCCAAAATGCGTAATTTTACTTAAGATTGCATCTCATCATTTTCAGCATAAGTTGAATTCGTATAAAACTCAGTTTGAAAAATAAAAGAATTATTGCTGTTTTTCATAATTTTATATCAACCTCAATGGATTGTTTTACCGATTTTCAAAAATTGATAGTCATAAAATTTCTAAATAGCCTTTTCCACCGTTTTGTCCATAACCCCTTGCAATTTGAGCTCCTCGATATGGGATTTAAACAGAAAAAAACGTGCAAAATTAAATTTACCAAAAATTAGCTCATTAATCTTCTTCTGTCTCGTGTCGATAAAAAGCATTACAAGTTTTTGAGACATACAGTTACCTCTCTTTAATCCGACACTTCCGATGCCGGACGAGCGTTTTTGCCAGATGATAGAGCGTTAATATAATTTTAAAGGAAGATATCACAGCTAAATCAATCGAGATAAAATTTTAAGCGGTTAAAACATGTATTTAATGAGTTTGCGTGCATTCTGTGGGAGCCTGTTTCGACTAAAATTTCCAAAGAAGTATTTTGTCTCATTCTTTAGTAACAGCAAAATTAAATTCGAACGTTGAACATTAATTGAATATTCTTGAATTGATTAAGAACACAGCACAAAAGGAAATTTAATAAAATACAATGACTGTTAAAGCACGTTGTAACGAGTTTCTCTAATCACTTGTTTAGGCTTATTACTTTTATTAGCACTTGAAGAACACCTGTTGGAATTAGAAAATACCTTACTATACAGTATAATATTATACTACAGTACGCTGTACATACACAGTTTTAATGCAAAATCTCCTTTAGAAAATAAATGAATGCTGTATTAAAATGAATACTGACAGTTACGATAAACACGGGGGGGGGGGAATGCGAGCAGCGCTGTGTCGCGACCTAGTGATCGAGATCAACAAACTCCCAAATACACACGAAAAAATACGAAAGTAAATGCCATGATCTGCGCTGGATTATGAAATATCCCGAACCGCTGAATGCTGGATTAATGAGCACTTATTGTACATATTTACAATTCGCAATTCTAATTGGATCCATATGTATTTCAAAACAAACTTTCAACTAAGCCTATAAAATCCTTTCAGATATAAAAAAAACCCCACTCCTTAGCTATTAAAATTTAAAAATCACGAATTCAAAACAAATAGTGAAATATTCATTAATTCATAGTAAAATCTCGTATTGAATTAAATTATTTTTTAGTTTAAGTTTTTTTTTCGTACTGAAAAATAAGTTTAAAAAAGATAAAAAAAAAAAAAAAAATAATAATAATACATGTAGATAAACCTTTTTTTTTTCGGTTGGGGGGGGGGTATGATAAACATCTTTCACTGAATCAAAGTAGCTCTCGACTTTGACTGTCTTGGTCTTCAGCCTTTTTTTTTTTTGTGCCTGCTCATTTAAATATGATACATTGTAATCCTAATCAATTTTCATAACGGTCATTCTACGAGTTCTTTTCAAATTCGCCACTAGGATATTTAAAATTCAAATTGAATCAACAGACTAACATACTTCCCTTTAATTTTTTAAGTAATTTTTCAGAGCTGAAGGAAAGCGATCTAATTGTGCGAAGTTAACGGCATAAAGCATACGAGACTGGACTCATTTAAGGCAGGAAATAATAATAATTAAAACATTAAGTACGATCTTAGAAATTCGTAATTTTTTAAAACTTATTAACAATAACAAGCATTTAAGATGAATTATTATTATTTAAAAAGAAACGAATATAAATTCAGTAACTTGTTGAACAGAATAGGGTTTTTTCCCCCTAATGTAAATTTAAATTCTCTTCGGTTTGAATTCCATTTTTAGTTGTAGAGAATTTAAGAGCTAAGTAATTAATTACTACATTTTAATGTATATATCTTTCGTTTTAAATAGGACAAAGATAAATTTTATTTTATAAAATAAATAAAATGTTTAATTAACAGTATTTGAAAGTTTACAATTAAAATATCCAAAATTATTTAAAAATTTTACTTTAATTGAATTTATAGTATTTAATAATACAAGTCAAATGCATCAATTGTATGTCCATTTACGATTTTAAAAACAAGTATGCTATTGGTAATTTGGCTCAAAAATTTATAAAATAAATCTGTAGTTTAAAAAAAAAATGAATGAAATGAATACATATCATGAAAGAAACACACACAAAAAAAAAGGTTCGTGGAATTTTCTTTAATGTCACTTCTAAAACTTTCTATGACCTCTCAAAAATATCACGCGGGAGAAGGGAAAAAAGGAGCAGGAACGCAAAACAGAACATTTAAAACGCTTTATTCTTCATACAAATTCTACCGAATCCATACTCCCAGAAAACCGTATCTCAAAGACCTTCAAAATTTTGATCCTAATCTCAACCTTGGAAAGAAAGAGAAAAAAGTCACAGGAATGCCATTGTGTCATTCATATCTATCCCAACAATATCCCACAAACACAAAAAGATTTTATTATTATTTTTACACAGAAAAGAAAAATATTTGCGGAATTACATAAACACCTGGTTCAAACGACTAATTTTAAAAAAGAGTCAATGATCTATTTGTCTAAGTTTTTTCCTCTTCAAAAATAAAGATGATTTTTTTTTTTTTTTAAAGTTGATCGTTATTTTTATTTAAACTGTATTCACATTTTCTCGAATAAATTTTCGACCATATAAAAAGGATCATATATAATTATAAGGATTATTGATATGCAATAAAGCTAAGGTATATTTCATTTATTGTTAAGAATATTTATTTTCATCGCTATGAAAATGTCCATTTGTTGAAAATTATTAAAAAACTAGTTGTCCTTGGCGATTTCTATTGTTTGTGACAGAATGGCTAAAAATAAATTTTGATTTGAAATTCTTATAACTAATGCTCGCATATCCGATGAAATTTCATTTCATTTGTTTTATGTGTCATTTTTTTTTAAAAAAAATAGTGTTTGTGATTTACAAATAATTCCCTGATCTGATTTTTTTTCCTAATTTTGATTTTTCCATCCAATCCTATTTGTAAATCTATACTGCTGTAAGTTGCATGATCACAAATCGATTTGTTCTTAGGAAAATTTGCGAAAACAACTGAATAGTTCTTATTTAAAAAACTACAACACTTATTTGATGATACTGAAAAATTGATTTTTTTTAAAACTATTAAATTAAAATTTGGAGGAAATCTTTGAATAGCTAATGTTGAGAAATATGTCATAATAATTACAAAAGAAAAAAAAATATTGATGATAAATGATATTAGTCATAAAAAGCCGTTAAATTGATTTATAATCCTAATTTATTGAAAAAGGTGTGTGCGCTAATTTCTTTAAAAAAAAAAAAAAATAACCTGATTCCCTAAAATTAAACATTGTATTACATATTGTTTCATTTTTGATTTGATAAAAAGAAGAACAAAAGAAGTCGCCGAGATTGCAGGAATTTTTTTTTGTAGGGGATAATCTAATTTGCATATTTCGGAACATTAATATTAAAGAATAGATATCGGAAACTTCTCCCAAAAAATGTGGCCCGCTAATGACATCGATTAGCATAATATTCTTCTTAAATCAACCGACAAAGTGGTAGGATTATTACTTACTGTTGTCAATAATTATATTTAATAAATCGGAATTATTGCCCAAAAAGTATTTCGCGCAGAAAGCGAAAATAACACATTTTATTTTTTAGTTATAGTCTAGCGTGCAAGTAAACAAGTTCACTTGGGAAAGAATAACCATTTTCATTTTTTTTTTTTTTTTTGCTGCTATGTATAAAGGAGACGAGTAGCTTTTTTTAAATTAGAAATTTATTTAGAAAAGTTTTTATTCTCTATATCTGAATGCGCATAAAATATGCATTTCAGAAGAAAAAAAAAACTTCATTTCATAACTTTTTTCAAAATATTTCAGTATTTTAAAATTCCTACAACCACAAATTTTAATACTTTTAAGAATTTTTTTTTTTTTGCTCAACTCCTTAGAAATGTTTCTCACAATTCCATGCATGCGTTTAGTTGTACTAATATTATTTATGGTTTTACAATATTTTTTTTTTCACTCGGACGCTACTAAAAACAGCAGAAAACTGCTATATCAAATTTTGTAGATTTGTTAATAAATAACTGTTTATCTTTATTCCATGCACAGAGTTAACCAACTTATTAAAATAAAAAAAAAAAAAATCAAAAGACAAAAAAATTCAACTTTTTTATTGGTTTCGAAAAAAACACACACATTAGCATTTTAAGTACATGACCGTCATGAAGTATAAAAAACTGAGAAAAAGTAATTTTAAGTTTTGAAGGTCAATAAAATGATTCGCATGCGGAACATTATTAAAAATCATTCAAATAACTCCCTAATTAATGTAGCCAGACTTGTGAAATTTTGTACATATATTTAGAAAAGTCATACAATTAAAATAAAACAATGGAAATGTTTTTGATATTTTTGGGAAGTTTTATTGTATTGTTTCCTTAAGGTTGTCTTCACGTAACTCTACAGGATAGGACCCAAAATCAGAAGACTTTTTCCGATAAAAAAAATGTTCGAATATTAATATTATATTCTGTGATAACGTTATCGTATAAAGAATGATAATGTTATCTTATATAGAATGATAACGTTATCTTATATAGAATGATAACGTTATCTTATATAGAATGATAACATTATCTTATATAGAATGATAACATTATCTTATATAGAATGATAACATTATCTTATATAGAATGATAACATTATCTTATATAGAATGATAACATTATCTTGTATAAAATGATAACATTATCTTATATAGAATACTGCTACATGAGATGGGGAAAGTTTTGCTATCTCATATTTAGGCACAGGCTTATTTATGTCAAGTAAGTCACTCGAGTCACAGTATAAATAGTTAGAGTGGTGTTTTGATTTTATTAATTTAACTTCTTAGAACAGGAGTTTTCAAATGGCGGAACACGTATCCCAAGGAATACGCGAGTCAGAAAAGGGAATTAGTGATAGTGGATTTTTATGGTGCAAGAGCCAGACGATCAACAAACAAGGCGTCACTGTGGTTCTATGCTAAAAAAAAAATGGGTAACAAAAAGATAATAATTGATTCATAAGAAGGGTCGAAAATAGAGAAGGATCGCTAGGATATCCTAAGAGCCCGTCTCCCAAAATTATGAAACACAGAAGAACATATACACCCATAGGAAAGAAAAAGATCACTAGGGTATCTCGGGGTCGTGATTATTTTTTGATAAAGGTATGTGCCAACCCAAAAATCACATTTCCGTGAAGTCACTCAGTAAGTTTAAGAGACAACTGCCTTTTTCTGCTTCACGACACTGATATATGCATATTAAATATATTGTTGAAACAAAAAGTGAAGTATATTAATTAGAATTTGTTATATGAACTTTAGCGTAAATATCAATTTTTACTAAATTTTATTCAAATATGGCCAAAATTTCAAAAATAATAATAATAAAAAAAATCATTAAAATTACTTTTGAATTTACAATTTTATAGACTATTGTAAACTAAAAACATAAGTGTTTCACAAAAAATTCTTTTTTTTTTTTTTTTTAATTTTTTTTTTAAAAAAAGGGGCTCCGTAGGTAGGCACATACCTTAAGCTTCGTTCTTAAGAGAGAAAATTTTTTTGTTAAAAATGTTCTTCCATCTTTTACAGTAATATTTACATCGTACAAAGTTAATATTTTACACTGTATAAACCACTCTACTCGATTCATTTTGGCGATTGTATGAGCGGATTATTGTGCCAGTCGAATATATATGGGGAGGGGTGTGTTGGTAAAACCGTGAATTCCCCATAATTTCCTTTCAGAAGGTGTGCGGAATGCAAGCAACTTTTCTGTCGTTCCGGAGATCTGTTACGTTAAACATTTCACTTTAGCTGCACAAAACTGCTCCATTACATTAATTAGCCACACCGAAAAGAAACTTCAAATGTTGGAGATTTTATATAATACTTATTTTAATGCAAACAGAAAACATCTTCAATCATTACAACAGTAGACCGATTATTTAATTTATAGAACAACACATAATAATAATAATGTTCTTGTTGCCAATCGCACAGGAGCAAATCTCTTCCATAATCATTTAAGAAAACGATTTTTTCGTAATATTTACTTTTTTTTTTTTAGAGGCAAAGAACTATTCATTTATATCAAACTTAACATTTACAAATTTAAAACTTTAGTGAGTGGAGAAAAGATCGTCTGCTCCTTTACTTCAAATCTCCTTACAACTCCGCAGTCAAAATGACGTAGGAAGCCGCTACATATAGGTCTTAAGTATTATAAGTCAAGGAGAAGATGAACTGCACTTTTTGGACGTATGGTCAGTTATTATCTATACTGAAAGTACTGGAATCCTAATTTATGCGAATCTAATTTGACGACCTTGTGCCTGGTAAAGAAATTTATGGAGTAAGTGAGTGAAACATGGATTTTATGGCGCAATGGCCAAATCTGGCCATGCTACACATCAAACAGTTTTTGATAATTCCGTAAGACTTTTAAACCAAATTTAAAAATTAGATAAAAGGAACAGATTAAGGATGAAAAGTTATACAACACTGTAAAAAAGGGCTAAAATATTAAATATGATTTAAAAATCCTATTCTGTCGGCGTAGAGATGAAATTTACATAGGTTATGTATATAAATATTATGATAGGCACATTGTGATGGTACATTAAAGACGGTGGTGCGTATATTTCTAAATAAAAGGATTAGTGAAATTATTTTACCTCTTTCCTAATCCTCAGAGTCCAAGACACTTTGGTGTAACTGAAGGCAGGGGCGGTGCTGGACGGAAAAAGCTTGGTCTTGATGCTTTCTAAAGTCCTTTGCTCTGGAGTGTCCATCACGATTGGAGGAGCTGTGTCGATTGGCTTTAAGAACTCGGAGCTCTCTTCGACTGAAATCAAAAGGGCTTCTTTCAGTACGAATTACATTTCATTAGGTGCATAATTTTTCTTCTTATATAAGAGTATAATGAATACATATAAGCTCAATAAGAAGATCAATCGGAATAATTATTGTATTATTTGCATTCCATTTGATGAATATAGGACATTCTTTATGAATCAGTTAGTTTACGCAGAAAATATAGAAAGTATTCCAGAAAAAATATATGAAAAACTCTTGAATCAAACAAGTTTTACATGTGTAGAAATATTGTAATTCAGTATGTAAAGTGAATAATAAATCTGTACACTTTTTTTTATTTTAAAGGTTATAGTAATTAAATTTCTCTTTGCCGAAAAATTTAAATTTCAATAAAGTTTCCAGTATATATGTGTATTCATTTTAAAGCTATTTTCAAGTAATGAGAAGATTTCTGAGAAACTCGAAATATCTTTTTTCAAACAAAACACTTAACTGAAATTTTGAATTTTTCAACGCAATGAAACGATATTAATTTTATAAACTTTTTTTCATTTAATGAAATTACTCACGCAATAACAACATGACAAGAGTATTCAAAAATACTAAAAATTATAAACATGATACTCAGAAAGCTAACTTACATTCAATCTTGTCTGCTGATAATCTATCGTGCATCATTTTGGGGGGAGATATAGGTGCAGGTGGTTCTCTGTGCTTCGGCACAACAATAGTACTAGGTGCATAGTAGCTGGACGAAGCAGTTATCGAAGGTGGATGGTGCATCCTTGACCCTAAAGGTCCCACCGGTGGGGGCGGATGACCCCTTGAGCCTCCATACCTCATTTCGTCCCTGTAACCATTCCGCGAAGAGCTAGCCAAACTTTCTTCGTACATGATGCTCCTCGATGAATTTTGACTCGAGTGGTCAGTCATCAAGGAGGAATGTGGAAAGTATTTGGAAGAAGATTGACCAGACAGATAGTCCGTTGCTTGCTGGGTGCTGGTCCTGGAGGGCAAGACGGCACTCATGGGGTGACCCAGCTCTTCACGGAGTTCTCGAATCTCACGGCTGGCCCGTTCCATTCTCTGGACTTGGGATTTAACGAGATTTTCCACCACAAATTGTTGCTGCTGTCCGCGGCCCCTGTAATCGGGTGGTAAGTCAGGATCGTAGGGCATCTCTTGGTATCGATCACTTCGAGAAGAACGTTGGATGCTGCCATCCATGTAGTCGCCGCTACCGCGTAGTTTTTGCTCCAGAAGTGTCTTTCTGCTCTCGCACAGCTTTTTGACACCCCTCTCATCATCTTGTTGAGGCTCTTCGATGGGGAAGACTTTAGCTCTGCGTAAAAGAAAAAGGTAATCAAAAACTGCAGTAGTTACTACCATCGACTTTTCTGTTGATGTAAATCTATTTGGCTCAAAATAGTGAATTCAAATTTTTTTAAAAAATTTAAATAATGACAAGGGGCAGTTGATTTCACGAGACCAGACGAGAATAAACTAAATGGATATTTTTAAATATTAACAGTTTTTTGCTTAGAAAAATAAAACGCAGACCCTTAGAAGAGTCCTTAGGGTCATATCATTCGAAGATTAATATTTAAAAAGCAACCTTGAGTTTTCATAAAGAAAATTGACTTAAAATTATACAAATTAAGTTCACCCGAATCACTTTAGGTAAATGGAAACTTCTGTCATTTCTAAAACATCTTTTAATACCTGGAAGTTTTTCAAGTTTCTTGAAAAGATTTTGAAATAACTTAAAACGTATCCTTAACTCGTCACTACCCGATCGTGATATTAGCAAAGCATTAAGAATATAACTCATTTTCAATAAAATAGTTTCGCAATAGGCTCAATGAATTAATCCATACTTTCTGTTTGTTAATTTAAAATCTATTTTATAAAATAATTAGGCTGTGAATCATTAACTTTTTTTCAGCTCTTACGATCAGAATATATACAAGCCTTGATTGAAAAGTAAGTTGCCTCAAGGCCATGACCTTTCTCCTTTGCTACCCAATTTGTTGTACCTAAATGCTACATGTATTCTCTGTGATACATTTATTTTCTTAGTTCCCTGGTTTCGTTGGTCTGCTAAGAACTGAAGTAGAGGGTGACCAAATGGAGATGAGGTTAAAGCAAAAAAGCGTCATTGCATCCGTCCTTTCATTTTGTACTTTTCATCTCTTCCGAAAGATGAAAGAGCAACTTAAAGGACCGTACCTTTCCCTCTGACGACGAGGTAAAAGCCGCCATTAATGTTTGGAGTCGACGACAACCAATGGAATTTTTCTCTGACGGGTTAGCTCGACTAGTACAGGCATCAAAGCAAGTGCATAAAAAATGAATACTGTGTTACACATTGGACACATAGTTTCAGTTACAACAAGAATTGTAAAAATTGGATTCAAAATTAAAAAAAAAAGGTTATGACAACGAAGCTATTACTTTTCAATCAAGTCTGGAAATAGATATGAAAAATTTCACAACTTGTTTCAACACAAGCACTGCTAACATACCGAGTTTCTTTCTTGTTGGTCGATCTTACACTATGGTCCATAGTGAGTTGTTCCAGCTTGGCTTTCATTTCAGAGCTTATCCTGAGCTTGCCAATGCTGCCAGGACTAGGTTTGTCATTGCCTTCGAAAGCTCGAACGATGTCCGAGTCTTCTTCTTTCAGTTCTTCAAGGCTTTGGCTCTTCTTCGCATGATCGTGATTAGATTGCTGCTGTTGCTGTAGTTGTTGTTGTTGTTGCTGCTGCATCTGAAAAACATGAGTTTAATTCACTTTTGATTCAGTATTTTGCTCGTGTTATTTATGGTGTGACGTACTTATATTACCCGTCTCGTCTGTCATCTTAAATGTTACTCCAACCTCAAAATCTAAATTCAAATGAAGTTCAATCACAGATAAAGTAATTTTAAATAAGCCAATTTTGTACCAAAATAGGATTTGCTACGTCGAGAGTTATGTGTTTTGTTTTATTCACTCCCTCCCCCCTCTGATTTTATGGTAAAAATGCAACTATTTAAAAAGATTATTGGAACTTACCCACATATCATTTGTTTGAACCGTGCGAAAAGTAAATATTTTCAGTCCAGTAGTTATTGACGGTTATAGACTAAAGCCCAAGTTTACTAAGAAACCGGTACTTTTATCTAGTGGCCGTGCCGTAATATTATGGTGCATGGCGCCACCAAAACGCTGTTTATGCAAATCAGTGACATGGTTTCGTCGCATTCATCGCTCTTTAGAAAACCACTCCAGCTGGTTTACATAGACAACATCTTCCATCACAATATTGCGCCAGCCAGATAACGCATTCACTTTCATGAGAAACCATAACTTAAGAGTGCATATTGAGGATTACTCAGCAAATCAAAATGTATTTTTTACGCATGCTGTTCTCAGTTTGGGATTATCCTACAATACTTATCTTCATTTGTCTGCTATACTAATTTTATTAATATATCGCGCTAGTAACTGAACTTCTCTAATAGCTTTGATACAGTATAAAGATTTAATTCTTCAAAATCTGTACTTTGGTAATAAAGTTACTTTTAAAAATTTCGCATAAAATCAGATCGCAATTTATTCCAGTTAGTAAAAATTTCAGAAGGTTTGGAAAAATACGTTAATGTAGCAGTTGTTACAAAACAAAGACAATTTTAAACGATTTTTAGAACAATGTTATATACTTGTTCTAAAAATCTTAAATTCGAACAATTTTTTTTTTTATAAAACAATAATGTAAGAATAAAATAAAAGAAGTTTAAATGAAGGTTTCCTTTAGTTTAGAATGAAAAATTCATTTTTATATACACCTATAATCCATTGTTTTTATAGAGAATAATATATGAGCCATACTTGGAGAATAACAGCAATATTAACTGATATTTCACAAAAATACAATTATTCTGATATTTCACAAAAATACAATTATTAAAATAATACACGCTACATACTAAATAAACCTCTGAAAATTAGAAGTTAATAAAATATGAGAAATTTCAATCACAGTAGAAGCTCTTTTTGAAACACAGGAAGAGAAAATAATGACAAAAAACAAAAGCTGCAAAAGAAAATCTTTACCATGATGTTGGTCTTGAACCGAGTATAATAAAAATTCAAATACGAGTCCGTACCTTTTAAAGGCTTCTAGTCAGAGTTCAGTATAAGCTAAATAAAGACCAACCACCAATAAAATCAGAAGCACCTGCATCGAAATCAATAAATAAGGATGGAATAACCCAACAACATACTATAAGCTCTGCGAAAAGAACTATGACGATAGAAATCCAAAATACCGAAACTAAAAATTACTTATTGCATATAAAACATTATATTTATATCCATAAGCGCGTATATTAACGTGCACAGGTTCTTTGTTTACTGGCTGTATTTCAGGCTTTTTATACACAGCCAAATGTGCCTCGCAGTTTTGAGTCACTGTCAGAAGACAAGGTAGACACCTGAGTAGGAACCCACTATCCACACCATAAAATGCACAAGTTCTTTCTCCACGGTTAAAAAGAAGTGAAAATCAATTTAAATAGTTACTAGAATATCATTCAAAGAAAGTTTTTATTAGGTTTGTATTTATTATCTAGGCTTTTGATGATTTAATATTAAAAAGGAAGAAAACAAATATGTCGAACGTTAAGAAGTTTAATTATAAGATTTCTCGAAAATTATTCTGCCATGTGCCGTGGTATAATTTGAAAATGTATTTAAATTTTATGACAGAATCATGACTTATAGCATTTATTTATTGTTCATTAACTCTACACTTGAGCACTACGAGGGCTATTTTCGACGGATCTCGTAATTTTGAACCTCGATCAAGTGGCGATGACGTCATTTGAACTGACACCACACGCGCTCCAAATTTCTTCACTATTCCAAAGTGAGGACTTAGAGCCTCGAAAAATGGATCGTGCATCAACCTGCTACGCGACGGATCTTTGATGGAGTCATGAGTGAGTGAATGTAAAGTTTATTGGCGCAAGAGCCAGATATGGCTATGCTGCGCCAAACAAGATTTAACTGTAGTCTTGACGTGAAGTTGAAAAAAAAAGATAAAAAATGGTTGACAAGAAGGAGGATCGAAAATAGAGAAGGATTGCTAGGGTATCCCGGGAGTACGTCACCCTTGTTTACCAAAGGAGTAAACCCCATGGGAAAGAAAAAGATCACTAAGGTACCTCGGGGTCATGATACCCAACTTACTTGAAGTAAGTCCCCGAGATCCCCTGATATAATCCCCAGGGGCAGGGTGCCCGGCTATACCCCCAGACGCTGGGTACCCATTTTAGTCGCCTCTTACGACATACATGAGCTACAGTGGGACTATTCTGTCATTCCCGGTCACCACACGGGTCTTTGATGGAGTCATAACTCACAAATTTAGATAGTTGCTGCATGAAGTAATACAAGGTTTATATTTTAATTTATATCCTGATATATGTTTCTCGTGATTATCAATCATAGAATTCATTGAACATATTTTCCGTCCTTCAGCGTTACCAAAAACAACCAACCGCTCTTAAACAAAAAGAAGGAAGGTATTAAAAAAAAGAAAAATATATTTAGTTCCAGATCATTAAGACAGAATTTTTCAGTGTCACAAATATTTAAAAAATTAGGATAGCGGACATTAATTCCTATTTTTCAATCTCAAGTAAGGCGCTGGAATATTTATACAACACCCTCTGAATATGCTATTTCAATAAAATTTTCAGCACTTGTAATATCTGGAGCCTGTTGGCAAAAGAAAAGTGCGGTGTCCCTCCTTTTCTTTGACGAGAAAATGTTGCCAAAATAATGAAATCAGAGGGATATGTACTTTTCTATCCAGAAAATTGTCCCAAAACATCGATACCTCCCCCAACAGAACAATACAAGCCATAGAAAAATACACCCCACTCAGAAATAATCAACAACTCTATAGTCCTCGTGAAATTTTACTAGACTAATTCCCCCCACCCCCATTAAACTACAATTTCTTAATTCTCCAAGCAAATATTACAGGAACTACGAAGTCTCACTCATCATGGATAACAACCATCTCCATCGACCAATAGCAATTCACCCTTTCAACAACACAAGAGAAGCCTCTGATCCTTCGAATCTACCAGACTGGACATATAAGCAGGATATTTCTACCAACAAGACCTCTAAATTTTATAACCAATTAATTAAATAACTTCATTCATTCATTCATCCATTAAAAGATTAGAGATTTTTCACGAACCTTAAATTACCTCATTTCTTTAAATGCAGGATTAAAAACAAAACAATATTTTCCGACGAAAACTAATTCATCATTTGATCACCTGAAAACTTAAATTTTAAATCCCATTTTTAATTATTCAATCTTAAAATTTTTTAATTAGTCAATTGAACCTGATTTCTTAAGATTCTTCATTAATTTTAATTTCAAGCTTCCAAATCTAAATTATTACTCGTAAGCCTCCGTGTATTAAAATCCTTTATCTTGCACTTATTATTATTTTTTTAACTCCTGGGCAAGCGAAATGCCAAAGTTCTGGCTCATCTTTAATAATAGTAATTTTGGGGATTTAAGTCCTAGAGGGTTATACACCCCAATAATTTGAAATCCGAAACTGTACTTTTGAGAGAGGTAGCAGAGGGAATGAACAGTGAAACATAAACGACTAGGTATAAAATAATTTTATTATTGCTAGAGACAGTGTCTTTACTGAGTTTAGTGAGAAAAAAGCAGTAACAGTACTCATACACAGTTTCTCATTTTTCTGCTTAGAATTTTCTATGTCTATTTAAAGAACTGAGTATAATAATTCTAAGGGTTTCTCAAGACAATTTTTCCGCTGTGACATTTTTACAATAAATGCATTGTTTCCGATGTAAAATTTTAAGGAAAAAATGTCGAATGTAATGCAAAAAGGGACCGGGTACATTTGCTCTCAAAAATAATATTCGTCAACCTCAAAAAAAAAAAAAAAAAAAAAAAAAAAAATTCTGCAGCTGAATATCCTTACTTTATTTCCCAAAAAGGCACACGACACATCTTATGAAACCTTTACTCTCAGTACTTCTTTTACAAATCTTCCTTACTTCGTCATTCACTTTTTTCAGTCCTTCTTCAAAATTGCCAGACAAGATTGAATATTAATTTTATCCCCAGCACTTAAAAAAGATATACAAATAAATAATTATCTGAATACGATAATGTCAAGTTAGAATATTATTAAATTCTCTCTGTGACTTTAAGCATTCCGCGATTTTCTCTTCACTAACCTCGGCGACTTTTTGGTAATTTGAATTGTATAAAATAACAATTTTTTTCCAACCGAAATGAAACGTGATTATATACATCAGATAAGGATGATAAGTGTAGTGAATTCGATTAGAAATAGTGATATATTAGCGAGGTTCGGTAAGGTGTATAGAATTTATAGCACTGAATCTTCAAGGGATATAATGTGCCAAATACTAGAGATATATTAGCGAAATAAAATTGAGAGGAAAGAGAAGGCAAACAGATGATAAACAATATGTCGATAGATATTTGTAAATTGGATTAAATTATCGAAATTAATCTTTTGAATTGAAGCGAATGCTAGTTCAAGCACTAAAATACGAATTGGCTGTTACCGAGAAGAGTTTAAATCAGAATGACTGATTTGGGAAGGTGACTTTATTATTAGATTATAAACCAGGACAGATCAAATAAAGACGGATTTGAAAGAGAGTGGCCTTGCATATTCTTTGGCAGTTAATAAACAACGATCAAATAAAAATACTCACCATAGCTGAATGTGCCGAAATTTCACCACCAAATCCTGACATGTCCATCCCGGAAATCTCCTGGAAATCCATTCCGTCCTCGGATTTGTCTCTCTTTTGTTTCGCCGCTTGTTTGAACTCCAAAAAACTAACGGGAGGGGCTCCGTCATCCCTCGGAGGGGGCCACCTCCACTTCCCGATCCGGACCGTCTTGGCCCGACCATACATGTCCTGGTACTTAGCCTGACTGTCCGGCGACATGGGAGGGGGTGGAGGAGGAGGAGGTGGGGGAGGTGGAGGGGGTGGCATTCCAACCATTCTGCTCTGTACTTGGGATCGAGGAGCCGAGGGAGGGATAGTTTCACTACCTCCTGCTTTGCTTCGGAGCTCGCTCAGGACGTCACTGAACACCTAAAATAAGAAAAGATTGATTGACCGTTTATTAACGTCGTTCTAAGGAGTAACACTCGGGTTATTGGCGACGGCCCCCCTAATTTTGAGTTTCGGTCAAATGACGAGGACGACACCCGAGTTTGCATCTCCATCTGCAGATTTCCACACCACGCCAAACGGTGCAAAAGGAGACACAGATCAATGATAGTTGAAAACAAATTGTGGAAAGTTACTGAAATCACACACTTACAATTATTAGTTTTATTAGTACTTGAAGGAAGCTTGCTGTTCTTTGAGAACATTGTACTTTCGAGTATACTGTACATACACAGTTGTCATATTGTGTAAACGTGATGTAACCCACTGGGAAACAGGACATGCTGTACTAAAATGAAGACTGGCCGTTGTTGAATGAAAATGCTAGCCTGTATTGCGATCTGATGGTCCAAATCAATCAATCTGGCTGGAATACACACGAAAAAATCTTAAGGCGATCGGCGCCGGATTATAGAATGTATCTGACCATCGAACGCTGGATTAAAGAATGCCTACTATATTTATAAACATAATTTTATAAGGAACTGTTACATACATGAACTAATTTTTTTCCAAGTAATTTTATGTAAGTTTGAATTTTCATAAACTATTTACTTTTGAAAATTTGAGTCATATTTTACGAATGAGATCATCGAATCATCCGATTAAATCCCTTTTATGGTTACTACTAGTTTTTCCTGAAATTAACAAGAACATTTCTATTTTCGGAACAATTTTCATGTCCAATGTCGGTGTTCGGAGTTTTTTTTTTATTATTATTATAAACATGTATTACATGAGATGAAAAACAACATACTGTAATCCCTAAATGTCTTATTTTTAATTAGCGCTTATTTACATCACTGTTTTAGAAATATTTTCATTACTTTTACACAGTTTCCAAATCAATTACAAAATTTGTTTTTAAAAAAATAATAACAACAATAGAAATGTTTTCAGATTTTGCAAAAATATCATAAGTCACCAAGATTAAATAATAGAAATTTTACAGTAAATAAAATCTTCATATGTGAAGTCATACGTATAACAGACATTTACAAAATTAAGCAAAACTGAATAGTTAAGAAATGTAATAAATTATTTCCTTGTACGTAAAAAAAGAAACTTAATAATTTACCATTATTTTTTTCAAAAGTCCTTTTTCGCTTAAAATACATTTTTCTAAATCTCATGAAGTAATATTCATTTACGGGACAAAAACAAGATATCAGTGCTAAATCCCGGTAAAAAATTCCCTGAGAATATTCACCCCAAAAGCAAAAGGACAAAGGAAGCCGGCATACTTACATCATGAGGCAGGTTTGGCTTAGGGAACACTGTCTTCTGCACGGGGGAGGGTGGCCTGGCCTTGAGGGGACCCCCGACGTCTGGAGTCTCTTTCAGAGCCGAGAAAATAGAAGCTTGCTGGAAAGAGAGGTTGGTGAAATCTGGAGGGTTCAGACCAGGGGTTGCAGTTTGCAGCAGAGTGGGCGGGAGATTTGGCGACGTGATGATAGGGGGAAGGGGGCCAAGAGCTGGCGACATAGCCCCTGGGAATTGCAGGCTTGGCGCTTCCGCCAGGAGGGAGGGGCCCACGGGAGCGGGTGAAGCAGGACTCACCTGTGGGAAAGAAAAGAATGATATTGACTCGCTGGTGAGGGGGAAAAAATGACCCATTTTTCGGGTCTGGTAAAACTCGAGAGCTTAAAGACTTTTAGTTCTAAAAAAAAAACCTTTCAGATTTTTCACCCTTAACGTTTTTTGGCATTTTAAAATTAGTATTATTATTTGGAGATGTGTTTAATGGCGTCATTTCATTCGAATTTATTTTAATAGCTGAAATTATTACGCACTGTTAAATATTTTGCTATTAAATTTAATAAAATGAAAAAAAAAAAAAATCTTCACAAGCAAAGATTTTATACAAAATCATTTCATCTTTTTAAGATCAAACTCAAATGAATATGTATAAATAAATTGATCTGCAAATAGAACAAAATGAATGAGGAAAAAGAATAATTCACATCATTTTACGTATTCAAAGCAGTGGCGCTAATCTAGAAATGTTAAACGTTATTTGGTCATTTCAATCGCATTACTCACAAAGTCATATTAATTAGTAATTAGTAATATAAAAGTAATTTCAGTTATTAACACATAACATTTAAAGTTTCATAATGATTAAATATCCATGATCTAAATGGCATATTTTGAGAGATAGACTACTACAAGTGTTATATAAATTAACGATTAAGTTAAATAACAAGTATTTTTTAAGTAAAATCTGAAAAATTGATTATCGACTCTAATGTAATTTGATGATGTGAAAGGTTTTATTTTTTCTAAGTCATTTATCACAACATAACAAAAATTTTATATATTTCCTTAATATCTTAAAATTTTTAGTTTTTATAATGTTTAAGTTGTGCGAGGAAATACCTTTTTCTATGGTTTGAACTTGAACGCTGGTGTTGGCTAAAAATAATTTTAAGTCACAGGTAGATGACAAAGATAAACCATCGCTCACGCACAAGTTTGTATCTCTCTCTGCTAATTTCCTCACTAGATCACATAAGTTTTGATTGATTGATTGTTTATTAGCGCGCACTTAGAAACAACATGAGGGCTATTGGTGATGGACCTCGTAATCTTAAGTCTCGGTCATGTAACGAGAATGGCACCCGAGTTTACACACCCCATTCTTCAAACTTTCCTCCCATTCTAACGTGAGGAGATTGAGTCTCCAAAAATTTAGTACACAACAGCCTCTCTACACTTTGGTGTTTAGTGGCACCAGATTCGAACCTACGCTCGAACTCAACAGAAAAAACGCCAGACACGAGTTCGCGATCATGACCACATTATGTGGGAGTTTAGAAGTTTCCTTTGAGGTGCAATGGATTTCATTAATCCGCAGAACAGGCATTTGATGTAGCCGGTTATTCAAGTTTTCGAATTAATTTAAATGAAGCTTTTCAAATTATTTTAAATTAAATGTTAAAAAAGAAGAAAAAAAAAAAGACTAACATTTTTTCATAAGTTTTAAGGCTTTGTAACTCTTAATATAGTCACAGAACTGTATTTATACTTGAAAAAATTCCGGGATAAAAAGAGCAACAAAATTATATTTTTAGGAATTGTATCAGATGAAAAGGAAAAAAAAATTGTTACTGTAGAAAGCAGGATATAATTTCTTGAGAAATTAATTTTTTGCAAGAATGATGAAAAGCGAACTTCCTTTTCCCTAATTTTTAAATTTCTTTTCATAAAAACACATACATGTATATAGTTATGTTACGTATTACGTACAGAAAAAGGTTACGTATGTGGTGCGCAACTTTCAATTCGTTAACTTTCAAATAAATATAGAACAAAAAAATTACTGAAAGAGGCGACTTCAATTTTAGTATTCTTACACTTCGGTAGATGGCAGCACGAAACTTTTTTAAGTGCGAAGGTTTCTTTTTGTGGAGAAATGATATCAACGAAATTTGGACGACAAAATGAAAAATCATGCCTCATTTTTAACTGAATGGTTCGAATAACATGCATTCTAAACCATCCAAAAATCTTCGCTGAAAATATTCTTCGAAAATTTTCACTAAGACAAAAGAATACACTTTTTTTTTGAAGTCCAGTTCTAGCAAGGAAGCATTTTTAAAATTTTATCGAAAACAGAAAGATTGAAAGAAATACGTACCGTGCTGTTGGACAATAAATGCTGCAGGGCTTGGTTTTGCTGCATGAGATGCTGCTGAATTTGGAGATTTTGTTGGACAGCTGAGGCTAAAAACGCCCTTTGTTGAAGCTGCAAGAGGAAATTAAGAAATTTACAAAATAAAATTAATGAAAAGCATATCGCTAGATTAATAGCTTAGCCTTATTTTCTTTTTTAACATTGTGCTGTATATTTAGCGAGCTCAAATGTAAGTTTTGAAGAAACCTTAAAATAAATTAACCTCTAATAAACACCGAAACGAATAAAATGAAGGGGGTGGGAACCTAAAAACTGTTTTGTTTAGTAGTTTCTTCCCTTCAAGCTCGTATTTTTTAAAAACTTTATATTAAAATAAAGCATTTAAATTCAACCACACATAAAAAAAAAGGACACAAATTATTGTCACTTTATATTGAACTCACAATAATACTGCAATGTTAAAGTTAAAACATCGAGCCAATTTTCTTAGACTTAACTACCGTTGAACTGAATTCATGAAAACTAAATTATTCTAACAATTAATTTAAAGTAACAATAAATAAACTTTAGATTTAAATACTATTGCTGGAAAAATCTCATGTCACAGGTTGCAAATAATTTAATACAGTTTCATTATTTAATTAATTTCTAGCATTTACTAAATTAAATTAAACAAGATCAATAGTTCCATAAAAATATCCCTTTGAATCAAAATGTTACCTTAATTATGTGATCCAAATCACGTGTATTTTTTTCGTTGAAGTTTTAGCAAATTGAAGAAAAATTAGAATATTTTTAAGATTCAAAAGAATATTCATAATTAACTTTCTTATGAAATTATAAGAAAATTAAACGGAATTAATTCACATTCATCCTAAATATGTTTTAAAACAATTTTATAATTTCTTCTGTATTTGAAATAAAAAAAATACTTGTTTAATCAATTTCATTCATTAAAATTTTTTTTACAATTCTTAGAATAATGTTATATCGTATAGATTACATATTTTTATGTCGTATAAAATCCTCTTAAAAAGCAAATAATCTATGCGAAATAAACAAGCACAAAAGAACTCTGCTTTCTTTTTTTCATGCCTAATTAATTCATTAATTTATTCTTTTTCAATAATTAAAAATCTGCATAAAAAGAATAATTTTTGTAATGTTTCTCTTAATTTCTATTTAGGTAAAAAGAAAAAAAAAAAAAACCCTTTTGAAAATTACAAACTGGCTAACAAAAACAATGCTAATTCTAATTCAAAAGGTAATTATATTTTTATTACCGACATTAATTTTCGCTATTAATTTTTAAGATCATAATATGTGGTAGGCGTTTAAAATATATTATACATAAAAATTCATTTCGAAATCAAATACTATATCTAAAAAGTTTTAAGTTACCGATTTCAATGATTTTAAGGGGAAAAAAGTTGTCTTAAAAATTCCTTAAGAATGTGTCTGGGAGATTCATTAAATAGCTGCTATACTTATACAGATTTTATTATCTTACCTTCGTTTCTTTATTATTAACAGTAATACACGTCCTGTTTTGAATACCTTAATTTTTTCCAATACGTTCTCGAGAGATTACGTCATTTCTTATTTAATCTATTACATTTATTTAAAAACTAATTATCCAATGTATACCGTACAGATGACACATTTTTACGTCTCATAAAATTCTTATATATAGCAAATAATTAAAAAATTACAAATTGGTCCACGAAGAATGGAACGTAAATTTTATTTAAAGTTAATTGTTACATTCATTTTATTTGTAATATTAATTTTCAAATTTACCATATGCTAAAGGTGATTAAAATATTCCGTGTGTATGAAAATTTAGTTCTAAATAAAAATTCGATGTTAAGTTCTGAAAAATTTAGGCTTCTAACTTCAATGATTTTAAGAGGAAATAAAATATATTCTTTGCAAAAAAAATTCTTAGAAATATGTCTGGAATATTCTTAAAATAGATCTTATATATACGAAAACCCTATAGTGTCTCGACTTTGTTTCTCTGTCATTAATAACAATACACACCCTGTTTGGAGGGCCTTAATTTTTTTTATCACGTTCTTTAGAGAGTCTGTTATTTAAAAAGAGAAAAGAACGGACAAAGTAGATGAAGCGTAAGGAAACAATATCAAGCAAGTAAAATAATAACCCGTGTTTGACAGACATCCAAATCACTCAAGTATCGCTCGTGTCATAACATTTCAATGAAATGTAAAATGAAAGTAAGTATTCAAAAAAAAATTTAAAGAAAATAATACAGAACGAGAAATATTTTTCAAAATTTCCTATTGAAAGTTGAGAGAAAACTCTATATAAAAATAACATTTGTGGGAACTTTTTTCGTTTTGAAACTTTTGGGTTGTTATCTCATATCATTTAGTTATGGCAGTATATTCAATTCTAATGATAACTCATTTGAATTGTATGTAGGACGTTACACTAACACAACAACAAAGACTATAAGAAAAAAAATTTTTTTTTTTCAGTAAAAGTCGGTGAATGAACTGCAAAATCGGTTGGTTTTGATAAAATTTCTCGCACCGACTCCTCATGTGTCATATTCTGCCAAACATTAGGAATAAAATATCAAATAAATTAGATTAAAATTGCATAAGCGATCAATGTAGAATAAAAAGAAAATTTAAAACAATAATTTTAACACCTGAAAAAATTCTATGCAAACTTTTGAAAAAGAACATATTTAGCCACCCAAGGTGCACTTTTTTCTTATAATTATTACTAAATTACTCAATTAAAAATAAGAATTAAAGTAAACGATGAAGCATCGAAAAATGGACAACAGTAAACTTTTCTGATATTAACATGAAAGGAAACAATAAATTATTAAATTGAATACATTTAAACTAAATGTAATTAAAATTAAAGCAAACGATAAATTATTAAATTGAATATTATATCAGCTACATGTAACTAAAATTGAAGCAAATGATGAAAAATTGAAAATTAATCTGGTGCGCCAAAAGTGATCCAACTAAAACAATAGCCCCTTAGGTGACTAATAAAATTATGTGAATGGAATAAAACCAATGACCTTTTGGGAAATTAAGAATGTTTGATTGGGGACTTCCCCCAATCAGGTTAATTAAAGAGAGAGTATAAGATTTTAAAAACAGAAAATGAACAGAGTTAAAAGCAGAGCGTTCAGTTAAAATGCGTCGCACAGTAAGAGAACAAACGCAATGGCTATATATAGGGGGATTCCTCCTCCCCAAAAGATATGTTTATTTGCAAGTCTTGCGTGTCAGATTCGTAAATGTGTCAAAATTACATCCTGTCATCTGCATAAAGAACTGTAAAACAGAAAGAGTAATATTACCTCTCAGAAAAAGATGTCATCCAAGAAATGTTCCATAGAATTCGATTTGCCTCAGTCACTGTAATCCCAAGTACATTCTGAATTATGTCTGAGAATATCTACACACACACTCAATTCTCTAACACAATTTACTTTTAGCATTGGTAGAAATACCATCAAACAACATTCGCATCTCGTAGCATAATGCAAACTCATAAACTAATGCAAGTTTAAGCGGAAGGTATCAATAAATAGTTTGTAAAATTATCACAAGTCTAGTGGCATCACACGACTGTCGATTTCAGGACTCCGCGGTTGATATGTTTTCAATGTCACTGAACAAAATGGCAAAGGAAGACAAAGTGACGTAACAAGATATTCACAATTCTTTTTTGTTAGTTTAAGTAGCTTGAGGCTAAAGCGAAGATCCAATTAGGAATCGCATAAACGCTATCTCACTTAATTCTTAGCCTTAGGTCATTTGTCTGTAAGCTCCGAGATAAGGAACGTCGTGTTCAATGACCATATCGATTCAATGGCCACTCGGAAGCTTTTAGAGTACCGAAGCAGTACATTAAAGGCCTTGAGGTACATCCTGACATCAAATGTGTCATTGCTTACTCCGAGATCGCCGATAAGATTTACAGCTTTTGTCTTAAGTTGCACTGGAATGCAATCGAATTTTTTTTTTTTTTTATAAATGCTATCTGTAAAGCTTCCTTCGAATGCTAAGCACATATTTTTTTATACATATAAATACATTTTTCAAATGCATCCCAAATCTTCATTATACTGAAGTGCACCTTTTATATATCGCTTTGATAATGGTAGTATTTTAAATGATTGAACAAATAAATACTCTCTAGGTATGTTAAAATCATGTCAAATAGGCTTAGTCTTAGCATCTGTAAAGCGCGTTTATCAGAACATTCCATCGTCATTTAATCAATATTTCATTCAAATCAGATTTTCACGTGTACATAAAATGAAATTGTGAATACTTGAACTGATAAATTTCTCGAGAACTCGTAGTATTAATATGAAAAGGAATTTTCTAGTTTTTTTAATGCTTTTTCAGAAAAAACACGTACCACTGCTTAGTAAAAAGTAGACATATATTTGCATTCTGAAGAGGAAAACATTTCATTTGCAATCGTTATCATCCAAAAAGTATATTAGACACTCTACAATCAATATTTGTCTTCCTTTTTAGTGATTGATTAAAATAGCTTTCTTATTTTTCCTTCCTTATTTAAGATTGTTATGTTACCGAAATAATTTTAGAACAATCTTTATTACATTATTCGAGCTTAACGGTGTATTTTCTAGATGGATATATAATTATAAAATAAATTTTATACATTTAGGTAGATTATTTAAAAATGACGCATATTTAAAACCTTGGTTTTCTTTTTTGTTTATTTTAATAGCGAATTAGAGCAATTTATTCTCAAAGACTAGGCGTCGAATTGAAATGGGTGGATACAAAACATACCAGGCAATTGATTTAGCATTCCATCGATGAGAAATAGGTGTGAAGGTTGAATAAGCAGAGAAGTAGAACATTTAATTATCAAATAGAGCAAGGCATTACAGCTCGTGAATGACAAAATTCATTTCCAAACGAGGTTCAACTGTCATTTCGTACATATTGTTGTTTCAAGTCTCCTAAGACCGGAATGACTTTACAAAGCCCATGATATAATTCATTCGAAATTTCGCACCAACGAATTAGTTGTCTATTGAGATCTACGTTACGCAAGACCACCCCTGAACGATTAATAAAACTATTTAATTATGTCTAAAATGTAACTGTTGGGGAAAAAAAGAAACGGTTTAAAAATCAACGACGAAATGCTAAAACGAATTCGGTTTCAAAATAAAATCGACAGTCTTCCAGAGTTATTTAAAACTGAATGCGTATCTTAATACATGCAATGTTACCTTAATTGTTCGCTGTATATCTATATCTCAGTAGTAAAATATTTACAACATTGAAAATAAAATCAATTTTTTTTGCATTCGATACCAATATCAAATATGTATTTTTAAATTACGAATACTAGTCTTAAACTTTCAAATAAAAGTTAAAATCTTTTTCTTAATCAATCCAATATTCCTATCTACGAGGGCTGTTCAGAAAATAAGGAACGTTTCCATCTGACGTCGCTAGGCGCTCTGCATCTCGGTCGGCGTCTAGCCATCACAACGGGAACATTTCCACGCTGCCCATTTTTTCGATATTCAAATTTAAAATGAGCGCTGCAATTGAAAATCCCGCCAGTTATGAGGTGTGGTTTGTGATACGGTTTTTGTTGGCAAAAAACCTAAAATCTACAGAAATTTATCGGCAAGTGAGTGAAGTGTACGGAAACAACGTAATGAATGAAAGTTCAATCCGGAAATGAAGCCTTCAGTTTAAAAAAGGCCGAACTAACGTTCACGATGAAGGGAAGAGTGGACGCTCTAGCATTGTGACAGACGAACTGGTCGCTAAAGTTGATGAAAAGATTCGTGAAAACCGCCGTTTCACAATAACGGAGCTTTCGCTTAGTTTTCCACAATTTTCACAGACTTTGTTGTTTGAAATTGGCGGCAGAATTCTATGATGAAGGAATTTCAAAACTTGTCCGCTGCTATGATAAGTGCCTCAATTTGTTTGGTGATTATGTAGATAAATAAAATTTTAGTCGCTCTTTCTGATGCATGTAACAATTTTTTTCTTCTTGTACTTAGTTTCTTTTTAATTACAAAACATTCCTTACTTTCTGAATAACCCTCGTACTTTTGGATCATCCAACATACATAAAGAGTGAGAAATCTTTCAAAATTTTACCTGTGCCTTATTTTATTTTGAGCGCAGATTGAAGCTAAGAAAATAGATTATAAATTTTAAATCGAAGAGTCAAATAAGTATCTGAACATTGTGTTTCGGTTTTAATATCAACTGTCATACATATTTAGATTACAGCAAAGAAGCAAATATATCCGAAAGTTTCAATCTCGTTTGAATATAATGCACTTATCTGGGTAGTCAAAGCTCAAATACGTATAATACTGCAGACAGTAAAGTAACAGAATGGAAGGATGGACTCTAACTAACCAATTTTTTTAAACACTGATCTACACTTACATGCTTTTGAATCGCAGATGTTTTCCCAAATTACTGTTGTCATTAATTACAAAAAAAATATTTTCGGCGTTTCGAATGCAACAACCGAGAAAAATCAGCAATGTTGCAACCATATCCACTCTCAATCGGGAGGACTTTGGGCCCCGAACAGATTTAACGTGCATCAGCCCCGGCAACACGGCGGGTCTTTGGCGACCAAGGTTCGAACCCGCAACTGAGCGGAATCCACCAGCCGCGAGTCCACGACCTTGACCACTAGGCTACTGCGCCCCGTCTTTAGAGGCGAAGAACTCAAGTCGAGTTTGATTGATATCTGCTTCAGGTTTAAATTATTTTTTTCTTACAAAAAATTTCCCCGAAGAGAAATAGGTGGTATTCTAAGGATACTAGGTCTGGGTAAATATGGTGGATGCGACAGAATTTCCTTCCTAGCTCTGGAAATTTCTAACAAGTCTCCTAAGCAGTATGTGGTCGGACATTACAATGAAGCAGAATGATGCTCTTCCTGCTGAAGATCGTAGGCCTCTTTTCTTTGAGTGCTTTGTTTAAGTCATTCTTTAGGTAACAGAATCTCTCCGAATTGAGCTTTTTGTTAGGTTTCAAAAGCTCGGAATGCATCGGTCCTTGGACGTCCCATCCTGCACACAGACTAAGTTGCTCAAGCTTGGTTAAGAGTGAAGAGGGGGAGTTGTCCGGATTCAGTATGCTCTTTTCCTTTCGATGTTTTCGTAAGTAATCCACTCTTCCGTGCAAGCAGATATGAACGTATGATGACTCGATTAAGCAAATTTTCTTCCCTTAACTCACGTGTCATCCGTCTGGAATATTTATAAAACAATCCTAGTGAAATAAATATTATTAAATGTATGCACAAAATGCATCATTTTCTTTCACTTCACTAACGGATTTGTTCGGTAGTCTTAATGAGACAATTCTAAAATCAGATTAAAAATGCTATATAAAAACAGTGTAAAATGTTCGAAATAAAGCTCTATATAAACGTGAGATTTAAAAAGCCAATTTCAAACAAAAATGCATTTTCTGATGGGGGTTTCCCTCCACTAAATAAAGAATTGTTGACGCCTTCTCTTTGTTTTATTTTCTTAACAAATATTGTGATGTGAGCTGCGTTTCTTTCTTCTGTTGCATCGCACTTGAGGTCTAAGTTCTTTATATATTGCGATCACATTCTTCCTTGATGGTTTGGTTTTATTAACGTTGCACCAGAAACAACAGGAGGGCTATTGGCGACGGACCTCGTAATTTTGAACCTAGGTCAAGTGACGAGGACGACACCTGAGCTGGCACCTGTCTTTAGACATCACGCCAACGGAAGGACTAGGGAATTCGACCAGATTTAACGTGCATCAGTCCCACTACACGGCAGGTCTTTAGTGGTATCTAGGCTCGACGAAAACCGCCGACCGCGAGTCCGCCACCATGACCACTTGGCTACCGCAGCCACTTGATGGTCGGAAACGTATCCAAGTTTCATTCATATTTTTGATCATCAAAATTTTCACTATAATACGATACACTGATAACAACAACAGAGCACTTAAGAGTAAATTGTTCGGAAAAAAAAATTGAAAATTGCCAGTATTTTTTTGAAATGGGGAGATCCCTTTGCCTATCTACTGAAGTGCTCTGATTTGACGTCATAAAATTTCTCCTTCTGGGGCTATCATATGTCACAAATGAGTGATTGTTTTATTGACGCGGCACTGAGAAGCAACACGAGGCTATTGGCGACGGACATCGCAATTATGACAAATGTCTCTAAAAGAATTCGAGTCCCTGAATCATCTGCGCTAGAGAATCATAATGTTCCATAATCTTTTACGGAATAAAAGTTTTATAAACGAATAATTTCTCAATTAAACGAAATGAAACAATTCATTTGAATTAGAAGAGTGCAGAGAGTTTTATTCTATTCTTATTTCAGTTTTGAAAAAAAGTATTTGGGCTTAACTCACAACAAAGAAGTTATTTTATCTATATATCTTTTTTCTTTCCTACGTACATCTTCCGCTCGTTACCTGTACAGTAGAACTTCAATAAATCGAATCCAGTTAATTCGGATCGACCTGCACGGAGAAAGTTTATTATTATTTTTTTTTTTTTTTAAATTTGAGACTCGATCAAAAAATTTCCATAACAGCATTTGACCATTGATTATCAGTCAACGGTTATAAATCATTCGGAAGCAGTGTCCCGTTTAGAACATTTGATGGTCAATTTCGAACGTCAGACGGAGACTACACCAAATGAGCTTCTTATATCGAAGCGATTGCGTGATCGTACGTTTCTTAAACGGTATATAAATTAAAGTGTGCCAAACGGTTACTTTTCAGTAATACGTTCCAGCGTATTAGTTCTTGTCTGGTAATTGGTTCCAATATTCAGTTACTTTTAGATTCATGTTCCATAGTCTTATTACTTTCAGAATATATATTTCCATATTCCATTACTTTCAGAACATGTCTTCATATACGCTGTTACTTTTTTTTTTTTAAATTATACTACATTATCTCATTCTTTTTGAATGATACTCTAATAAGTATGTTTTGTTTATAATCCGATACTTCTGGATTACTAAAGCAATACTTTTCATGATAAGAAAAAGTTTCGAATTTAAATTTTTCAAGTTCCGTTAAAAATGTTGTACGATAAGCTTTATAAGAAACGATAAAATTAATAGGGTTTTGTATGGAGTATATAACTGACACAGAATATGTTCCAAACACGCAATACTATTATCATAATTACGTGAAAATGAAGCCCACTCCCAAAACAAACCTCCCACAGCAGAAGCTTATGCAACTCCTTTTTCTGTTAAATAGTCCTTTTTATAGAATGTAAATATGATACAAACCAGATTTGTTCAAAAAAAAAAAAAATCTGCATGTTTTGTTTTATTTTTTCCCATTGTCTGGATAACTCGGATCAACTCTCGTTCCGTCATATCAAAGGTCTTATTGTAAAATACAATTCGGTGAAGCACTAGCAGCGCCATCTGTTGAACTGACTAAACTCACAACAATCTAGTGATTAACCGACCTTAGAGATGGAACAGAGTTTTACATTCTTGCGCTGCAAATTTGTACGAGTAGAAATCAAAATTTCTGGTCTTGCACTTTCATGGCATAAGAACAGTACTTGTTAGTATATTGGAACGTAATTAAAACAGAATTTTAACCCTCTTTGTTCCTTCTCGAATACTGTATATTACTCCACAGTGAGTGAATGAGTGTGTGAAGTTAATGACGCAAGAACCAGATACGGTATCTCCGCGCGAAACTACGTATAACTGTGAAGTACATCTTTCCTGCAATCCATTGTACTTATAAATTTAAAATTTTGAAGAGTGCTTAAAACATAATGTTCCATACTCTAAGCATAATTATAATTTCAAAAAAGAAATGTAATAAAATTTTTAAATTTTGTGATTTGATTTTCCCGTAATATTTATCCATACATCGTGATATATTTAAAATTTGCGAGTGTTTACTGGAAAAAATTACCTTAACTCTTTTTAAGAAATAGCCTCGCTTCATAAGGTGCAAAATATGAATGAATTAGATTTTGTAAAATCAGAATTCTAAAAAGCACATTTTGAGAAAAACGCGTACAGATATTTTCCTCCATGGAGAGGCACGCGTGTTTACAATTTTTGTTGCACGATATCCATTAATCAGAGTCTCTTAAATAATACATATACGAAATCTGAGGAGCGTCTTCGATAATTTAACGCCAAAGTGGGGAAAAAAAAGTGTAACATTTGAGTGTCTCGGTCACCTTAACCTGATTCTACGTGTTATTATTATTTTTTTTGCAAGTAGTTTCTTAAAAAAGCAGTGTGATAAATCAAGAGATTATTTCGAAAAACTGAAATTAGCACTTATTACTTTCGCCAAATGTGTGACGGCCTTCCTTCATTATTAAAACGTTTTTATGTATTTTAATTTGGTGTATGTATCATTAAATTTTCGATCGTTAATTTAACCAACTTCCATCAAGCTACAGCTCTGAAACTTTGGGAATCGTTCTTACTCGCCTAACAATGCAATATTTAGATATTTGCGACAAGTTTTAACTAATATTTTTCTTAATAATGCAGTTTAGCCCAACCACTTGGCGCGATTTCGAAACTTGGCACCTAACTTGGCGATTTTTTTTGGCTGAAAGTTAAGCCCATGAAACGGACCAGGGTAGCCACAATTGGCAAAATACTGCCAAATAATTCTTGTCGCCAAAGTGGTTGGGTTAAACTGCATTCCAACCATTTAATTTATCGGATGAATTAATTAATTTAGTTAGTTTTAACGTTTTTATGTATTTCACTTGGTGTGTGTCTGTCTGGGTGTGAATCAGTGTGTCATGAAATTTTCTATCGTTAATTTTACCAACTTCCCATCAAGCTAGAGCTCTGAAATTTTGGGAACCGTTCTTACTTGCCTAACAATGCAATATTTAAATATTTGCGACCAGTTTTAACTAATATTTCAATATTTTTTTTTAATAAACTTTGCCACCATATAAAAACGTTGGTTTTTTTTTTATCTCGAATTATTTAACTCTACGGTAATATTAAAGTCCAATTAAATAGTCAATAACTTCATGACTCCACCAAAAGATTCGTAAGAGAAGGAAGACACACTTTATTATCTATCAAATAATATGCAACATCTCTCTCTAATTCCTCGTAACTCAGCTATTCTTAGATTATATTCAAATAATAAAGTCTTAGCTTACCAAATCACTCATTCCTATTCAAGCATTCTTCAACTATAACAGACTAGACTTCCACTATTCTGATCAGGAATCACTTCCAACTGCGATGATTCACTCCAATATACAAGAATCTATCAGCTTGTCGTTATCCTCTAACTCCCTTCTCTTTCCTTTCAACTATATTTCGCTTATATATCTATATCCTTAATTCAATTCATTTTGTTTCTTAACATCATTTAACTTACCTTATCTCGTTTCATTTTGTTTGAAAAGAGTTTTTAATTTTATGCTATGCAAATTATCAAAAAGTCCTCGAGGTTAGTAAAGAGAAAGTAGCCCAAAGTCACAAATGCAAACATAGACCATCATATTGCATATCACTAGAAATTTTTTTTTTCACACGATGAGTAAAACACATACACGATAATAACAAAACACGTGTTTAGAGGAGAAATTATTGTTATTCCTTCCTATAAACAAAATCTATCTTCTTATGCGAAAATACTATATCATTCCTATACTTGAATAGTTTATAAACTGTAATTATATTCAAAATAAGTCAATTGAAAGCAGGGGGAAATGAATAACCTGAATCTAAAATTATCATTATTATGCAGAAAAAGAAATTCAAATTTTCCATTCAACAGTCACAATTCATCGCACCGAGCAATAGGATCTTGATAACGAAATAAAATACACAACAAATTTTTAAATCGTTTTCGAGAAAAAATAAAAGATCGTCATAAATACAATCGCAGACGAGGAAGCGCAAATAAAACTCAGTACTAAGAAAAGTTTCTCCTAAGCTGATCGTATTCGTTCCATGCGACTGCATTATAAGATCGATAAATGGGGGGCCCCCCCCAAAATATTAAAATTCTTGGGACGAATAATTGTTTGCATATCTCCTGTTTGAATCTGTCACATCATATTGGAAGAAATGGAATAAACTTCTGTGAATATTTCAAGTTATAGTTAAAAACGACCATAATTTAAGAATGTAACATATTTAATTTGAATAATTATATTTAGAGCTGCACAAAAAATTATTGTCAATAAACAATTAGGACCAAAGATCTTCGAAATTCAATTTTGTAGCAGTATCAAGATGTCAGAATCTTCATCGAGCGTGGAGTGAGTGATTACAAGAGCCAAACTGGCAATGCTGCGCCAAACACTTGTTGAAAACTCCGCACATTTTTTAAAAACCAATTAAAAATTGAATAAAAGACTCTGATTAATAATTATTATTGTAAGACACTGTAAAAAGTATTAAAACGAAATGTGATTTACAATCCAATTTTGAAACAAGTTATGGTGAGGTTTTCCCTCACAAAATCTCTCGAGCTTGGAAAGGAGAAATTTTAAATAACACCACTAAGACACTTCCACTTTAAATTTCCAAACCTAGTTCAACCTTCACTTTATTGCAGAACTCCGTGAAAGAATGAAGAGAAAACGACCGTAATTGTGGAAGGATAAATGATTCCGCATTGTGTTAAGAGGTTTCTAGGCCATACACGGCATCCCAGTGTTAGATCATCTACTTTATTCGCCGGATCTTGAGCCATGTGACTTCTGTTTCCTAAAGTGAAATCTACATTAAAAGGAACGAGATTTGATTCCATTGATGTTGTGAAAATGAAAGCGGCACTGTTCGAACGACGGAAGATTCGTATGGAGTGTTGTAGGAATAGAGGAGGGGTGTACATTGAAGGTGATAAGTAAATATGTATGTCATTAAAATAAAATGTTTTACAGCGTCAATCTCATTATTTAATGGTCACACCTTGTATATAATCAACGTTTATGAAATGTGATTTTCGACCAAGGAGTAAGATTTTAAAAATTAATTCCGACCAAAAATTAAACCTATTATTCGCAACATTTATTAAAATTAGAGATCGATTTTATGCTTGATAATATGTCAGAATGTCGAAGTTACAGCGTAAACAATCATGTGATATAGAAAACGAACTACAGGAAGATTTCTTTCAACGTTGAGGATGACGACAGAGCAATAAATGAAACAGCGTTCAATAAGTTCACATTTTAACACACAGCAAGTAAGGTAAATACATTACCCAAAATATAATAAACTTCACAATTTAAAGTTATTTTTATACTAATTTGCATAAAATATGGAACACAAAACATAAACAGGCACACAGAAATATATAGTTCATTTTTGTCGCGAAGGTCTTGACCCTTCTTACCTTAATATAATAATTCGTAGAATTTTTTGTTAAACAAAAGATTTTGATTCGTTAAGTTTTTGCGATAGGTCAACGCGAATCAATTTCACAAAATAAACGCGTATGCTCGAATATTATGTACGCGTACTACATATCTATAATTGTCTATCTTACTTAATATAACGCACACATACTCAGAAGTAAGTATTACCGAACATTACTATTCTTTATTATTACTATTAGTATTACTATTAATAATACTATTAGTACTATTATTGTATTATTATTACTATTATATTATTATTACTACATAATTACTATTATTCTATTATTATTCTATTACTATCACTATATTATTATTACTATTACTATATTATTATTACTATTACTATATTATTATTACTATTACTATATTATTATTCTATTACTATTATTATATTATTATTACTTTTACTATTATTATATTATTATTACTATTATTATATTATTATTACTATTACCATTATTATTACTATTACTAAGTATTATTATTATATTTTTATTACTATTACTATAAGTATTACTATTATTATATTATTATTACTATTACTAAGTATTATTATTATATTTTTATTACTATTACTATAAGTATTACTATTATTATATTATTATTACTATTACTATTACTATATTATTATTACTATTACTAAGTATTACTATTATTATATTATTATTACTATTACTAAGTATTACTATTGTTATATTATTATTACTATTACTAAGTATTAATATTATTATATTATTATTACTATTAGTATTGCTATTATTATATTATTACTATTAGTATTACTATTATTATATTATTACTATTAGTATTACTATTATTATATTATTA
>BMAW01103122.1:82329-101566 GCA_019974015.1 Nephila pilipes
TGTGGGTGTTCTAAGAATTAAAGAGGGTGACCACCCACAACATGGAAATGAAGTTGAAGCAGGGAGGCGTCGTGGTAATGAACCTTGCAGCCTTTCACATCTTCCCAAATATGAACGAGCGCTTTAATGGAAATAACTTTTGATCAGACGACGAGGAGAAAAATTGCCATTCAGACCTAGAATCGACAACAACCACCGAAACTCTTTCAGACTGGCTTGTATGACTAGTCAAGTGATGACCAAAGTGTGCGGAAAACAATTAAGAAAATGGCGAAAAGAGAATATTATGTTACATAGAAGATAAATGCAACTACCAAGTACAATCATAATTTTGAAAATCGGGTTACAAATAAAAACTCTAGCCATGGAGGCGTTACTTTTCATTAAGCCTCATAACAGTATCCACAAAATAAAGCGTCTATCGTTCCATTGTACGGTATCTTTAACAAAAGAAGGAAAAAAAAAACAGAAGTAAAGAGCTTCAGAAATTATATGAGTCTATCTCGAGTCGAATAGTCAATTAAAAGCATACCTACGACATATGTGCGCAACGTTGATATGCTATCCCTTTTATTACACATATTAACAAGTACAGAATGACGTGTGAAAATTCATATTAACAAGTGTGAATGACGTGTGACGTGTGAAATAGTCATGAAAAACTGTGAAGATCTCTAGAGGTCATAAAATTTAATCTTATCAGAATTTTTTAAATTTTTTTTTCAAGTATAATATTGTAAAAATAATTTTATTTCTAAGCAGTAAGTTTCATGTACTGAAATACATATAATTCAAAGTGTAAAATCCCCAAAATAAATTTTTTGAAAATACTTCAAAATAGGAAACTAAGAAATTAGTAAAAATATATGTAAAAAAGAATCATTGTTCATAATACGTTGAAATTTGCATAATCGATTAGCAAGTTTCGAATCAAATTAATGCTGCGTATTTTTCTTCCATTAAAAATATACAAAATACTTATGAAATTCCTCGTATATAACAATTTGCACAATTTTAGTTTTCGAACTCTTTGTTATCTTCATACATATCAATATATAAATGTGTGTTTGCATGTGTATGAATAAATATTTATAGTGACTTAAACAAATATATCAGATTGCACTTCTTTTTGCATAAGTCAGCGAAAATTGAGAGCATTTTTGAATTGTGCCTTTCCATTCTAAAAGTTTTTTTATAATCAACTAATCAATTCAATTATTTTCATTCATAACTAAACCAAACGAATAATATTATATATAACTCCATTATAGTTCACAAAATGGAGATCATATGAAAAGAATTCACAACAACATACCTGAGATGAATTGCTAGCATCTCTGTTGTTGCCACTTCCATTCATGTCAGGTGAGTGACCATTAATTTTACTTGTCTCATCAATGCTGGGCGTCGCACCATGGCTACCACTGCCCTCTCGGCGACCTCCAGCATCGCTGCCGTCAGTCTTTGTCTGCTTCAAGAGCTCTTGGCGAGAGAAGTACCGATCATTGAGCGCCGAGGATGCCAATCCAAGTTCATCCTGCCAAGCACTGGCTGGAGGACTCTGGGCAGTCTTCGAATGATGAAGTTCTTCTTCCGGACGTTGTTGTGGCGGTGAAGTTTTGGGCGCCATGTATCGCTTGTTGAGTTTGCTGGTCTCCGAGAGTCCTGGCACCTCCCGTTCTGTGTAGCGCTCATTGAGTTTGCTTTTGGACAGTCCCAACATGGATCCTATAGGTTCTGGCCTCGATCGAGATCTATGGGTATCTTCAACGATGAGGTCGGATCGGGTCGTCTTGCCGTTCTCAAAATATCTGTCATTTAGGGCACTGGTTTTGGACAGAGGAGGATCGATTCGACCACTGTCGTCCAGTAGCCTCTCGTGTGAACTGGATCTGATACGTTCTTTTCTTCTTTCTCTTGTAACTGCAAAGAAAAGACTAGGGATGAAGGAATCAAAACAATCATGGAATGTTATATATTAGAAGAGTAGAAAAAACAAAGCATCAAGAAATTTGGAAATTATTTTTTAGAAGCACCTTAAATTTTGTTTGGGAAAATACAAAAAAGGAGAATAATATATTTATTGTTGTTACAGGCTTTAGACTGCAAAACTAGGTTGTTCTAGAATTATAGGACAGAAGACCAGGGTTTCGTATCCCCGTCAAGAAAGTTTGTAATTAAAAATGTTTATAATGCCAAAAAAAAAAAAAAAAAAATGAAAAATTTTAAAAATTAAAATCAAAAGAAAAAAATTACACACAAAAAAAAAACACACACACACAAAATCTTTAAAAACCAACAGCAAAGATTAAAAACTAAAAAAATTAAGAGATTAGTACACCATGTGCGGAGTGGGGGGGGGGGATAGATAATCGAAATATGTTCCTAAAGGCTGTTCGGAGACAGTTTGGAACAATTATTGGAATTTTATCACGCTTTCGAACGTACCAATTTTATATTATAAAAATCCATCTCTCTATATAAGAGAAAAAGAATGTCTTCAAAGCGGAGCCTGCCCATTTCCATAGCATTAATATATGTCGCCGTAGTGGAGCTATTCTATAACATTAATATATGTTTCCGCAGCGGAACCTTCCATTTTCTACAACCTTAACACGCCTTCCGCAGCGGAATCTTCCAATTGTTACAGCATTAATACAAGTCTCCGTAGCGGAGCCTTTCGAAAGGTGAAATGTTATTACCTTTTGTTTTATAAAAGCGTATCAAAACATCAAATTATTTTAGACGTTTTTTCAAGGAACGATTTGAATTAATATTTATATCGTGTTGCTTATAATTCAGTGATGACATTATCACAGAGACGGTTCGGATGAAGGGGAAATGGATTACCGTATTCGTGCGAGGAGTGTTGGTCTGCCCTGGTGATGTCGTCTATGGAACGGGATTTGACGGGTTGCTTGTAGCGGATCGGCGCAGGTGGGGACTCATCGATCTCCATCTCGAATGTGTTGATACGCTCCGGGTTGTGGGGGCTGCAAAGAATTCAAAAGTTATCGTATTGTTTCTGTAAGCTTTTCCTTATGCAACTTTCTATTATGCATCTATTGTTGTTTGTAATAAGAAATAATGTTGGAAAAAAACCTTTCATGAAAGAAACATCAAACATTTACTCTTTTTAAGCGATACTTAAAATCTATGGAATTGTTTTAATAATCATATAAATTTTTTAATTACTTCTGTTTGATGAAAAATGTTGAGTTTGATTAGCTAGAAGAATTTTCTTGGGAAATTTAGTCAACCTATTATACCGCCACAATTTTTTCGGCAGATGAAACCATCTTTTTGCCTTCTTCGGATTCGCCAGAAACAGGTTTAATTGTTGCTTGGTTTCCTGCGTATGATAATGGATCCAAATCATATCGAAGAAAACAAATCAATGAACCAGTGTCAGATTTATTTTTGCTCCCTTTAACTGATGGCAGCACACCATAGTAATACTAATAACTTGATTTAAGAAATGGATACATTTTGAGCCACCCTAGTATTATCGAATTTTGTATAAAAATATACATAAATAAGTTCTTACAGGAACATGAGATACTGAAAAGCTTAGTTACGAGAAAGAAATAGTTACAAAAATACTGAATGCGGTTATAATCAGTAGAAAACAATATTAAAATACATCTACCTTTCAGTCATTTAGTGGTTTTTTTTTTCCAGTTGCTCTTCGTTATGATGGCGTTCATTTTTCTCGAAATAATTTCTATTTTTGAATTCAAACTACACATTGAGATAGAAATTTCGAAACATTGAGATAGAATTTGACAAAATTTTGAGATAGAAATAGCCAGAAATGGTTACATGAAAATATATAATCGAGCACACAAGCACCGAAAGGCTATTTTTAGATGGCACGTTCAAAGATGCGAAGTAAAAATAATTCAAGATAAAAAACAACGTTTTTACATGGTGGCAAAGTTTATTAAAAAAAATTATTTAAATATTAGTTAAGACTTTGTAAAAAACTTCATATCTCTCTCGTCTTTAAGATCACTCTCTCTGCGAAATTCAATTTATCTCCCATAGATGGCGCCAGGTTACTACACAAATAACGTTTATAAAAAAATTTATTGAAATATTGTTTAATATATCTCAAATGTCTAGATATTGCTTTGTTAGGCGAATAAGAAAGATTCCCAAAGTTCCAGAGCTCTAACTTATTGGGAAGTTGGTTAAATTAACGATCGAAAAACACACACACTCACACACCAAGTGAAATTCAGAAAAACGTTTTAAAAAAGAAGTACTCACGAGGCAGCCCATGTTGAAGATGAGTACTTGGTCTTTTTGCTTTTGTTGGGTGATACTAGGAAGAAAGATTTGCAGACGGGGAAAGCTGGCGGCACTTCTGTTTCGGCGATCAGATCGAGAACGTAGTCATAACCATTCAGCTCGTAGAGATCCCCGTCGTCATCCAAATCAACAGTCCAGCCGTAGCAGTCGTCGATGCCCCTAGGAACCAACATTGAAATTATTCGACGGGAAGTAATTAAAAATTTTACGATACTAATATGTATCTGGCAACATCTAATGCACGACATCACGTGCAAGTTTCAAATGGATAAAATCAAGCTCATGTTGATCAAGATTGATTAATTGTTTATTAAAGTCGCACTTTGAAGCAACACGAGGACTATTGGCAGCTTCGCTCAAGTGGAGAGGACAATACTTGAGCTGGCACCTCCCTCTCCAAACTTCCAGACCTCGCTAACGGGAGGACTTGGAGCTTCGATAGATTTAACCTCCATCAGCTCGGCGAGTCTTGCGTAACATCAGGGCTCGAACCTGCGACTCGACGGAAATATCACCGGCCCTTGAGCGTGGGACCCTGACTACTAGGCTAATGCAGCTACATGGTGATCAAGAAGAATAATGTATTATAAACATAAGTTTTTCAGTCATATTACATTTAAAAAAAAAATATAGCGCAATAATTGAAATTGAACTCCTACAATCATAATACATACAAAATAGAAAACAAAGTGAGCTTTCAGGCAGGGAAAATTACGCATAGAATATTATTATTTTATTGCTTCCAGACAGTTTATTACTTTCTTTTAATTTATAATAGAATAACTAATTAAATCAGGTTATATTTTTAAAGATGATTAATTTCATACATTTTACTATTTTAACAAAAGTGGGGCGATTTTCTTTTGTTTGCATGAAAAACTATTTACGATATCTTCAGACCGTTCTCATTAAAGTAATTGTTTATGACAAAAACAGACGAGATTTTTTTTTATATCAGAAATTCCTTGCAACTGATAATTTTTTTTTTAAACTTTTAGAACATAGATTTAATAAAAAAAATTGGGAGAAGAACTTTTACAGTTTTTGTTGAGAAATAATTATTTAAATCATTTTATAACTTGGATCCAGAAATTTCTAAGGGATTTTCTTAAACTTCAGTTCAAGATAAAGTTTTTTTAACATTTTTTTTTAAATTCTCGGTTAACATCAATTGTGAATATTGTGTAAGAAAAAAAAAATGTTTTATAACAGTCATCAACCATTCAGTTATTTTTAAAGGACCCTTTCTTGTGCTACGAAAAGCACTATATAGATATTTCTAAGATTAAAATTTCTTCGTATAGGTTTTATTGATAAGGAAATATATCTGTTTGTTCATAAAGACGTAAGAAACCTAGTCATACAGCCATTTTTTTTCTATGTAAGGGCTTGAATTTTTGTCTTGAAGCACAATCGTATATTATATTTCTAGCAGACGTGATGAGACAGCTGACTTCTTTCATTCATTCATCAAATTCATCAAAAGAATAATTTCTTTAAGAACTTTTAATAAACACAAAATAAAGAAAAGAATTTTGATAAACTATCCATTCACTTTACATGCGACTTAACTTTTTGACACTCACAGAAATTTGAGTTGTCAGATATCAATTCAGTTCAAAGATCAAAAATAAGTAATATATTTTTGAGAAATAGAATTTTGCTGTTTAAGAAAATATACTAAAATTTTAGTTATTAACTATACAGAACTTGACATATGTAAATTTAAAATGACATTAAAATGAGGAGTTCGTATATCCTTGTAAATCATACATTATAACATTAATAACGTCTTTAGTTACACATATAATACTTTAAAAAAAAAGAACATTTAAAAATATAAAGAATAATTTCAATTGATAATTAAAAGCGAGTCCAAAGATATTTGAATATCTAGAAATTATTGTATTAAATCGAAATAATTCAGAGACTTTCTGTAACGTTTAAATACACTTTTTTATTGATGAAACTTATATTACTAGTTACATCAATTAATTGTGTAATCGGTTTAGTATCTCTATGAAGAGGCAATACATGACAGAGTGAAGTAAGTGGTTCAAAATAAGAAATATGAACATAATGTTAACCGTCTTTAAAAGTTAGTATTTTATTGTTCATTAGTAAGTATTTTTTGTAAAATTAAATTAACACGTTTAGGTGATGAGAAATAATTACATTATTAGAGACATTCTATATTTTTATATCAACGATTGAATTATCGATTTTCATTTAAGAAAAACTATACAAATGTAGCTATTATGCAAAAATTAAACTAAAAATATGAGGTGATTTACTCATATTGAAGATTTTTTAATAAACTGAGCCGATAGAAATACAAGTATTAGATTCTAAACATATAAAAACTTTTATATAAATCGATCGATTTTGAATCGAAATTTTTTTTGAATAGCCAGTGAAAATCTTAAGTTGTCCTGTCACTAAAATATTATTGATATTATTTTTCTTCTATTGTTTTGCAGCATTATCACTTAAAAATAAAAGCAGAGACAATGATAACAATAAAAAAAATTATAGCCAAGAACAAAAACAAAAACAAACAAAAAAGTGAGACAATTTTCTCACGCCAAACAGAAATAAACACATATTTAAGTAATAAAATAATGCACTTACTGGGGTCATAAACGTAGCCAATAAAACTTAAAATAAACTTTTACAGCAACGGCGACTTTTGCATGGGTTGAAATCTCATAATCTTTAGGAAGATATCACATAAAACGTAGCTTATCGATAATTCTCAGGAATCCATACAGATAATTACCATGGAAGTCGGAAGAATAAGAGGTCTTATCATTAAGAATGGAATACGGTGATAATGTCCGAAAACAAATGTTTCCCCCTTTTTTTTTTCTTCGGCGCTTTGCTACTACTGGTGTAGAATTCGGTTTCTGTTTCCTGGACCACAAAATGACTTCAAAAACAATACCAATGTTTTTTTTTAGTCCTTAAAGAATTTATCAGTATTTTTTTTTTATTTTGATGTGAACTACCAGATTATTAATACAGGTTCGCAGTATTAATAAAGGTTTTATGTAATGTAAAGAAAAAAGAGAGAGAGAATTTTGTGTATCTTTAAGATACTCCAAATTTAGAAATTTTCGTTCGATACGAAGCTCATATGACGAGGATTTAATTTTTATTGAAAAATGTTTATTTCGAAAGTATTGAAGCAAACAAAATATTTTCAAAACCTTTCGAGTTATTAAAACTGATGATAAATTTTTTATAACCAACAAAATCAAAATTAAATATACTATTTTCGGAAAATAAAGCAAGATTTTGTAATAATTTTTTTTACATAATATTTTTTCATTTAAAGTAATACGTAACCAGACTGTTCAGACGTATATTATGTGTTTTGTAGAATTATTTCAGAAAACATCGGCGCTTTAATTTCGCTAAAAAAATTATTAGCTCATGATACCACCGATTTAACGATTATTTTCGTGAGATTAGTCACAATCCTCCAATTTAGACTAAATGAGAGATTTTGTATTTTTAAGTTTAGTATTTGTAAACAACCTTCAAGTAATAATATAGAGAATTCTTTTTATAATTAATTCAGGGCCTATGATGTAAGAATCAAATATGGCTAAGCTGCGCCAAATATTTGTTTATACTGTAATCTAGCCAGAAGAAATGGCTGACAAAAGGGTCGTAAACAGAGAATTATCTCTAGGATATCCCGAGAGTGAGTTAACCATTTTTACCAAAGGCAGAACAACCAACGGGAAAGAGAAGATCATTAGACAACTTCGACGTCCTGATTCTCATACTTTAATTATAAGGTAAAACCTCGAAGAGTTTCATAAGTAAAAAAAAAAAAAAAACTAACGAACAAAGTTGCAACTAGTTAGACAGCTATCCGGTTCAATTTTAAAGATATTTCAATTTCATAAAACCTTATTTTACGATTACTCTCCCAAATTAATCACAATGATTGAATCGGAGTTTAACGGTATTTTTTTAAGATTTTCATTTTATTCTATTTAAATACTTACGACATATTAATGTGGATAATTATTTTCGTCTGAAAGATCTCAATAAGTTTAGTTACGACTCTCTCTGAATTTGTTGACGAAGTCGATTTCTCCCACACGCACAGCGTGTTCATATTTTGTGATGTTTTTAAACATAAAAAAATATATTTTTGGCTTCCCGGAACAGTTTAGATTTTGTTTCTACGATGGTTAGTATCTAGATATTAAGGATATAAAAAAAGTAAGAAACACTTGTAATGCGTGTAAGCATTTAAACATTTGCCAATTTTCATGCGTTTATAAGCATTCGAACAACCAGAAGTGAGCATCTATATCTTCGTTTTACTATGCATTAAAAATATTACTTTTCCCTCATATAGTATTCACAATTTTCCCATGAATGCGTGGAAAGGGAAGAATAATATATGAATGGGGAGATTTTTAAATTATTTGTAGGAACATTTTTCATGTAAATGCAATAATTAAAACTGTTAATACCTTAATTTCGAAATATATTTTTATGCAAAACTTCCATACTTAAAATACATAAACTCAAATGATTATTAGAAACATAAACAAGGCATTACATGTATAGTATTGTGCTATTTGTTTTTCAAAATTAATTGTAATATTATTTCCTGATAAATGATATCTTATTTTAAAAATGTTGAAGATCATATATTAGATTTTCCGAGCTATGTAACGTTTATATATATTTCAGTAAATGCCTCATTACTTGTAAAGAAGCCATTAAACATGCCACTACATTAAAGCATGTAAATCATTTTAGCAGTGAAAATTTACCGATGTTCATGTTACATTTCCGAAATTTTTTGAAATCTCATTAAATTTACCTTTTATATTAAAAATGCAAACAAATATTCTAGACTATACGAATCAGAATATTTCTAATTGAAATTAAATTGAAGAATGCAATAAAATATATTTAATTAGTTTTATAAAACACTACAAACGAGATAAAAGTGAAGTGTACAGTAATTACTTTCATTTCCATTTTAAAAATGACCCCGTGAAATAAAACTTGTTCAAAACCAAAAATAGTAACCGATTTATAACATTCGATGACAGATGTGGAAATGAAAACAATTCATATCTCCGAGCATTCTGGGAATAATTTACCGGAGATAAACACTTGTGACTCACCTGGCTTTGAGCAAAGAAGCAGCAAATTCTTCTCCAGTCGTGAGTGACTCCACGGGTCCGTACATGCTGCCACCTGCGATAAAAAAAAATCATGAAGTTTATTCATCCGAGCTATGATTCATACCATTTGCCTTCCAGTTCAGGGTTGGTGTTCTAAGTAATATCGAGTTATCGTTTGTTTGCAGAAAACAGGGAAATATAGTTAAGAAGGAATCGTTTGACGTAATCACTGAAATGAGTAGATATTTATGCGTGTGCATTTTCAAACAGGGGATTATATAAAATAGGATGAAACGAGTTTCTATTTAACGTATAGTTCTGCCGAATTCAAACTTACAATAAGTTAAAATTTAGATTATGTAATAATATATAATAATTCGAGATAAAAACCAAAGTTTTTAAAACAATGTTTTCAATATGGTGACAAAGTTTATTAAAAAAAGATTATTGAAATGTAAGTTAAAACTTGCCGAAAATATCTAAATATTGCATTGTTAGGCGAGTAAGAACGATTCCCAAAGTTTCAGAGTTCTAGCTTGATGGGAAGTTGGTTAAATTAACGATCGAAAATTTGATGACACACTGACACACACACACAAAGTGAAATACAGAAAAAAGTTGTAAAATAGTGAAAATATTTTGGAATGTCGTAGTAAAGAATATTTTATGGATACTAATCGAACAAATTACGGTTAAGTGAAATTTTAGAATTTTTGAACGATGTTTATATGTTATATTGCCTTTGAATACAAACATATAAACGTACATGCTTTTCCACAAAGCGCCAAATATGGCCTATTTTATCACTTTAGTTTTTATTTCTTAAGTTTATGAGGAAAATAATTCTAAATGAAATGAGCATTTTTTTTGTGAAAGTAAACTGTTTTCCTTTCAATTTTTTTTTTACTATTTTGATAGTAGGCCAATGGCGCAAGAGCTATGCCGCACCAAGCTTTTGTTGAAAACTCCACAAGTTTTTTTTTTTTAAAATCAAATAAAGAGTCAGACGAAAGGTACAGGTTAGTTTGTTTAGTCGTCGCCCAAACGAAAAATTTGTTGTTGGCGATATTTGAACCCGGCCAACGGTAAAGAGTACCAAAATGTACTCTAAAAATAATAAATTACTATAGATAATGCGTGCATAAAAAGTAACAATGGAAGAGGAATATTAATTTAACCTTCTAATTTAAATTTTAGATGTTTGGAATACAAACTTTATGCAAAAAGGAAAGACAAAAAGTTATATGAATACTTAAAAGTTTGCATCAGAATCCGATCCGAATCATTCATCAAATTTAATATCTGTCATTGGAATGTCTAAATGCACATGATCATCACTTTCAAAGCTTTCAATACACAAATTAATGTTCTCTTCATTAAGTGTTACTCCCCTTTTCAATGGGTTTTCTATAACTTTGTAACTTTGTCTGGGTCACAACTTCAAAAAGCTTTTTTCTAACATTTTAAAGCGCTCAGTTGAGCTGAAATTTTCTATACTCGATTGTTCCGGATGACAATTCGATAATTTAATTGTAATTAATGAAAATTGATTGATTAAAACTAATTATTTACACCAAGTTTTTCGCCAAGTCGCCAAATGGTCTTTGTTTAATAATTTATAGTTTACTTTAATTTTAATTACGTGTAGCTTAATTAACATAATGCTTAATTGAGCTAAAAATTTTACACGCATTTATTTTAGAGGATTAATTTAACCAACGTCAAATAATAAAATGAATTATTAATACTAATTATTAAATAAATTCAATTTGACTCAACGTTCCCTTTTTACTCTTAAAAATTTTAAGGTTTAGAAAATTATGTTATGCAAAGTGTGAAGTTTGAAAGAAAACCTATGTTCAAAAAACTCGTTTTTTACCGGTGTTATTTAATTTCAGATTACATACGGATTACGGATAGATTTTTTGGGGGGAAAACATATTCTCGGTTTACACACAAATCGGCTTATATTCGGAAATATTAGGTATGTTTTTTGGATACTAATCTAACAAACCTAATTAAAAAAATCTTTGAACTTTTTGAATGATGTTTATATTATTCTGACTTAAATATAAACACATTTCATATAACTTTACACTATGTTTATATCCATTTTTAATATCAAGTTAATATACACATAAGATTAAATATATTTAATAATGTTTATTTTCGTATTTAGCGTGTTGGTATGATGTTATCATCCAACAAAAAACACCTTTAAAAAGAATCTACTGGTTAACTTATATTTAAATTACTTTTTAGCCATGAAAGGGGCTGTTGTTTAGGTGGAATGTTTTAGTGTACCAGATCACTTTTGAATTTTTTTTTATCGTTTGTTTTAATATTGATTACAATTACTTTGATTTATTCAATTTAATAATTTATTGTTTGCTTTAATTTTAATTACATGTAGCTAATATAATATTTAATTATTTATCGCATGCTTTAATTTTAATTATCTGAAAAGTTTACTATTGTGCGATATTTCATCGGTTACTTCAATTTTTATATTTAATTCAGTAAATTAATAATAATTATATAAAAAAGTGCGCCTTGATTGGCTAAATCTGTTCTTTGCAAAACTTTGCATAGAACTTTTTTCTTTTTTTAAAAGTTACTTTTGTAAATTACAGAAATGCTAGTTAAACTCCGAATTTGAAAAATGAATAGAATAATGTAAAAAGAGGAATTGCATGAATTATATTGCAAATTATGCAAATTATACAACATATGGTCTAGAAATACATTTTAAACATTAAGTATAAAAGAACGAAATTTTTTTTAAAAAAAATTAAGCATCATATGAAAGAATGGAACTCTAGGTTATGTAGAAAAAAACTATTTTGTTAATGCACTAAGCATTAAGGCTATTTCAAACTGCTTCAAAATACATAAGTAAATGAGAGTTTTTCCAAGAATGCCTGGTGGATTGCGTAATCCACCTATAGGCTACCGCGGGCTCGAAGTTATACACAAATAAATAGTACCCGTTAAAGCAACTGTAAGAAGTTTTCGGATCACATCTTGGAAGGAACCACTTAGGCTCAGTAAATCAAATCTCGCCTATTCTAAAAACTCGGATCCGAGAGATCCGCAACAGTTAAGTAGATAATTATTATAACTATTAGTCTTTAGATTAGCGTCTGACACATACAGGTAATTATTCCCAGATATAGTAGGCTAGAAATTTAATTTTGAATTATCAAAGATCTAAATAAAGGCAATTGTATTTAATTCATTGCCTAACTGTATTAGTTTAAACCTGTGTTGATTAGCAACAATTTATATAATATTAATAATAATGACTATTTATAATAGATGGGAATAATACAGGTTCATTAACTAGTTGAGAACTTAAAATTATATCAAAATCGCCATCCCTGATTTTTCTCACGTAAGTCGGCCTTTTCTATGCTTATGTGTCGACGTGACGACGTTGATATTAATGACATGTTCTGGCGTTTCTCTTCATCTAAATGTTACGTTACAAAACTCATGAGCAGCCAAGTGTTTTGTGCACCTCGACCGCCAGAGCTACATAAATTTCCCCAGATTTCTTCTTTTCGAGAACGTTACCATATTTCGGCAGTGTTTTGATGAGATTAGAGAAATTTGTCGAGGAGAGGCAAATTGAAGTTGATCATCAGCAAGAACTCAGTCCATGACAGGATTCCACTGGAGACTATTGTCTCCAATACGTCCTGTTACTAAACTTATCTGTATATAGCTGCATATATAATTAAATACTTGTAACTTAAAATCAATATCTTTTCTTTAATTTATCTCAATGTTTTTAATTCTACCTCAAGCGGTACATCCTGAAAAAACAATGCATTTATAAAATGCATTCATATAATGACACCAGTAAAAAACGAGTTTTTTGAGCATGGCTTTTCTTTCAAATTTCACACTCTGCGTAATGTAATTTTTTATACCTTAAAATTTTTAAGAGTAAAAAGGGAACGTTGAGTCAAATTTAATTTATTCAATAATTAGTTTTAATAATTTACTTTTTTATTTGGCGTTTATTAAATCTATCATCTAAAATAAATACATGTAAATTTTTTTCAGCTCAATTAAACATTATATTAATTAAGCTACGTGCAACTAAAATTAAAGCAAATGATAAATTATTAAATGACGGATTTGAGGATCATTTGGCGAGAAATTTGGCGTAGAATTGAATTCTTAAAGTAATTAGTTTAAATCAATTAATTTTTATTAATTATAGTCAAATTATCGTATTGTCATCCACAACAATCGTGTATTGAAAATTTCAGCTCAATTGAGCGCTTTAAAATGCGAGAAAAAAAGCTTTTAAAGTTTTAAACCAGACAAAGTTACAATGCGAGTTGAAGAAAACCCATTAAAAAAAGCGAAATCCCCATCGTTTTTCTATATACTGATAATTTCTTTAATGAGTGCTTTCAATACGACTGATAATTACCACACGGGGTTTTGGTCTTAGGTTTCATTTTTACTTAAATTCGGAAGACTAGAAGCCACACACATGCTATCCGAGCAGATGCTTCTTTATCAAACATCCTAAATAACCCTGCAAATGTCCATAACACGCTCGAAGTGTTAGATCACATGTATCTCAAGTTCACAAAACATTCTGATGCGCATGCAGACGTTAATCTTGGAATGTGTGACAATTGCGGCTTAATATTAGCATAAATAGTCAAATAACCGAACAGGCATTGGGAGGTGGTGCATGAGAAGGTAATAAATTCTTCTTTTATGACATATCAGGATGAGACAAACTAAATTACATACTTTTTTTTAAAAAAAATTAATTGATCGTTCATAACTTTTTTTTATATTAAACGCATTTGTTTAATGGTCTGGCTCAAATATGTTTTCATATTTTTCTTCCCCAAGTGCAGTCAAATTATACAACCTGTGTTTCCAGAGTTTTCTTAAATAAAACTATACAATTAATATTTTTCTTATGTTTGCAATTTTTACGGAAAAAATAAATTGAATCTATCTTTGCCAACTTCCGCGTGCTTTAACTTACAAAAATATAACGCTGTAAATGCACATCTGTATCAAAATTGTTTTGTCGAAATCGTTTCAAAAATTGTCATTCTTATTATGTTGTTTTTATAAGGAGAATTAATTGTGTCTTTTTTTGTTATAGATGAATTCTTACAAATTGATGCATTACATTGATGGGTTAGATACACAAAATTATGCTAAATCGAGTAAAATAAAATTAAACACTATTTTTTAATACTTAAAAATAGATAAATAATTAGTAATATTTTTTTAAATCGTTGTTGAAATTTCATCTCGTTCTTTTTCAGCATATTCTAATTGAAACGGTTATTTTTACAATCTAGATTTAAAAAAAACTTTGACATTATTAAATATGACCATTTATTTACTGTCATTCGGTCTCCGGTAAACAGTTAGGAATTTCACTTAAGATATTTGTAAATAAAATGAAAATTTCATTTACCAAGCAAAGTTTTAGAGTTTTCACTAAAATAAATTGATAAAAGTTATACTTTTGAAACAACTTAGAAACTAAATTTTCTTAAAAAATTCAAAATTTATAACAGGAGAATGAAAGTACAAAAATATTATATGTAATTTAATAATAAAATACAAAAAATATGTTTTGGATAAATTGAATGTTGATTAAAAACTAGGTACGATGGAATGTGTTAATTAACTATTCTCTAATTATTTTAACACAGTATTAGCAACAGTGATAGAAACTAAATGAAATATATTTTCAAACAAATGTTGCATTAAGTAACAGGAATATGAATTGTAACATCTACATTGTATGTTATATAATGATATATTTTAAAGGAAATTAAATATAACACAAATTCAAGTATGGATATTTCAAAATTATATATAAAGAATAAATTCCTCAATCATTTAAAAATGTCTAAGATCACTGAAATATAACCCTCTGATTTCAAAGCAAAATAATTTTCGAAATAAAACAAAGTGTGAGTAAATGAAGGTAGAGGGTGATGAAATAAGAACCAAATGCGGCTATGCTGTGCCAAACACGGTAAAACTGTGATCTCGACGTTTGAAATATGAGAAAAATGTAAAATTTGGTCGACAAGAGGGATGGTCGAAAATAGAGAAGAAGTTGAATTATATAAATTCGTTTCAAATTGAAGTCCGTAGACTCTAATTTTAATCTCTGCTAGAGAAATTACTTTATACACATATCTGAGTTATTGAATCGAGTTATTGAATTGTTTAATGAATATATGTTGTAGCAATAAACTAGTGTATTTTAATACAGTAGAACCTCATTAATTATTCTCATTTTTTTTTTAAATTTGAGGAGTGACCTACATATTTCAAAAAAAAAAAAAAAAAAAAACATTTGTCTCATCCATATATTTTGAAAAATTCTTAACTTTACTAAAATCTTCTAATAAATATGAATGTATGAAAGGAAAGAAAGAGGAGAGGAGGATTTACATATATTCAGTGCTGCATTGTGTAATGGAAAATAAAACTACATTAAGCGGGCTTTAATTCTTTACAAAATAGATGTCTCTATTTTTTATACACATGATTCATGTTTAATTTATTCAATATAAAAATGATTTTCGACAACTATATGTTATTTTGTTTCTTTTTTTTTTATCCACTCCTCGGTTAACCTGGATTTTTGATATCCCGGACCGGCTCTAGATCCAATCAATTCGACTACACGTGGTTTTTACAGAGCTCGAAAAATACTTAAAATTTACAAAATTTGAGTCAATTTTGGTTCAATCAAAACAAAAATTGTTCGACGTGGACAGACCACTAACAAAATGAAGAAAAGTGATGGAATGCTGGTAAAGAAAAAACAAAGAATCAATATTTAGAAGAAACAAAAAACAACTTACCATCGGCAAATTTCGCTTCGAGTGCCATATTCGTCCTCCTGGTGTTAGACTTCCATTCCAGAAGACTAGGCGGGTACGTCCTTCGACCTTCGGGATCAAGCTTCTGGCCCTGAAGCAGTTTTCTTTGGCAGTGAGCCTTGTACCCGTCATAAGCGTGGTCGGAGACGTATCTGCAAACCAACAACAATCACACAATCAATACCACCCAAGTATCACAATGACTGAGATTTGTGTGCGCAAGGAGCTTCTTGCGATGGGCTCCGCAATGGGAAAATGTCGGAAGACTTTCAATTCCGACCACTGCACCTGTGATCGTCGGAAAACTGCTGTGCACACACGTGTCAGAATGAAGGCGAACGTTTCCATGGAGCGTTTTTTCTTTATTACATTCACTTTTTCCTTTTGTGTTTTCATTCATGGCATTTAATGTAACGTCGTGATGGTTTCAAGTGAAAAACCCTTTTCGAGTTCATCGATACCAGATCAGGGTGGTTTTAAAAATCATTCCTTTAAGTGAGATAGTACTAGAAAAATGAGGAAGGATGGTAGAGTTCTTTCAGGAAGCAGATTCATTTTCGATATAAAGTTTTTAGTAATTCGGATATAATAAAGCGATAACGATCCTTTTAGTCCTTGTGAACTACAGACGAATATGGGATTTTCTATTTAAAATAAAAACATTCGCTAAATCAAAATGCATTCATTGAACATGCTTTTTTTCAAACTGTTGCTGATTTAAAAAAGCCTCCATTTTTCGGTGAGGAGGAAGGAAGAGACAAGAAAATCCCAAGACAATTTACCTTTATTGATGTTAATCCGATTTCCAGTCAAAGTTTTTATTAAAAAAAGTAAACATTATACATATATACACAAAGGTTGATTCTTAATCATCACACATACAGGGGTGTATCAAAATAAGGCTCCTTATTTTATTCCATCAAATGCATTGCTCGCATCATCGTCATTAGATGTCGACAGTGTCTTATAGAGTTGTTAAAATTTCCGGCATCAATTTATCCCGTCTGAAACAACCAATACGCTACACATTTGGCATCCATTTAAAATGATGATCAGATCGAACGAATAGTCCAAGGAAGAAGTGCAAGCAGTAATTAATTATTCTTTGGGCAAAAGGGATGCCAAGCTCTGAAAAATATATTGTGAAATTACAGCAGTATACTGTACTGGTGTTATGAGTAACTTAAGGAGGCTATTTGTAGCAGAAAGACCCGGTTTACTGTTCCAAAGAGTTCTGCCATTGCATGATAACGTCAAGGCCATTGTGACACGAAACTTTTTGGATTCCTGGCACAGGGAAATTCTTTCATATACTCCGTACAGTTATAAATCGACTCTTTCTGACTTTAATTTATTCCTCAAGCTTAAAATCTTCTTCAAGGACAAAGTCTTAACTCGGATGATGACGTTCAAACAGTCAAGTTGGGTGCATCATCAGGGCATATATTTTTACTGCCAAGACTTCGATTCTTTGATCTACCGATACGATAAATGTCTCATCAAACAAAATAATTATGTACAAAAATGAGGTAAACAGGCACTTTCATATATGCCAGACATATATGTTAATTATATACTTTTATATATGAATATGTATTCATTGCATAACACATAAGACGTGGGTTGAATATCTAGCCATATTAATTAAATTTGTGTATGTAATACTAAGTAACTATAGTGTGAATCTTTATAACAACGGAGATTGAACTGTTTATTAATGTCGCAGTGAGAAGCAATACGAGGACTAAAGGCGACGGACCTCGTAATTTTGAACCTCGGCCAAGTGGCAAAGACGACACCTCAGCTGGCACCTCCCTCATCAAACTTTCACACCCCACAAACGGAAGGACTTGGAACCTCGACCAGATTTAACATGCATCAGCCTCGCTACACGGCGAATCTTTAGTATGATCAGGGTTCGAGACCACGACTCAACGAAAACAACACTGGCTGCGAGTCCACGACCATGGCTATTAGGCTACTGCGGCTGTCTATAACAACAGAAAAACCAGAATGTGCCTCTCATTGATCTCATGCATGCCCACCCCTGATATATTTCCTTGAAACTGCTTGTCTCATAAGATGATAATTCCTTTCGCTAAATGTTAGTCTACTAGTTACTATAATATTAAGGCCAAATTTTTATAAATTTTTTGTACTAAATGCTTAAATGTCTTCGTTGACGCAATAAAATAGGTAATACGATTTTTTTTTCAGTTCTTTCTCACTTTAAACACCAATACAGAAAAATATTAAACCAATGTCCAGCTAAAAGCACAAGAGTGAATACGAGATTGTAAAATAATTCCTTTTCTGAAATTATTTCAAATTGCTTACCAAAACCATAGGCATTACTATATTTAGCAATCCTTTTTTATTGGTGGCATTTGAAGTGCCTCCAATAAAAAGGAGAGAATGTTTATTATAATTTTGAAATAAAATAAAACTTTGACAGTTTATTTAAATTTAATCAATCAAATCAAATGCGAGACTTCTAAAAATTCATCGAATTAAAAATATTTGTCTAAGGGAATAGTTTTTCTTACAATATTATTTGTTTTGAAAAAAAAAAGTTAAATCATGCAATCTCTAACTGATTTTCTTTTAAGCTGAAAATTCGGGTATACTTTTGTGTTCATTAGTAACCAACTATCCTTTAAACCATTTGCATTCGTCTATTGCTAGAGGTCATGGAATTGGCTCTAGCTGTTCTCGTAGAAGACAATTAGTTGATCTGGGTTAATTTTTTCAACGGCCATACCGATAATGGACCTCTTAATTTCGAATCGTGGTCAACTAACAAAGAGTGGTTGGGATTTATATATATATATATATATATATATATATATATATATATATATATAT
>BMAW01103122.1:145531-207307 GCA_019974015.1 Nephila pilipes
TCCTGGTGTTAGACTTCCATTCCAGAAGACTAGGCGGGTACGTCCTTCGACCTTCGGGATCAAGCTTCTGGCCCTGAAGCAGTTTTCTTTGGCAGTGAGCCTTGTACCCGTCATAAGCGTGGTCGGAGACGTATCTGCAAACCAACAACAATCACACAATCAATTCCACCCAAGTATCACAATGACTGAGATTTGTGTGCTCAAGGAGCTTCTTGCGATGCGCCCCGCAATGGGAAAATGTCGGAAGATTCTCAATTCCGACCACTGCACCTGTGATCGTCGGAAAACTGCTGTGCACACACGTGTCAGAATGAAGGCGAACGTTTCTATAGAGCATTTTTTTCTTTAGTACATTCACTTTTTCCTTTTGTGTTTTCATTCATGGCATTTAATGTAACGTCGTGATGGTTTCAAGTGAAAAACCCTTTTTGAGTTCATCGATACCAGAGTAGGGTGGTTTTAAAAAATGTTCCTTTAAAATGAGACAGTGCTAGAAAAATGAGGAAGGATGGTAGAGTTCTTTCAGGAAGCAGATTAACTTTCGATATAGAGTTTTTAGTAATTCTCATATAATAAAGCGATAACGATCCTTTTAGTCCTTGTGAACTACAGACGAATATGGGATTTTCTATTTAAAATAAAAACTTGCGATAAATCGAAATGCATTCATCGAACATGCTTTTTTTTCAAATTGTTGCTGATTTATAAAAGCCTCCATTTTTTGGTGAGGAGGAAGGATGAGACAACATAATCCCAAGACATTTACCTTTATTGATGTTAATCTGATTTTTAGTCAAAGGTTTTTTTTCTTTTAAGAAAGTAAACATTATACATATATACATAAAGGTTAATTCTTAATCATCACACACACAGGGGTGTATCAAAATAAGGCTCCTTATTTTATTCCATCAAATGCACTGCTCGCATCATCGTCATTAGATGTCGATAGTGTCTTATAGAGTTGTTAAAATTTTCGACATCAATTTATTCCGTCTGAAACAATCAATGCGTATTTGGCATCCATTTAAAATGGTGGTGAACAGACTGAGCGAATATCCCAAGGAAGAATTGGGAGCAATAATTGTATTATTTAGCTAAAGGGATGCCAGCCTCTAAGAAATGTATCATGAAATTACTACTGTATACGGTACTGGTGTTTATGAGTAGCTTAAGGAGGCTATTTATAGCAGAAAGACCCGGTTTACTGTCCCAAGGAGTTCTGCCATTGCAAGGTCATTGTGACACGAAACCTTTTGGATTCCTGGCACAGGGAAATTCTTTCATACTCCTTATAATGATGAATCGGCTTTTCTGACTTTAATTTATTCCTCAAGCTATTAAAGGACAACGTTTTGCCTAGGATGATGACATTCGAACAGTCTAATTGGCTGCATCTTCAGGGCACATCTTTTTATTACCAAGGCTTCGATTCTTTGATCTACCGATACGATAAATGCCTCATCAAACAAATAAATTATGAATAAAAGTGAGGTAAACAGACACTTTCATATATGCTAGACTTTCTTCATTGTATATTTAAAATTCTTAAAATGAAAGAAAAAAAAAACCAAGTATCATAATTGTTTCTTGCAAAATTTTGCAAAGAACAGATTTGGCTACCAACAGTGTTGAAAAACTATTATGTTTTTCAATTAAAGCAAACAATAATATGAAAACGTAATGGAAATTTGAACCTTCCTCTACTCTCTCTCGTTCATTCACTCATTCATTAGGAAAGATAGTCAGAAAACAAATTATTTTGAGAAATGCTCGAGTGACCATTTTGCGGTTGACTAAAACAGTAGACTCTTGGGTGGCTAATAGAGATATAGTATGTAAAAAAAGCATCAAGATAGAAAAGATGATATATCAAAAATCTCAAAGGCGCAGACAAAGTTTAACATTAATTGAAAAAAAAATTAATTTTTTCAATAGAAACAACTAGTTATAATTAATTTATACAATATTTTTCAAACCAATATTTGATTTTTAAAATCCTTGACCAGATTAAACATGCATCAGCCTCGCTACATGGAGAATCTTTAGTCAGGGTTCGAGTCCACGACTCGACGAAAACAACGCTGGCCGCGAGTTCACGACCATAGCCATTAGGCTACCGTGGCTCTCTATAACATCAGAAAAATCAGAATGTGCCTCTCATTGATCTCATGCATGCCCACCCCTGATATATTACCTTGAAACTGATTGTCTAATATGATGATAATTCCTTTCGCTAAATGTTAGTCGACCAGTTATTATAATATTAAGTCTAATTTCTTGTACATTTTTTTGTGCTAAATGCTTAAATGTCTTCGTCGACGTAACAAAATTGGTAATATGGTTTTTTTTAGTTTTTTCTCACTTTAAATACCAATATAGCAGAAAAATATTGAACCAATATCCAGATCAAAGCACAAGAGTGAATGCTGGATTGTAAAGTAATTCCTTTTCTAAAATTATTTCAAACTGCTTACCAAAACTATAAGCATTACCGGATTTGGCGATTATTACGCATCAAATGGGCATTTGAAGTGCCACTAATAAAAAGGAGAGAATGTTTATTATAATTTTCAAATAAAATAAAACTTTGACAGTTTGTTTAAATTTAATTAATCAATGGCAATTTAATTTCGCTATCTTTCAATCTGAATTATTGACATAGGAATTATATAAAAATTCTCAGATTTAAAAAATATTTGTTTAAGGGAACAGTTTTTCTTATAATAGTATTTGGTTTGAAAAAAAAAAAGTTAAATCAGGCAATCTCTAAACGATTTTCTTTTCAGCTGAAAATTCGGGTATACTTTTGGGTTCATTAGTAACCAATTATCCTTTAAACCATTTGCATTCATTCATTGCTGGAGATCATAGAATTGACTTTAGTTCTTTTTGTACAAGACAATTAGTAGATCTGAATTAATTTTTTCTACTGCCAAGCAGATAATGGATCTCTTAATTTTGAATCATGGTCAACTAACAAGGAGTGAGTGAATGAATCATAGAGGAGCTTTAAAGGAGAATAAGCAAGATGCGGCTATGATGCAACAAACAAAATGTAACCAGACCATAGAAAAATGGAAAAAGAAAAACTGGTGGGCAAGAAGGAGGTTCGAAAATAAAGAAGGATCGCTTAGGGATTCCAGGAGTGTGTCACTTCGTGTTAACCACACTTTCTAAACCCCGTGGGAAAATAAAAAATCACTAGGGTGCCTGAGGGTCATGATTCCCATACCTAGCTATAGAATGTAAGCCCCTGGGAGCTCAACTAACGAGGAGGACATCTCGAAAGGATTTTGAAACCCGATTCCATTTAACAACTCAAACAATAGTCTTAATTTGATTATCCCATGCGATCATGATTACTCTGTAATGCCCCTTTATAACTTCCTTCTCCTTCTGTTATAAATTTCATACGTAATATTTACTAATAAATAATCCAATAAACAAATCGCATTATGATGATAACCAAGTCATTTTATTCAAATCTATGAACAATCAACAGACAATTCTTAACGTACTGTACACGCGAATACAACCAAAACGCATTCAAATCTAAAGCATAATATAATAAATCTGATTGGAACCATCGGGAGAGTGAGTGCATGGCAGTAGAGATTTGTGGCGCAAGAGCCAAAATTGGCTACAATATCAAACTAATTGGAATTCAATTATTGCTGCAGATCAGGAGTATTCAACTTTTTGAACTTCGGGGAACCCTTTGAGCTCACCATTTTATTGGAAGAACGCCTTGATCAAAGACAAGAAAAAATGAGATATCAAAGCTTTATCCTACTTAAATTTACAAAATTATTATTACAGCTCTATTTTATCACAACAGGAACGTCTTAATAAGATAATGAATGGTAAGGTAGCTTATAGGTGTTTTCTTTTTTTGGTTTTTATTTAAAGTTATTTTATTACGAAAATTTTTTAATGACTTGGCTGTGATTGTTTGTTATTGAAAAGTATTTTTACGTTTGGAATAATTATTGAAATATGCAACCTAATGTTACATACAGCATCCTATCTGTTTCCAAGATTTTTGTAAACATATGTTGAAACATATCGATGTTTCACAGCTCTTTTGGAAATTCCAGGATATTCTTTTCTAATGTCAATCTAAAAATGTGTAACATCAACTTGACTAAAATTTAGTTTCGATTGAGTGTCGGTCGATATATCAATTTGTTGTTCTTTTTCTTTTATTGGGAGTTTGGAGGCGTCACAGTCTTGAAAACGATTTTGGACCCAGGATAATTTTTTTCTTTTTGAACAAGGAAATATTCAAGAAATATTTTTTGCATATCTGATAAATGATGGACCAAACTAATTTTTACATTTTTATCGGGATTAGCGTTACTATCTACTAAACTATTATGTAAATTAGGGAAGCATGCAATATTATCTTCAAAACGCAATCTGCCCAAAATTTCAATTTAAAAAGTATCGCAAATTTTACTTTATATCTTGAAAATAGTGAAACAGGTGGCGAAATAAGTACGCGATTCTTTACCTGAGCCAAAGAATGGAGACTAATATGTGACTTAAAGAGTCTCGATTAATGTATTTGAAGCGCGTGACTCTTAAGAAAATTTAAGATTTTATTTTACCCATAAAATATTTATTTTTTCAAGTAAACTGCCTTTAAAAATTTTACATTTTATAAGAATTTAAATTTTACTAAAATTTTGGAGCTTTGATTAAGCAAATAGTGATCTCTTACGGAACCCCTGTGAAAGTTCCATGGAACCCAGGTTTAAGACCTCTGCTGTTGATGAAGGTTCTGTTATCTAATCTACATAAGTCACGCCCATTTAGAGGGATATTCAGTCGAATCAAATTCGCTTAAAAGTTCCTAAAGTGTTAGTTGAAAGGAGAAACGCGATATATTCTGCGATATAACTCGTCTACTGCGATATTCTGGTAGCTTGTTAATTATTATTAGCGATTATAATTTAAAAGTAACCATTATTAGAATTTTAAAAGCCCAGTTTTCGTATTTGAAATTAGATTCAACTAGGAAAAATTTAATTCCGTCAGTACCACATAGAATGGAAGACGAAACTTACTTGAGTAAGTATTTGTAGAGGTGTCTGGAAGGGGAAAAGCAACTAAGGCAGTTGGCCATAAGGATCCAAGCTCGCTCGTTGTTGGCTTCGTTGTCGTTTTTCCAGGTCTGGTTGCACAGTTGGCATAGGATCTCGTCTCTCATGGTTTCGTTTAAAAGACCCTTCTGTACAATGTAGTCACCCAGGATACGTTCCTTTTTTCCATTTAGGTTGTTGTCGTTCATGAAACGCAGGATCTGGAAGAGGCACAAAAAGCAATTAAAATCATAAAATACCTTCAAATTACCACAAAACTTAATTTGGAGATATATTAGAATATAATATTTTCTAGTTAAATGAAATAAAAAGTTTTATGCTAAGTTTTGCCAAGAAAAAAAAAAAAAGATTTAGCCACCTAAGGTACTAACTTTTTTAAAAAAATATTAACTCGATTAAAAATTAGAATTAAAGTAAACGATGAAGTATTGAAATGGACAATAATATAAGCTACATGTAATTAAAATTAAAGCAAACGATGAAGTATTGAAATGGACAATAATATAAGCTACATGTAATTAAAATTAAAACAAACGATAAATATTACTTAAGTAAATATAGTTAAACTAATTGAAATTAAAATTGAAGCGAAAGATAGTTAAAGAAAAACTTAACGAAAGATTAAAGTTAAATAAGAGACAATCTAAAAAATTTTCATCTCAGTAATTAAAAAGGATTACAAATATTGTCTTAATAAAGCTCTGTAGATTGCAGAATCAAAAAAGACTGAATCACTTTCTGAATAATTCAGTATGATTTAATTTAAGTTACTTTTGGAGTACATGTAGCCTTCAAAACTCTTAGGTATGATTTTTTGAATGAGTTTAATTTTCGTGTCACAAATACTGCAATTTATCCAATGGAATTATTTTTGTATACATATACTTACTTTCATTTAAAACATAAAATTATAAAAGAAATTTCATTCAAATATTAAAGAAAAATATACTCAGTGAAAAAATATGCTACTGAATATCAACATTTTAAATACCAACAAATCACCAAATTATTTTACTACTGTATATATCCGTGATTTATCCTTTTGATATGAAATTAAACCGGAGGTTAAAATTTCGCCAATAAAGCAAATTATCATTAAAGGGTTGCAGATTTTAGCTAGACACAATCTACAAGTTTAGATTCTCACGAAATACCATATTTTCTGAAGAATAGCAAGGAATGGGTTTCAACAAACTCTCGCTGATTCGACAAAACCTACACCCGATGTTGAGTTTGGCCAACTGGCTGCTTAAAAAAAGCTAACGAGAAAATATCCTATATAAAAGTTCGTGGTTTTTTTTTTTTTTTTTGTCAAATATATATATTAAATACTCAAATATTTTCATATTATAGAATCTAGTTTTGAGTGAGTACCTTTCACTATTCTTAAATAAAACAACAAGAAATAAATCTTTTTTTTTTTCATTATTGAAAGGGTCATTGGGGCAGCAATTACTATTGAATTGTTATGGGTTAATTTGTTGGATTTTTTTTAATCATGGGACATAATGAGCCGACCACAAGGTGAAACATTTTTAAAAATAACAACCGAATTAAATTTGAACATTTAAATTTTACCATTTGTGAATTTATTAGATATACAGTACTGTATACCTTGAGTTTATAGTAAATATATCTACTTGAAAGTTCCCTTATTATTTTTAGGTAATTAAACATTCATCCAGTATCATGATATAATTTTAATTACCACTGACGAAGTATGACTGATGTTTCAACAAAAATTTACATTTATGTCATTAAAATGAGTCATTCTTGCACAATATTGACTCTCAAAACCACTGTCAACAAACAGAGAAATAAAACTCCACACAGATGATCAAATATAGGGCTTTGGGTTTTTAAAATCAAGGTATGTTTTCCGTTTGCAATATAATCAAGGAATAATGCTGGATAAAATGAACATATAAGGGGATATTATAAATCTTTTATTCTCACTAAGAAATAACCGAGATGTATGGATAAAATTTATTCCTTATATTAATTGATCCTTATGTTCATAATATTGTAAATGACAGCTATTCAATTTGTTTGGTTCGAGGAAGCCATAGATTGACTTATCCCGCAGTATGAAGAATTCAGTCGGCCGAGTTATGTGATAATGGCCTTCGAAAATAAAATTAAAAAAAAAAAAAAAAAAAAAAAAACCGCTGGGAGAAATGTATAGCTCTTGATGGTGACTTTGTAGAGAAATCACAAGAATACATAAAAATTAAGCTCCTTTATCGAACACTTTTAATAATAAAAACTTTACATATATCGTATGTTAAAGTTATGCAGGTAAAGATCTACTGTTAATTAAATAAATAATAGTATGTAAAAGCGATCGTTTGTATGTAAAAATTTCGCACCAGTTTGAATAGCGCCAACGAGCACTGGTAATCGGATTCGTTGGTCTTGGCAAGGAAAGGAGTTTTGATTGGTTCCCTTTTCATTCCCCAAATGTGAGCTTTGAAGTATACATTGGTGAATTTAGTGAAGGCGTGTTGATCTATGTCGGAAGGCAGGCGATATTCTGGGCTGACGGACTTCGCCACTTCTCCGACTACTTTCATGACGTTCCTCTCGTTGTGAATGCATTGCCACTCTGGGAAAAGAAATACCATGTTTAATTTACATCAGTCAACTAAGAATAGAACACATGATGCATAATTTTACAATTTTTGTTCATAAATTCCAAAAAAAAAAAAAAAAAAAAAAAAAAAATCTCTAATTGTCATTTATTTGTTAATATTAAAAATAACCAGAAAATTATATTCCTTTCTGAAAATAAATGGGTAACGAGAACGAAATTTATATATCGGATGTCGATAAATTATCTTTAAGACTTTAGACTTTAATAATTCACAGCTAGGTAATAATTCACATGTTTAGGTAGATAACAGTTTACAACAAGTGACAAGATAACTTATAACTAATAAATCATGTAACACTGTATTATACGATAACTATTATTATATTATAATAATTAGCACATGATTTATGAACACCTGATATATTATGTTATTATTTTTAAGGAAAATTCATGGTCAGAAGGAGTCAATAATTTATAATTCAAATATAAATTATTGACTTCTTAATCATAGTCTTACTTTTTCTCATAGCAAAACTAAGAATTCAATTAGCAAAATATATAATCTTTAAGAACTGTTGAAATCAACAATAACATAATATGAAACAGTTATTAAACTATATCCTTATTTTTCGTTGGTACTAAGAATAAGCAAGGAGAATATTTATAGTATAATTAACATTTTAGCGTAGAATATTTATATCTTAAATATACTATGGAGATATTGTGAGAGATAGTTATACCTCGGTTCGCGATCCACTCTGTTTAGAAACAAAATACTCAAATAAATTTTGCTTCTGTTCAAGAGCAGCTTTCTCTAGCATTTCTTAAGGCTCCCGTCTGCCCGCCATTTTGATTTCGTGGACGTACTGTTAATCCCATGGAATTTCTATTATAGTCAAAGTTATACTACTTTATCTATTTGAATGCAAAAAAATGAATATTTCTGCAGAATTACATTTCCTTATCTCCACCATTTTTGAAAATATTTTACGATATTTTTTAAGAGAGAAAAACCGCAAACGAAACATTAAAAGAAGAGTAAACATATTTTTAAGAATCGGGGACAAAGTGTAATTCCGCAGACATCTTCATTATTTTTTGATCTTTCGGAATGCACTTATTTGCATTCAAGTATATTTTTTTAAAAAAGTAAAAGTTAGAGGACAGTAGTAGAAATTCCTTAGCATTAATGTTAAGCTCACGAAATCAAAATGCCAGGTAGACGAGAATTTAACGGCACCTGTCGACACGCCATCTCGAATTTCAGAGGTTAATGTTAATCCTGTAGAATATTCCACATTCCTTCCCAAACCTTTATTGCTTTAGAATGCACGAATTAACATGCATTAGAAAGAGTGTATGAAAGGAAGTTTAGAGTTAAAAAGTTTCTGTGCGATTACCATTTTTCTGCCTTTTGTAAATATTTTCAAATAGTTATTTGTAATTATTTATTATTTTAAAATGTTTAATACTACAAAGCTAAATTAAAACACTGAACAATTACCATTTGCTTATTTTTGAGTTAGTTCGGCAAAAGACCTTTTTTCGATTATTTATTTCTGTATTTCTTTTTTAATTTAACCCGTAAAACCAAGGTGAGTGATTATGGAGTTTAACGATGCAAAAGCCATATGTGCCTATGCTGCGCCAAACAAAGAGCAACTGTGATATAAACATTTGAAGAAAATGGAAAAAAAGTAAAATTGAACTGATAAGAAGGGTCGAAAATGAAAATCGTATCACCAGAATTTAACACAGATAGAAAAGCTACATGGGAAAGAAAAAGATCACTAGAATTCCTCGAGGTCATGTGATTCCCGTACCTTCTTAAAGAAAGTGAGCCCCTGAAGGTATAAAACCAAGGTAACAATAACTCGATTCTGGGTCTTGAACGGTTCAATTCTATTATCACTTAATGGAAGAAATAGCTTCGGTTCACGAACCGAATCTCGGAACTAACAAAATTTGGAATCCGTGGTATGACAATATAAAGAATAAAATGTATGATGAAGAATACAATCATCAGAAAATAAAATTTTTAACCATGTACTTTAACATATTTTGCTCTGTTGTCGTCCAATAATTAAATATTAAAAATATATAAATTTTCTAAAGAACATATTCAATATAAATATATAGATGAAGAAATATTTATTTCTATTTCCAATTTCCTCAAAACACCAGAAGATAGAACATGTTAATTTAAAACTGAAAGAAGTTGAAAGGGTCAGCACAAACTCACCATCGAGTTTACTGAATATGAATGCTAATTCGGCTGGGATCTCGAGATGGTTGACTCCAGCCACGGCTCTGGATGCTCTTTCCTGCTCCTCCTTATTGGCTCGCTCTTTCACGCGCTCCAGAGCAAGACGATCAGCCTCACGTTTACGTGCCAAAATTGCTTTGATCTAAAAAGATATCAAATTCATTTAGGACTTGTAACAAGTGAATTTAATATTTTTAAATTATTAGTATAAAATACGGAAATAAAAATAAATTCAGATATTTCAAAAATAATTATTTTGAAATTAGAGGCTGGCTGATTAATTGATTGCTTGATAACGTCACAAGCGATAGACGTTGGCGACGGTCCTCATAATTTTGAACCAAATCTAGAAATGCTTATGTAGGAAGTATCATTTAAAAGGTGAAAAGTGTTAAATAAGATAAACAATTTGTATGAAAGGAAGTTTTTTAATATAATGCTAAATAACTAAAGGTAAAAAATATTTAATTCACAATTTCATTGACTTTTTATTTTGCGTGCTATTTGAATTTCAGCATCCCTTGTCTGTTAGGTTGATTATAATTTCTGGCACTGAATCCTCTTAGGATACATTGTGCCAAACACAAAGTTAAGATATTGCATTTCTTATTTAAAGATAAAATGATTTAAAATTGAAACAAAAGATAGGAAAAATAAAGTTTAATGAAATTATATGCATGAGATAAAACCGATGTCATGTAGGAAATAAAAAATATTTGGTTGGGGTTTCCCAACCAAGTCAATTAAAGATAGTGTATAATATTTAAAATGTTTAAAATAAATAGAGTTAAAAGCAAAGAACTCAGTTAAAATATGTTTCACAGTCCGAGTACAAACACAATGGATTACACGTAAGATTGGTTTGTATAGAATTTTTGGCGCTCAATCATCATGGGACATATTGTGCCAAAATGAAGGAGAACATTCAATCATTTTTAATAGATAAAACAATTTAAAATTCAAATTCAGGATAAAGAATAAAATGTACATTAATAAAATTAAGCGAATGGGGTAAAACCACTGTAGGTTGGTTGAATTGAATTTCGGGCACTGAATCCTCATGGAACGTATGGTACCAAACTCAAGGTGAAGATTTAATCTTCAGTAGTTAAAACAACTTAAAATTCAAATCCAAGGAGCTGGTCTGATAGAATGCTCATAAGTATTTTTTCTTACAACGCATAATATTTAAAAACTGTGAATTTCCAATATTTAAAAATGTATTTGAGATGTAAGAGCTGAAACTGATATTCAAGGATGTATATTAATATGTTTTGACAATTATTTTAAATACAGTTATATAAGATAATGTAATCTCCCAGAAATGAAATTATAACTGAAAGGAGGGTGGGGACAGAATGGAAAGTTGTGTAAATTAAACACAAAAATTGAAAGTTATCAGGAAATCGAATAAAAATCCTTTAAATTAATCGCTAACTAAAAATGTGATTTAACATATTGTTTCGTTTTTTTATGAAAAAAAAGAAAAAAAAAAAAAAAAAAACTACATCTAAAATCCAAGATTTATATTAATATGCAGCTAATAGTTTAAATTATAAATCAACTGCTGTACATCCCCAAGATGACACAAAGTTACAGAAATATAATCTTAAACACAACTTACTTTGTCGTATTCTCTTTTCTGTCGTAACATCCGATAATTAGCTTGTGTCCTGATGATACCTTTCCGAATGATTTGATATCGACGCCTGAAAAGGAAGACACCATTAGCCGTAGTTATTAACCTAATCTTTTTGCATGACTAAGTTTATCATCTGGATATAAAGTAATGCAAATGAATGCGGAAAAAAAGGACCAAATATAATTACTCGAAGATACGCAATGGCCTTTTTTAAGGTGATATAAAAAAGAGCGGGGCAGTTTAATAACAGATTTATATTTATCTTCTCTCCATTGTTTTATTTACAAATTAAACATTACGATTACCTTTGGGTCTTACGTTATGCACGCCGAACCTAACGCCGAAGTATTTTTCAAAAATAAACGTTTTCCGATGCTGATATATGTTGAGCGATTACTATAATTGAGCTTTCTTAAAATTTAGAAACATTCGAGAAGTACTTAATTTTCCAATTTTAAAAAATAAAGTTAAAAAGTCACATTCGACATAAGGACAAAGAAAATTTTACGAATATTAACACAAAGTGTGACATAAAATATTATCACACAGAAAATACCATATATGTTTAGGATGAATGTAGTTTGAATCTACATTACTTTTAAATGCGGGTTTTGAACTTTATTTATGCCCCGACCCGCTTGAACTTGCTAACTTTCACAAATTCTATTATTATATATTATAAACGGAATTCACAATCAAGATCAAAATTTAAAAAGAAATAATCTGTAAAATATAATTACACTTCTTCAAAATCATTTATATTTCCTCTTAGTATTAAAATTTTATATTTAAAGAAATATTTTTCGTTCGATGTTTTTTTTAAAAATGTTTTTCATGTTAGATTGGGTTTGGGACAGGCATACTCTTAAAACTCTTCTTGCAAGGATACCAACCTTGATAAAAAAAAAAATTTTAATTTTAATCACGACAGAAAAATATGATTGCGTAACCGGAAAGCTTACGTGCGTTTAGAAATACCACACTTACTCTAATATTAATATTATTAACTAATATTTATAATTTAATTGGGATAGAATACTATTTAATCATTTGATGTAGTTTTAATATTATGAGCTTTTACAATATCTATTATAATCTTATTCAAATGCATAATTTTATTTGAAAAAAAATTACGAATGTTAATTCTTGCTGAAATACAGTTGAAAACCGGCGTCCAACAGATATTCGATGCCTATTAGCGATAAATATAATAGTTTTGAACCAAGATAAAATGTAATGTGAATGACGTTAGTGACGGTATCTCTCCTCGTTTAAATTTGACACTACGCCAAGTTGAGCCTATAAAAAATCTAACTGATTTTTAAAATATATCAGCTCTAATAAATCCTTTTGGTGGAATCGGGACTCTTATGCCGATGACTTTGAAGCTGATGGATTTCAAAACACCATGGCTAACGTAGCTCTAAATTATCAGAAAGATCCGATTCAAATAAAAATAAATAGAATATTAATATCTGTAGCTGTCCTAAGCTTTGATGGATTGAAAAATAATCCGGAATCTTTTCCGACTGTATAAAGCTACACTTCACTCGGCATTTTCCTTATCTCCGTAGTTTCGAAAACATAGTTTAAGGCTCCCGTCTACCCGCCATTTTGATTTCATCACCTTAATGTTAATCCTATGGAATTTCGACTTGAATTCTCTCATCCTCATTATTTGATCTGTTTGAATGCAGTAAAGTGCATCTTAGAGAGCAAAAAATAATGAAGGCTTCTGTGGAATTACTTTTTTCCTAAGATTTTTAAAAATGTTTTTATTCTTATTTTAATGATTCATTTGTGAGTCTTCTGGTCTTTAAAGAATTTTCAAATATTTTTAAGAATCGGAGGAAAATAGTAATTCCACAGAAGCATTCATTATTTTTTGCTCTTTCGGATGGACTTTATTGCATTCAAATAGATCAAATAATAAAGATGGGAGAAAAAGTCAAAATTCCATAGGATTAACATTAAGAGGATGAAATCAAAATGGCGGGTAGACGGGAGCCTTAATCAACATTTTTAAAAAATGTGACTTGTATACTCACCAATTTTTGTGTACATGTATTGAAATGTTATTATTATCTTAATCGGGGCATTTCCTTAAAAAAAATGAGTAGGTTTTTTTTTTATATATAAATTTTATCTGTGGATTAACACATGTGAAAAAATTTCAAAACGATGGAAATTCCAGTACATTTTAACCTATAAATGTTTTGAACAACTTTTTTGACAAAATCTCTCATCAAAATAATAAATCATTCAAAAATTCCGTGATTAATACAACATGTCAATGTGCTAAACCTGTCCTTAAACTTGGTCATTTTTAACATGATGAAGACATGGAAAATGCTACGTGATTGGCTGGTTGGTTGTATAAATTTAATGGCCTTGAATCTTGATGGGCCTTATTGGTGTCAAACTCAAGGTGAAGATGTAACCAGTTTTGCAATTCAAACAATTTAAAAATCTATCCCTGAATAGAGAGTAAAATTATGTTTAATAATACGCATCAAGTTAAAAGGTATCTCACAGTGAAGGGACAAACACAATGATTACACATAGGGGAATTTCTTCCAGAGGTGTTATGTGTCAATCTCGCGTGTCCCATTAAGATAAAAATGCTACGTGAAATGACCCCCTTTAAACGAGTTTAGTTTTTATTAACGTCGCACTAGAAGCAACTCGAGGCTATTGGCGACGAACCTCGTAATTTTGAACCACGGTCAAGTGACGAGGACGACACCTGAGCTGGCACCCCCTCTCTCCTAACATCCACACCACGCCAACGGAAGGACTTTGGGCCCCGAACAGATTTAACGTGCATCAGCCCCGGCTACACGGCGGGTCTTTGGTGGCCAAGGATCGAACCCGCGACTGAACGAAAACCGCCGGTCGCTAGTCCGTGATCTTGACCACTAGGCAACCGACCCCCCCCCTTTAAACAAATCGATTTCATAAAATTTTGTTGAAAAACACATCTTTCAAAAAGAAGTGTTTCCAAAAACATTAAATGATATACTTGTGAAAGCTAATTAAAATTTATTTTAGAAAAATGTACGACAAAGTTTTTAAATTTAAGCAGTCTTGATAACGTTGAAGAAATAATTCCTCGAACATATACCATGAAGAACAACTATGTTTATAATATATACATAAACTGTTTAATTTTTTGTTTCAAAAAATTATTACAAGTGATGTAGAGTTTTCTTGGAGTTATGCCTTTAAATAATGGAAAAAACTGCTTATTTTTGAAAGTAGGCATTAAAAAATTACATTTGTAATAACTGCTTCAAAAATATTTAGACAAAAAGGTATATAAAGAGACATGCAAACATCTAAAGGTTTATAAAAGACAGGAAAATCTATGCATTTTAAAAAACCAATTCTATATTTGTTTCTAATCTTATTATTTAAGAATAATATCAGCTCATGCAATCCATGTTTCACTTATTCATTTTAAAATAAGATACTGACTCCAGAAAAAATACTATACAAAGAAAAGTAGCAAATCCTATTCAATTGAGATTGCTTTCCATTTCATTCAATAATTTCTAACTTCCTCGTAAAAAAATGGAAAAAATGAAGTAGAATTTCAATAAACTTAAACCTATTATTTTAGAATTTTTAAATCCTATCATTTTTTACCTACCGTTTACCTTTTACCTATCATTTTAAAAATAAATATTGAATCTTTTGTTAGAGTTTTGCAAAGACTTTATTTAGATACCAAAGATGCTAACTTTTTTTTTATATTGATCTCCTCGTAGTAGCATAACCTCATAAAAGTTTTATATAATCTGGTAAAACCGTTTACATGTAAAATTATCTTGAGGGAATAGCTAGAAATTCCAAAATAGAATGTGTATTTCCACGAATATTACTGCATTCCTGATTTTATCGTAATTTTCTTGTTATATTCCAAACATAAAAACTTTTACTAAACAAAAACAATGCCAAATTTAGATAACAAAAAGAATGAAACAAACGATTATGGTGTAAAAAAATCAAATTATTCAATTAAATATTATAATTAAACGATAAAACATTTAAGAAGACAATATTCTATCCGGATAACAACGATTAAAGCAAATGATAAATTATTAAACAGAATATATTTTAAGTTAATGTAATTATTCCTGCGGTAAAATGAATTAATTTTCATGTATATTTAAAATCAATTAGAAATAAAATTATTATGGATGTATGTTTGAAATTATGTTTATTATATTGGCAAAAACAGGCATCAAGCAAATACGACACAATAACTTTTACTGTAAAACTTTGAAAAATACTCGGGGGCCATTTTGTCACGATGAGTTAGTAATAGTGGAAACAACTGAATTCCGTGCAATTCACTACAGTTACCAAAGGTGGAAGACAGAAAAAAAATGAATTGTGCATGCTTTGTCAACCATTGCTTTTAATCGTAATACTTTGAGACTAAATACTTAAAGTTGAGATTCTTCTACATTTCCATAACCTTGAAATGAGAGTCGTGAATATACTTAACAAACGCGAATTTTTATGATCGTGACAGTTTCGGCCTTTTACGGTGAGCTTAGCTCCGTCAGTCATAAACATTTCTTAGGCATAGCTCCGAAACGGTCTATTTAATTTGTTAGCACGTGCCAATCATCCACGTGCACTGGTGAACATAACTTACAAATGAGTCTCAGTTATAAGAAAGAACGCGTTTTGAGAATATTTTAATACGGTCAAGCATATCCCGATGAAAATTGGTACTAAGTTTATTTCGCCTATTCGAAATTACATTGGTTTGGAGACTAAGTTGTGTTGTCAATGTTGCATTAAAGCTTTCTGATAGGCTATTGACGGATGATTTCATTGTTGATTGATTCTTTGTATTAACATAACACTAAGAAGCAACACGAGGGCTATTAGAGCCGAACCTCGTCATTTTCAACAACAATCAAATGGCGAAGACGCCATCTGAGTTGGCACCTCCTTCTACTTCCCCACTAAAGTAATGTGAGGACTTGGAACCTCGACCGATTTCATATGCATTACCCCCACTACACAGGGAGTCTTCAGTGGAATCAGGACAGGAACCCCAGATTTGAAGGAAACAACGCCAGTTGTGAGCTCGCGATCATGACCATTCATTTATTGTGGTTAAGAGGTAATCATCATAGGCAACTAATATCCGATTAGTACGACAGCTCAATTGGTATCTTTGTATCCAATTTTCTACACCATGCTGCATGAGGGATTCGAGACCAATTTAATGTGAAACCTATACCATCATTTCGATGGGTAATTAACGGCCTCATCAAGTCTGAGAGGGAACACACGAAAGATTAAGCCGAAAACTCAGGAAATTTATTAAGAATATTGACAAAGATACCTACAACTATGACACACATTTTTTAAGAATGTTCGTTGATTGGAATTTTATCCCACTGAGTCTTCATGGGACATAATTTATGCCAAATATACAGTGTAAAATATTAAACTGTCATGCAATTTCTTAATTTTTTTTTAGAATCTAACTTTGCATTACAGAAAAAAATACGGAACAAAAAAATGTTTCTGCGATAAAATAGTTATTTTTTTTTATTATAATGTATTTAAAGAAGTAAACTTTATTATAATTGCGTTAGACAACGTAAAATATCTTACACAAATAAGATGTTACAAAGCATTAAGATGATGATTCATTGGTAAAAATTTGTAAGTTAATTTTTTAGAGAAAAAACTATATCTTTTAAAAGATGTCATACATAACATTGTACCTCATCTAACCTTAAGTACAGCGTACTGTTGTCGGTCTATTCGCCCTCTCCATTATTTCATTCCACTCCAAAGTTATGGGTCTCATGTGTTCCAACAAGTGTTTAGAAAGATGGCTGTTATAGGTTGATTGGTTGTTTGAGAATTCAGCCACTAAGTCCTCATGGGATATAATGTGCCAAACACAAAGTGACGAATTTTTATTTCTTGACCATGCTACATCGGTCTTTAAGACTTAAATCTAGTCAGTTTTATGAAAAGAGTTATTGCACACCTAGTGCAATTCTCTAACCAAATATATTTGTTCGATCAGAGAGGGACAGTACCTGGCGGTCCAGGCCCTGTAGGACGTTTGAAGCTTGACGGCACTGTGCCGCATGAGCTTGTACTTCTTCCTAGCTTGATATCCCCGAACATATCTCTGGATGGTGACTACAGACCCTCGTAAGATGTTCACCCGTTCCTTCTCCAGGGCTTGTTCCAGAGATTCTCGCAGAAAGACCTATTGGGGGGAAAAGATATTACAAAATACTCACCATTTTATGAATCATGTGTACACGTTGATAATTGTCACCATTATCTAATTCTTAAAAGAGTACCTATGTAAGGGATTGCAGATTTACCGACTTCCTTAATTAAATGTAATTCGATAAAATTTTCAAATAAAATCGGTATACCGGTAAATTATTGGGAGTATATTAAGTGGTGATTATAAAATAAAAATTCATAACAATGAGAAGTTTTATTTGTTTCTTGCACACTGTGACAAATATGTGTGTGTGTTCTGAGTTTAAATAACATAAATAAAATCCACCAAAATATTATAACGCATTATAAATTATACTTTAACGTGAATGTTTCAGGATGAAAACAGTTATTAAATACAAAATATATACGTGACCTATTTTGTCAATAAGTTCTAAAAAAATAAGAGTATAAGAAACATCAACTCTTTGCTCTCCTAACTATGATCTCATTTTTGTACAAAATAATTTGGAGCGAAAAAAGTCGTTTAAGACTACACACTTATTGGTATTATAATTTTTAAAAGTCAACATTATATATACAAAACTCCCGTTGAAAATACCCCCGTTCTCTTTTTTAATGAATTTATTGATATTCTTTGAATGCCAGTAATGGATTATCATGTACTTCTGTTTTGGTTTTGACTAATAAAAATTTCCTCTTTCATGCTTCGTTGTTTCTGTATCAACCTAGATGACGGTAGTATGTGTATAGTTTTTATTGCACGGATATATGCATTTGAATCAATTCCACGATTTTATTTTTGCTTGTTAACTGCTGTTACACTGTCAAACGATTAAATATAAAAATGCTTATGTACACAATTTACCAAATCCTTGCGGTAAAAACAATTGAGAATAAAATGAAAAAGTGCTATGCAAAGTTTTGCAAAGAACATATTTAGCTTCCCCAAGGTGCACTTTTTTTTATAATTATAATTAAATTACTCAATTAAATATAAGAATCAAAGTAAACGATGAAATATCGAGAAATGGACAATAGTAAACTTTTCTAATATTAAAATTAAAGCAAACGATAAATCATTAAATTGAATATTATATCAGCTACATGTAACTAAAATTGAAGCAAATGATAAAAAAAAAATTGAAAAGTGATCAGGTGTGCCAAAAGTGATCAAACTAAAACAATAGCTCCTTGGGTAGTTAAAAAAACGACTGCCACACAGTTATCTTAAAATTCTGAATGTTATTCATTCACAATCATATTTTGATTCCCATTTACATATGATTTAAATTAATACATAAATTAATAAGTAAATAAAATACTTAATTTTTAATTTCGTTTAATTTCAATCTAATAAAAAAAGTAGGGGAAAATTTATTATGACATATTTTTGAAAATTAAGTTCGTTAGTGGTCAAAGCAGTCATGGCATCAGATATGTATTAAATATATTTTATTATTTTAATCTAATAAAAAAAACCAGGAAAAATTTATTACGTTTTTTTTTGCAAAATTAAGTTCGTTACTGGTGAAAGCAGATATAAATATTCGCTAAAACAAGATAAATATTTGAAAAGGGATCGCCAATGACAACATTTATGGATTAACTAAAACAATAGCCCCTTGGGTGGCTAATAATTACAGATAATAATTTGAGACTAAAATTCTTAATTTATCGGTAAAAATTTACCTGTACTGTAATCCTTAATCAACACATTGAATATAAAAATATCAATACGTTCAGTTTGGGGTGGGTGGGTATTATTTCGCATAATAGCATTAATACTACGTATTTGGAACCTATTCCATCAGTAACATATTCCACAAGAAACCCAATTATTAATTTTATCACTTCTTATTAATGCTTATCATACAGCATTTTTTGACGCAAATTATGAATTAAAATTGAATTTTTTTTTCCCGATCATAAAAAGTATTGCGTTTATAGAACATAATCCAGAAATGTGGTATTGGATTGTGAATTATAAATCAAAATTGATTTATTTGAAATATTCTCAAGGTCTTGACAGAATGGAGTTTTTTAATCACCGAATAATTTTGATTTGATTTGTATACACATTGCCTTAGGCTACACGAGGGTTATTGGTGTGATCTATCTCGTAATTTAAAATCTCGGTTAGATAAAACGGAAGAGAACCGAACCCCTGAATTACTTCGGTTCAAACATGATCTCCCCCAAAATTGCACAAATGGTAAAAAAATTAACTGTAATGAGAGCGAATTCAAATCAATGTCCTAAAAAATGCATCACTCTCTATCAAGAATATAAAATAACACGACCCAATAACCACTCATCTCAACTTCGTGACCAACTTAACCTAAGAATTATGTTTATGACCATCTGTGTTCGACGATCCGTGGACACTTACTTTAGAGCTTCCCAGTTGGTACTGCTCTTTGGAACCGGGTATTTTGTCAAGGATCACGCGACACACATCCCTTGATGGAGATCCACGTGGTAGCCGGCCGGGAACTATGCATCGATATCTAGAAACATGAAAATATAATGGTGAATTCATTGAATGTAATTTGTGATTCTTATATTATTATATAATGTTTAATTTAAATAAAGATCAAGATTTGGTTTGATAAGTTTCATTTACCGGAGAGTTCAAGTTACTCTAGGCGGTTATTTTGTTCAACATTTTTTTCTTAAAAATTATTACGAAAGTATTACAAATCAAAGCACACATTTTAAATTTTCATTCTGAGAGCATTCTCCCAAACTTTTGAGCAATTTTGAAGTCCAATTTTTGGGTCATATAAAAAGTATAAACGAATCGAGTATCATATCTTTTTGGAGTGCAAAGGTTCTTTGTTATTTTTTAAATCCACGAATAAGGCAGTAATTTGTATTTTTTCTTTTGGTGTTATCATAATAAACAGAATCTTACTTTATAGTTACTGTACAAGGAATGCAAGATTTCGACACATTTTTCTGAGCAAACGAATGCTCAAACGTTTTGCAGCTTCAGGTGATAAAGTTTCTTTTAATTTACTTTCAGACAATATATAGAGTAAAAACATGAGCAAATTTCTGAACTGCACATCCAAAATACGACGGAATTGATTAAAAATTATTTGTGTTTTATTCTTTACTTCAAAAGCATCTCGGAAATTTGTGAAAGTAAAAAAAAAAAGTATAAAAATGAGAAATAATAATAATTTTCATTTTTTTTTATTTTGTACAACAAAAATCGTTCCCCCATAACCCCTCTACATGAAATAACGGGATCGCATTCTTTCCCTCGCAAGATGACCTTGTTTTCTTTGTTTCCACGTATCGTTGGTATGCTAAGAACTGGAGAAGATGGCGACCCTCATAGAGATGAGAGTTGATTGATGATTATTTTATTAACGTCGTTCTTAGAAGCAACACGAGAGCTATTCCCTACGGACCTCGTAATTTTGAACCCCGGTCAAGTAATTAGGATGCCACTTGAACTGGCACCTCACTCCAAACTTCCATATAATCCAAACGTGACCACTTGGAGTCACGTCAAATTTAATGTGCATCAGCCTAACTACACGACTGGTCTCTAATGGTACCAAGACTATACGAGCAAGTCCTACTCGACAGTCTTCCCCACGACTCGACCATGACTATTCGGCTACCGCGACCGAAGTCGATATTCAAATTGGTACGTTATTTTCCAAAAAAAAAAAAAAAAAAAAAAAAAAAAAAAAAATTCTAATAAACTCTTAGATTAAAATTCTAATTTACGGAAGGTTTCATTAATTCTGTTCAAATACAGTTGCAATAAAGCCAAGAAATGGATTATCGACGACAGATGTCGTAATTTTGAACAATAATCAAATAGAGAACAAAAACAGTCTGATATCTTACTTTCCTAACTTTGGTTTCCCGCTATGGAAGTATTTTAATATTCTGTTCGATATAATGTGTAATATGTTCTGTATGGCGTCAATATACAATCAAGACTTGAGCAAGCGTAAAAAGGGTAACCAGTTTCCTACATTACTAACTAGGTTACCACACTATCTGGTGAAATTTAAACCACCTCACTATAAATAATTTCTACATGAAAAATATACCAAGAAAAGTTAAAGATAACTGTAACTGCTAAATTTTATAATTCAAACCTTGGTCTGTTTCCCTCTGGTGTCTAAAATTTTTTAAAAAAATAATGTATAAAAAATGAACATCGTTATGAACTCAACTTTTCTTCGAACACATCTTTGAAAAAGGAGTTTTTTTTTTCCTTCTTCCAATTTCCGATTTTTTTCCTAAGTGACCGCATTTTTCGGATAAAGAAGATGATACTATGAAATTTATTTCTTTTTCAAAGATTTAACCCACTCAGTAAGATAAAAACAACAGCTGGTTTTGTCTGGAACTCGTTCTAAAAAAAAAGGGAAGGGAGGAATGAATTATCGTATCACACACAAAAGCATATTAAGTAACAAAGGAGGAGAAGGGAGAAATGGAATGTCGTTCCTTCTTTTGAAATAGCAAAGCGCGAATTTTTGTACGTAATTTTGTACGTAATAATTATTCTTTGTTCAAACTCTGAAAGTAAATTTTCACTCATTTCTGTCCTCCTAATAACATGCCAGTGTGAGAGTTTTTTTTTCTTTGCTTTTTTCAAGATTTTTTTTTTAATTACGACTTTTATTTTGTACTTCATTTTCTTTTAAGAAGCCAACATCTTTGAATAACCAACCATCTTAAAGCGGCGATGGGTAGTAATTAGGCCACAAAAAGAATACAAACTATTTATCTGTATGTAACATTTATTAAGTCAGTGGCATTTTCTTAACAAGAACTTTAATGGCAATATGAAGCAATTTCTAAAAGGTATCCAACACAAACAAATCTCAAAATTTTTGAAAATAGAACGATTTCAAAGTCCAAAAATTTCCTCAAACACGAACATTCTCCAACCAATTATCTCCTTTTTGAAGCATTCCCAACGCTCCTTATTCAAGGCCCATTAGACTCACTCAAATTCTCCAAGGAAGAGGGAAAGTGATATTTTCGTTCCAAAACCTAAATGCTCCTCACCCCCAGAGGAAACAAAAGACAATTAGAATCACTCTTCTTATCACCCTGTCGATCACAATCTGATGCCAGTCATCAGTTCCGCCATGCTTCACAAGTCATGCCATGAAACATTTCTGACAAAGAATCACAAAATAACTTATCCACCAGGGAAAAAAATTTTTTTTTTGCTCAGAGAACGAAATGTGTCGAGCGACTTGTCATTGTGAGACGAGAGACTTAAGAGTTTGGTCATGTGTATTAAGTTAGACTCTGACATTAAAAGAACGCGTCAAACTGGAGCAAGGTGCCGAACTGAACTGGTTATATGGACGTTAAAAGGAAGTTTGGTAGCCGAGTTGTTTTGACGCAGAACTGATGATTCATCAATAAATAGTTTAGCAGGTTAAAAGAGAATGGGCTTGGGGCAATTTCGTTAACTAAAATTGATACAAATTTGCATATGAATTATGAATGTATAGAATCAAGAAAAGTTAAGATTCTAGTTATCTTTATTTCCCACAAAGATTCGATATTTGGAGCAAAGTCTTGAAATAATGCAAATATTGTGAAATACTTCAAAAATTTTCTAGAAATAATAAATTTTCGAACACTTCAACAAATTGTCTAGAGAATAACAAATCATATTCTTTCCGAACAAGCTGAATCATTGATGAATTTTCAAATCAGTTGACTCAAACGTTTTAGATTGATTGATTATTAACGTTGCTCTTGATTGAGCTTTATTGATGACGGACCTCGTAATTTTGAAACTCAGTCAAGTGATGAGGACGCCAACTAAGCTGGTACCAAATTCTTCTAGATTCTATACCATCCCTACTAGAGGAATTGGAGCCTCGACAGATTTAACATGTATTAGCCCCGCAACATGAATGGATCTTTAGTGACATCAAGGCGTGACTTTACAGGAACAACCTAGCATCCATAACCACTCGGCTACTGTGGCAGCTTCAAACTTTTTAGAAAGACATGAATAAATGTATCATAGATTAAACTGTTGGATGATTACATGTAAAAAATGAGTCATTTGTACTAAATTTAGCATGGTAATATGCCTATTATATTTTGGTACATAAAAAATATTTCAAAATTTTCACAACGAGAAACGAATTCCCAGTAGGAATGATAAACTTTAAAAAAATATTTCTTCACACAATAGCTCTCTGAAAAACAACACGACTAGTTGAATAGAGATTGGTTTGAATTTATAACACTGAGTTCTCCTGGGACATATTGTGTTAAAAGCTTGGCAAAATACTCCAATTAAATCGAGTGAAAAAAGATTAAAACACAAAATAATGAATAGAAAACAATGAATATTTTAAAAAATTTATACGTATGGAGTAAAGCCAACGTCACGTAAGAAATTACAAATATTTGGTTGGCGAGTTTCTCCAACCAAGTCAATTAAAGATAGCGAAAAAGATTAAAAACGTAAAAATAGAATAGAGAACACATATCTTTAATAACGTAAGGTCATATTCCTAATAAAATGAGTCTGGCAGTGGGGCATTTATTAAATACATTAAAATTAATAAGAATATAATTGAAAAGAACCATTTGTTAGCTAAATAGTATAAAATAATTCGATTCAGTATGTTAAGCAAAAATATGCAGAATACAACTACTAAACGTTATTTGAAAATTGGTTCTGTTTTAAAAACATATTTCCTGATTTTTTTTAAGAATTAATTTTCTTGTCTTGTTCTAGGTATTAAATTGTACAGTTCAAATACTAATCAAATATAAATTATATGTTTATTTAGTTGCTGTTACATAATTAAGGGATTCTTCAACGAAGAAGCAATATTGCAGAAAAAATATCCAACTCATATGATATTTCAAATTTAACATTTCCTCTTCCAACTCTACACATTCGGAACCTAAGTTTCTGAAACCCCAGAAGAGCTTTTAAAATACTCAAATCCGTTGAAATAATTTCACATCTCATCGAGTGACGGATTCAAACTCTTGTAACTAGTGATTAAAACAAAATGGGAGATCAATAATTTAACAATTTTTTTTAGTCAAAACCATAATTTACTTTCCTAATATCCATGACAAACAACAACAATATGCAACAAACTAAAAGTTAAAAGCACACTTAAAAAAAAAGGGAAAGTTTGGATTGAGTTCTTGTGAATTCAGATCGATCCGTACTTAGCAATAAAAATCGAAACGTGTCATTACAATCGCTGACTCGCAAGACCAACCTTAATCCTAGAGACAGTAGATCACCAAATCATTGATAACTTCCGGTAGACGACTCCAAAATGTTTCACTTGGATATGAACTTTATGCTGTTTCCCCGTCTCGCCTAACCAGTCACGCGCGACGAACTCAATGTGGCAAAGGCTCCCGAAAATTTATATGCAGTGGTTAATTCAACATCCATTTCCTATGTTATGTCCTTCGAGTAATAGAGTGGAGATCCGATCAAGCAGAGAAATTAGCACGTCTTAATTCGATTAGCGACCAAGTGCGAATGAGGTGGGGGTTGCTATTGTGAAATGAATTGTGTTCGAGCAATTAATGTGTGCGCCAAAGTGGTAAAATCACCATTGAATTTATTATTAATTTCATACATATAGCATTATATTTGCGATCAGTTCGACCTTATCTTTGATCAGGAACTAATCCAACTTATGTGTTGCAGCCTAATGAACCGATTACCAAGTTACAGCCATTACAGTACTCTCTCAGTAATCCGGCAGATAACGGACTAGAGCACAGCCGGATTACTGGAAAATCTGTCATAATAATACAATCATATAGTAAAATCTCTGTATTACTATAACATTTAAATAGTACGCGTAGATAAATTGTCAGATGCGCGAAATAACTAAAACTATAAAAAATGTACTGTTTTATCTTGATATCCTTCATAATTCCTTTACAAAAAATAACTGTCTATAACTATTGAAATATTAGGATTAACAAAAATATTTTATTGTTCCACCATTATAAATTGTCGTTCTCCATTTCCGTACACAATATTGGGTACACAGATTCTGTACGCAATATTGGGTTCCGATGTGGAGAAGAGTAAGATAAGAATGGTTTTTTCGCATGATAATGTAGCTTACAGGACAGGAATGTTAAGTACTTCGTGCATTGCATTAATTGTTCAAAATCACCATTGATTGAATAAATGAGAAAAAGTAGAGGTTTATGGCGCAAGAGGCAAATATGGCAATGCTGTACCAAGCAATGTGTATTTGAGCTCTAGACTTTGGGAAGAAAAGATCAAATTTGGTCTTCAAGAAAAAAAAAGTCGAAAACAGAGAAAGATCTCTAGGGTATTCAGGAAGTGCGTCACTCGTGTTTACCAAAGCAACAAAACCCATGAGAAAGAAAATATCTTTAGGGTTTTTCGGGATCGTGAATATCACTATTGATAACAGCTTTCATTGGTTGATGGGTTTTCAATAGTCAATCATAATTGGCTAAGAACTATATCATCCAATTAGTTCCAATTCTAAAATGGTTGGAAATAAATATACTCCTGAAATCTCTGTAGAATACTTAGATTACATTTAAGTTATAGTATCATTAACAATCTGGAATCAGTGATAATCGTGATTCCAGTGTTAGAGGGAATTATTACATTACAATTGGTAATAATCCAAAATAAGTGATAATCAAGATTCAAATATAAGATGAAAACAATATATTTCTTGGAAATTTGTAACGTTGAAAACTTCAATAAGCCTATTATATTTTTTGTAATCCGAATAACTGAAATAAAACTGATGCTAAGAAAAAGAAAAGTTTTAACAGTAAAAAGTTATTTTCATTGAAACGTAACACTCGCGCGAAGATATTTAGAAAGGACTTAATTACAGGTAATCATAAGCCAGTATTCGAGATACACAATGTTCTTAAAAGTTAATTTGCAAAATACGAAAAATTTTTTTAAATGAGCATTCTTTAAATAAAATTATAGAAGCAAAAATATTTCGCATAACTATTATTACGATTTTTATTCACTTTAGTAGCAAATAAACAGAACTAATTTATCTGTAATTCAACCGCATTAAACATCTGACTGTAATCAATAGAGCAATGAATGGATTTTATAAAAAAAATTCTTCAACTAACACTTTTAAGTAAACTTCTAATCAAAACCAGTTTTTAATATTTTTTTTAAGTATGCATATCTACAGCACACACACAAAAGGAACTGTAAGAAATGGCAATTAGGCAACAACTAAGGTGTTGAAGTCTCCCGTCCTAATTGAGTCGCAACTAAAACGACTGTTCGTAATAACGTGTTTGATATTTCATAGCTTACTTTTTGTTCACTAATGACATTTTAAGTACAAATTTAAACTGTTCATTCTCTATCTATTTATACAAGAGAAATTTATTTTGGGGTAAAAAATATCGAAAACAAAGATGAGTACTTTAAACTTTGCTAGCTCATCTCTCTTTTAATTGTAAAGCCTGAATGCTGAAAAAAAGTCAAATAATACATTTGCATGAAAAAAGCAGCTTTGTTATGGCACATTGATTGCGCTTGTAATCACATGCGTGACAGTAAAGTAGCTTTGAGTTATTAAAATTAACAACGCATAACTGGAAATACTGATGTCAAGCTGAGTAAATATGCAAATAAAATATATGCTTATAATTTTTAGAAACTAAACAAAAAGACCTACATTTTGTAATTTTTCACAACCGCTTGAGAAAATCGATGATAAAAAAAATCCTTGAAACTATTTGAACCATGAAACTCTCCGAAAAAAGAATGCGATCATTCTTTACGATAAAGACAACTTTCCATGTTAAGAAAATGTGAGATTTTCTGTTTCAAACCGATTAAAGCGAATGTAATGTAAAAATGTCGTTTGACAACTGAGGAAAAAAAATTTAAATGTTCTTTAAAAGGAAGAGTTTAAAATATTCTTTTAAATCTTGCCTAAACAGTACTATTTATTGAGTAAATATCTCGGTATCTTGAAAATAAATTCATGTTTCAAAATTCGGCTTAAATAAGAGGTATTTTTAATTTGAAACTACAACATGGATTAAAAAAAGGCTTAAGTTTGAGTGAATGAATATTATTTTGATGTAAATAGATTGTACGTGATTTTTGTCTACACAAGAAAGACATATACAAGGATAAACCAAAATCACTACAAAGGGCAATGAATTATTTTCATTGAATTTGCAATTTAAAACAAATATTGGAAAAGAAAAATATGTTCGGAAAAAAAGTTACGGACAATTTCCTATAATTTTACTCAAAAAATGGACTGTAATTTAAAATAAGGGTAGTTGTTTTGTATAGTTTATTTTAAACCAGGCCAAGATCATAGGAGGTAGTGCCTTGAAAACTTTTCAAGATCATTTAATGAAAATCGAAATTTATATGATTTAAAATATTTTAGAACGATTTTAAGTTGTATAAAATATCGAAAAACACAAAATATCACATTTGAAATTAACAAATACAAAAAAGTAGTATTTCGATCCTCAGCAAAGAAAATTTAATAATAGAATCTAATTTAAAAATAACGCGGATAAGAAAATACAATGCATATGAGATTTTTAACATATATTATAGGATATGTTTGTGGTCAGGTACCTAGCAAAAAAAGTGTTTAACATTTCTCCTTTGTTACATTGTTATGTTTTGCCTAATATTAAAGGTTTATCGTTTCCTATAAGGAATAAAAATTTATTTTTGTCTTATAATTGAAAATCTTGCTTTTAAAATTATCTCTCAAATTTCAAATCCACGAAAGTTACATTTGGAATCCAAAACATCAAAAATTATCAGGAATAGATTAAATTAATGAAAAAAGAAAAGGTGAAACCCTAGGAACTCAAAATTATTTAATTAATTATTAAAATTATGTCTTACGTCACTTCTACATCAGAAAATTAACAATCTTAAACTATTTCGTTCAAAACAAATGGTAATATTTTTCATTTATTAGACAAAAACGCAATGATATGTAGAAGTTATTTGTAAAAGTTTCCGTAATGTAGTTTTGGCAATACACATCCTTTGGTTAAGATGCATTTTATTTTATGATACATTTAAACATATTTAACCCAAAATTATTTTTTAAAAAATTCGATTTCTCTTTCCTTATTTATATTATAAGAATTATAAATTAGTAAATCAGCAACCATAAAGTATATCTGTTATCACCACAATCACAAAAAAATATCTTCATTTTAACGTAAAATGTTTAAATATCTTCGAAATTTCAAATCGAAAACTCTGTTTAAAATTTTTGTTCCTATCTTTAAACAACAATTAATGATAAAAAATAAAAACAGATGTATCCATAAAACTTCAAATAGTTAAAGGTAAATTGTTTCCCTTGGGAAAAACACAATATTAGAATTTCGCAGGTTAATGATTAATATCTATTATAATGGAATGCAGTTGAATCTTGTATGTTCTACTTTCCGCTTTTGAATTCTTAAAAAAGAAATAGTTATAAAACCAAGTATTTAATCATAATACGAGAAAACTAAAATAGAACATATTCATCACGCTCACCCAAAGGTAATAAAAACATCCGCATTGGAAAATTATGGCACCGAAGAACTATCATCAACAATCCATCAAATGCTCCAGTCTCCGTGTCCGAATATCGATTCATAATTCGTATCGATGCATCAAGTACGGATGATGACATAGCGTGTTTGTGGCACATTTTGATTTTTGCACAAAATATATATTCACCACCAAGCGAAGTTGATTCGCATCGGCGAGTCCGAACGTGTGTGATGTCAAAAAACATTCTGTCACAGTTTTTTTTTTTTTTTTCCCAAATCAAATTTGACTTTAAAATAATCCATTTGAAATTCAAAGTCAAATCAAATCTTAGGTGTTGTTCTTTCACGAGAAACCTAACTATTCAGTGAGATAGTTACTTTGAAAGAGTTATAGAAAATGTTCAACCGACCTCGCGATTTAAAGAATTCGTCAGGTATAAAACTGAATTTGAATTAACCTGAGTTGGTCGAATTGTGCATCAACTTGAATAACATGAAAGTTTTTTTAATGCAGCTAAAACTTTTTTCACAAAAGAAACAACCGTGAGCTTAACACCACATTATAGAAACAGACATTAAAAATTCAAAAGGTCGGAATCCACAATTTTGATTTTTTCGACAGTGAATATCGTTCGGGCAGCGCGATATCTTGTTGGATTTTAGTAATGTTAACAACATATCATATCTAAGGAATGGGTTTGTGAAATTGGTTTATACTTAACTATGAAGAAAAGTGTGCAGTAAAGAAAGGAAAGGAAACCTTATTCAGGCTAAGAGATTGCCTTTATTTACATAACCCTATGCAGCCAAGGTTCAAATCATTTTAGTTAAACATTATTAAAATGTATAGCATTTTGTAAAACTAAGTTCTACACATATTGACCTCAAAATTCATGAATATGAATCAACTTTAGATTAATTACAATAAAACAGGGAAAACCAGTGCATAGTCTTTTAAATGATTGATTGTTAATTATCATCGCACTAAGAATCTTCACGAGAGCTATTGGCGACGTACCTCGTAATTTTGAAACTCGGTCAAGCGATCAGGACGACACCTGAGTCGGCACCCCATTCTTCTAACTTGTATACCATCTCGAAGCGAGACATTTGAACTCTCACAGATTCAATGTGCATCAGCCTACTACACGATAACTTTCGGAAAGACGAGACCCGAACCTGCCGCTCTTCCATTGCGTATTCTACTAACTAGGCTTCGATTAACATGGATTAACGATTTTATAACGTGGATAATGTCCAACAACAATTTAAATGTAAATGACATGCGTAGACCTAAACACTTAATGTGTGTTCTTCAAGAAACTTTAATTGCTGCAAACAAATGGCAAGATAATTTTGAAGAATAATTGAAAATTAGTAAAAATTATATGAATGAAAAATCATATTTTATCATCAATGACGAAATATCAAAACTATAGGACCCCAATAAAGACGTTCTTTACTTTTCGATAACCTATAAAGACCTCACACATCTAGATGCAATACACATACAAATCCATAATATAGCTTGACAAAAAAAAAATATTTCCAATATATTAGAATACGAATTCGATCTTTTTTGTACATTCAATCAACTAGGCTATTGAGATAGGAAATTGTTCCAGGAATTAATTTTAAGAGATATTGTGGAAAGTGAAATCGCATTACTGATAAAATGAATTATGAATTACATTAACAAAAATTAATCGCCGCGTAATACCACAGAGAACAAGATAAACAGAACGAGGAAGAGAATTTTAATCTTTTAAATAATGTCTTGGGGAAATAAAAGTAAAAGATAAGCATTACGGAATCTTAAGCATTTTTTAAAATAATTTGCAATGCATATCACAATTTAAATGCTGAAACAAAAGATTGTTTCGAATGTTTTATCTTATTTTTAATGCGTTATTCTGAGCGAATAAAGTTAAAATTCCATTTCATTTGTCTCGTGTAACATTATCGATTTCGTTTTTAAATAAATGCTTTACAGTTAAAATATTTACATGCACGTCAGGGGAAAAAAAAACATTAAAAAAATGTTAAAGACTTAATGTCTAAATTTTTTCGTACATGAACGACATGCATTAAGAAAGTATTTAAAAATATATTAAGTTCCAGAACAAAGTTACTTAGAAATGGCTATAAGAAATTTAATATTTTATCAGGAGAATGCATATTTTAAGAGCTGATTATTTCATGTACAAAGTATATTCATTCTGTTAATACTGTAGGGCAATCCCATTTAAAATCATTACTAATTCATCCAAAACAGTTTGAAAAATACAAGGAAAAATATAAATCGAAGAGAAATATATTCAATTATTTATCTAGATATATTAGATAAATATAATTATAAGATTTTTTTTTAAGGAAAACACTGCCAGGTTTTCAAGCTGAATAACACATTTAAGATATTATTAATATTTAGGAAATTCAAAAAAAAAAAAAAAAAAAAAAGGTGGAAAAATTTTTTTTTTTGTATCTGTATAAAGAATTTAAACTTAAAAAATTCATAAAAGTAATACCAGAATTTAAACGATTACATATATATATATATATGAAAAAATCGTTTCTAAATATTAATAAATACATTTTTTTTAAGAAAATTGATTTAATTTTTTTTAAAAAAAAAATCTATATTATTAAGAAATAATTTTGAAGGAAGGAAACTAACTTCCACAATAATCATTTCATCGTAATAATCCGATTTTCTTTGAGTAAAATTATTAAAATAATTCGAAAAAAAATTATACTGCTAATTATAATATCCTACAAAACACGTCAATTTTTTTATGAATGAGATATTAATTACAATGTGATAAAAAAAAACATGAGCAATTTTGAAATAACTTGGAAAAGGAAAGAAATTTATGGAAAATTTATCAATATATATTAAATGTTTAATGAAATAGCAATTTAACCCAAGTCCAAATATCATACATTCCTCACAAAAGAAAAAGAAAAGAAAAACTTAACTGTGTGATATTTTTTAAGTCTTCAAATAATTATCTAATAATTAACAAACAACGAAAAAAAAGTTTTTACAGAAAAAAATAAATCAAAATACTCATACCTAAACAATAAGTAATTCAAATTTTGTACCAATAATCCACAGCTGTAAACTCGGAATAGTTTTAATCCAAGAAAAAAAAATTTATATCAAAAGACCAAACAATCAGATAATTCTACTACGAAAAAATAAAACACAAAGCGCTAACAGAAACTACAACTTTTTCTACCGAATGATCGTCTGCTTCGACTTCGTTGGCATTATTACCTTCGCGTAACTGAGCAAACTAACTGAAGGAAAGAAAAAAAGAACTGGGTCACCAATAATACGTTTATGACGATTTCAAACCGGAGTTTTTTTTCCCACAATGCTGACCATTTCTTATGATAGTGAGTTTATTTAATTTTGGGAAGATGCTCTCGGTGGAATGAAGAGAAAAAAAAATTGATCAGGTAATTGTACTTTTTATTTGAATACAAGATTTTGTTTTTGCATTCGAACATACATTTGTAAATGCGTAGGACGACCAATCATACGAATTCGAACGAAGCATGACATTACATATCGAAATTACAATAGCTTAAAGGTATGTTAACGAATTGGTGAAATTATAACTGCATAGAAAACGTATTAAACTTTTGCATCGAAATTATATATATTGTATTTATTCGTATCTAAGTCGCACTTTTTTCCCAATGTTAATGCTACTGAAAACCGAGCGAGGCTTAGAACCGAAGGCGAAAAAATTTGATAGGTGGGGGAAATTGAGCAATTACAGTTTCGTGTATGTATTTAAAAGTTTTTTTTTATACAGGTAAAATAAATGAATTATTTTCTTCTTATTAGCTCTCTTTTTTTTTTTTATTTATTTTTAATTTCGTAAATATCTTTCTGATATCGATAAATCTTTTTAGACTATTTTTTCACAAAAACGTGTTGAAAATTTGGGGTGCGGGCGGCTTAGAATCAATGGTGGCTTGGATTCGAATAAATAAAGTATATATATATATATATATATATATATATGTATATGTGTGTGTGCGTGTGTAATGATTTAATTTAATTCCCATTAATTTCTCACCATAATAATTTAATTTACTAAATTTTCCCATTCTCTCCTTACGATAATGTTCATTCGTTTTACCTCTCTGATACAATTCCTTATTCTTAATGATATTCTTTTAATTAATTATAATTATTCTTTAATTAATTATAATTATTCTTTAATTAATTATAATTATTCTTTAATTAATTATAATTATCCTTTAATTAATTATAATTATCCTTTAATTAATTATAATTATTCTTTTATTTAATAATAATATTCTTTTAATTAATTCAATCACACGTTCTAAAAAAATTCGCTGACAATGCTCTCTTCCCGCGGAACAGACCTGTATGGATGATCCCTACCAGACTTTAAGTCTATTCTTATCTTCCTTGGAAGTCCCTCCATTCAGACCATGTGGACTCTGACGTTTAATTGAATTTTCCCTCTTATAAGTAGCAAAACACAGCGAAAAACGCACTTCTCTCCTCTTCTTACTGCTCTTCTCTGACGCTCGTCCTCTCTCTGATGATCAACTGAGATTTGTATCGTAATTTCGCTTCGGCCTTTGGTGGCCGAAGCCCGACTGAAGTCTGCTACAATATGGAAATAAAAATATTTCGGCCATGTATGGAATGATTCATTAATGTTGAACAAACGTTAAAGTAAATAGCATGTTACATTATATATATATATATATATATATATATATAAGTATATATATATATATATATATATATATATATATATATATATATATATATATTATATATATATATATATATATATGTATAAAATCTATCATTGCTCAGCCTCTCAAAGAATAGACCAATTTTATTTTAAAGTACCTTTTCATTAAAAATTAAAATAAAATATAAAAGAATTCTTAAAGGTTTAAACTCGGTTATTTTTAGTATAATCTAACTAGAAATTTTTATTTGAAGGAAGATTAATTATTTTGAAATAATCATTTTACAATAACATCACATTATGTGTTTTCTACAAATAATTATCTATCTAGAGAAATGTCTTTGAATATGCAATATTATTTTAATTTTTCTTTAATTTAAATTGAAAAATAATTTTTATTTTCTTAACACACCTTCTCATGAAAAAATGTAGTACACAGTTTATTGTTCTTTTTGCACAATTTTTAGACTATTTTTTATTGAATCAGTTTTTTAATTGAACGTCTTTTCAAAATTCTATAAATGTTAGAAAAGTATTTTTTTTTAATGAATCCAGAATTAAAATTACTGATTCTAGAATTATGGATCCCACGTCAGAAATAGTTTCCGCCATTCCGAATCACAACAAGCATTTCTTTAAAATTTAATTTGGTTTAATTAAATTAACCCATAAGCCTTTAATTAATTATATTCTAATTTCTGCCAGTGAAATTTTTTTTAACGTTGAAATTCAAGACAGAAGCAACTTTAAATTTCTCCCTTTAAATATCTTCAATAAGATTGACTTTCCTCGATCCCCCGAAGCCAATGTTTGACCATTTTTATCATAATTGAACATTTGATAATTTTTGAAATAAGTGTTTAAGTCTTCTGAATAATATATCAGTATTAATTTATTTCATTTGAATTGTTTTTGACTGCTTGTTCGCTTAAATCACACAACCACTGTTATATAAACCACAACACCAATTTAAAACCTAAAGATAATGAAGAATTACAAAAATTATTTGTTAACCTAAACTAAATTACATTGCGAATTGCGAGCTTCAAGAAATTTTTAAAGCGATGTTTATTCAAACATTAAATAAATAAAAGTATAAAAGCAAAAATATAATTTTTTTTTCTTTTCTTTTTTTCTTTTTTTTTTTATAAAATAAGTTTTGAAATGTTGAATGAAAAAACGGAACAACTTCCGCTGAAAAAATTAAAAAGAATAAATATAGAAAAACGTTTCTTCAAAAATATTAAATAATGAAAAAGTAGGAGCATTTTAATTTTCCGATTCCTCGACAAAGTAATTTTTGTGGAATTAAAATTCAAGATTTTCCCATAAGAAATGAATTACGAAAGCACTGTGAATAATTTAACGTCATTTTAAAGATTTGCGAAGGTTTTCGTTCGTAATAAAACAAAACAAATAAAACAAACCATTCAATTGTTTTTCGAAGATTTATAATATTAAGAACAATAAGGCTTATTGATTTGTGGATTTCTTAGTTCTGGACTGTTAAATGTCCGAAGAATTAAAAAGTTAGAACAAGAATTTTTTTTTTGTTCTTACTCAAATAATAAAAAGTATACTTTTCCAAAAATTAAATATGCTTTAGTATTCACACATCCACACACAACATTCGTTATTTGTCTACATTACATTTAAAAACATACAGTTGTTGAAAACAACTGCAAAAATAGTTCCTAATTGACAAGATTCTTTAAGGAATTTTCAGTTTTAGAGTTTTCATTTAAGTGAATGAGTGGTAGTATTTTAATGGCGCAATAGCCAAACGGGGCCATGCAGCGCTCTCAGCAAGGTAAAGCTTGAATCGAGACGTTTGAAAAAAGTTTATAAAAAAATTGGTAGACAAGAAAGAGGGTCGAAAATAGAGAATGATCGCTAGGGTATCCAGAGGAGCGTCACCCGTGTTTACCAAAGATGGTAAATCTCATGGGAAAGAAAGAAAAAAAGATCACTAGGGTGGAATTTTCATTCTAATGCATTTTTTTAGTTTCGAAATTGTTTTAAAAAACAATCTGTTTATAAGTTTCATTTTTTCCCCCCTCTTCCTTATATAGAAAAGAAAAATTTTCGAAACTATTTTAGGAAATGTACTTTATTTCATTTAGAGGAAAATTGTTACCCCAATTATAAAACATTACCATAAATCAAATCATAAGTGAAACAGAGTGAATGTGAAGGTTATTGGCGCAAGAACCAGATGTGGCTATGCTGCTCCAAACAAGATTTATTTGTGGTCTAGACGTAAAAAAATTCAAAAAAGACCGAAATTGGCTGACAAGAAGGACGGACGAAAACAGAGAAGGGTCGGTAGGGCAACCTAGGAATGCTTCACCCGTGTTTACCAAAGACAGTGAAACATAGAACAGTATGTTACATTTGTTTTCAAACCCTTATTCCAAGAAAAAAACACACAAAATGTTTCATATTTGGAACAGATTAAATATTTTGATATTATATCTCGTAGGAATATTTAAATTACGAACGAATACTCTGAAAATGGAATTCTTAGCTAGAACCTTTCGAGTTCGTGGCATCATTGAGCCCAATAAAGAAAGAAATGCAATATAAAGATATTTTTCTTTAAGGTAAAAAAAAAAAAAAAAAAAAAAAAGAAATCAAATAATGAAAGCTCAGTTTAGAGAATTTTTAGTGATTTAATTTGATTTAAATTACAATTACATGTTAAATTCGCATCGCACAAACATCAAGGGCTATTTACGATGGACTATGCAATTCCAAATTGCAACCAGAAGACGACGATGACACTACAGCTGGTTGCTCAACTTTCATTCCCGCTACGAGAAGAATATGCAATTCCTTACAATTAGTCAGTTTTATTAATGAAAAAGCAGTTGTTAATATACTGTTTAGTTATTCCTAAATTTACTTGTAAGTATAAAATCGTTATGCGAGTAGAGTAAAAATTTAATTTTTTATGGTGAAAAAATATTGTTTGATTACATCAAATTGAAATCAAGCTTCAAGCTAAATTCACATGGAAAAAGATTGATTATTAAGATTTTTTTAAAATATTTAGATGTTAATTTTTATAGCATTCTTCGAAAGTGTTCACAAATTATTGTGTATAAATATATCCGTTTATTTTTAAGAATTTAAAATCTTATAATAATTAACAATATGAAGGTTTTTTTTTTTTTTGTTTTTTTTACTGAAAAAAAGTAAAAGAAATTTAGATTTATGATTTACAAGTCACAGAATGAAAATTAATTTTCACAAATTGAACAACTTTACAATATAGAAGAAATTTCTGTGATTGCTTTCAAGCTAATTTCTTTCACTTTAAAATCTATTTTTCACCATCTAGTTATCCAAAAAAAAATTCTTATAATGCATATGTTATAAGTGAACATGGTTTGAAACTGAAAATAATTCAGTTGATAATTATCACAGTATTTGAGATAAAGCAATATAATCTAGCCTTCTATCTGAAAACAATGAGAACTGGACACAATCGAATGATGCATTCATTTTCTATTTTGCCTTTGATAAATTGCAGTAAATGAAGCAATATGTATCATAATAATTCAGAAATGTCTCCCTATTTATCTGACTTTGAAGTCGCAATATAAATTTAAAGTATATAATAAAGATTTTGAATGAGAAATGATCTTAAAAATTTCTAAATATATTTTCTCTTTGAATCACTTTTGAAAAAAATTTATTTCTGCTTGCTTTTAAATTTCTAAAACAATAAGTGTTGAAAAATGTTTTTTTAAATTAAAAAAATATTGCATTGCTAAAAATTGTTAACTGCTCTTTTTCTCTTGAACAAAACATTTTTTTTTAAAAAAAATTAATAAAAACATCTTTTAAAATTGGCGAATATTTTAAGAGATCTTTCGAAATAATTTTAAAATCGTGTACTAATAAATTAATGAAATTTTAGCATTGGAACTTTTTGTTTTTACATTGTTAGTAAAAAAAGATTTTAATAAAATATTGAAGATGATATTTTTTCTAATGAGACGATTTTTAAATAACACGATAAATAAAAAACTATGTTCCATGGAAGTGTTTATTTCTTATTTTAAACAAAAGTATTTAACTGATTGTTAAAAATAAAAATTCACACCATTTCATTTTGAATATTTTTGACGAGATGTCTTTTTTCATTTTAATTTGAACTAATTTCCTGCAAATATTTCTAATATTAAGTCTCAGTTTAAAGTTAAGGAAAAGATAAAAAAAAAAAATCTGAATCAAAAATATATATTCATAAGTTTATAAGATTTATCACATCGTGGCCTAAAAATTTAGAAATAGTAATAAACGAATAATTGTCTCTCGTTAAATCAGATTATCTATTAACAAAGAATCAAGAGGATACCTATACAGCACTGTTACCACCTTTTACTGCAAGATAAGTGTCCTCTTAATTTATAAGAACGATAAAATATTTTTTTGAAAAAACAAATGACAACAAAGAAATTTTACAGATTCATTACATTTCAGTTCCGTAGTTAAAAACTTTGCTATAAAAAATGCAGTTTTGATGAGAAATCCATCTCACACACCAAGGAGCATATAATATCTGAAACCTGAAATCGGAAACTATCAGGTCCACGAGGTAGACTGGACAATTTCAGTACGTGATGGCACCTACATAGAGTTGACATCGAATAGAAAGAGCTATCAAGCACTTCTTAAAACAATTCTTGCGTGATACCTTAAGACTTAAATAAATACTTTTGTTCTGAACCAGTTGCGAGATATCTAATTATAATTAATGTGATGGGAATCTTTCAGTTAGAGACAATAATAAACGATCGCAAATACTGTTTCAAAGTCAATTTTTGTAGAGCAATTTCAGTTCGTACAACAAAATTTATATTCGTTGAGACTACAGATAAATTTCATCTACTTTTCATATAATCCAAGTTTATATTTTAAAGTTGGTTTCATTTTCGAATTGAAAGTTGACCCTCTACTTGGAACAATATGTTCCATGACGATTTGGATCTATTAAAGCCAACTATTTTCTCCATCTTGTACTGTAACTTCCGAGAATATGAAATCTAGTCAGAAGTTGGCTGATATAAAACTTACTTAGATATTTCTTACTATTAATAATCTTGAAAACTCTTAAGAATCTTGGATTATTTCGAAATATTTCAGTACTATCAAAATCTAAGTATTGTTTTATTTAATTACCTTTTGATCAAAAAAGGTAAAATGTTTAAATTGATATCTTTCGCAGATTTAGCAGTACCGCTTTTTTTCACTTTAGTATCATATTTTATTTGAGTCACACTTTAATACACGAATTTAAAATGATGTTAAGATAGTTTCTATATGAAAAATCTTACCGAATCAGATCCTACAAACGATAATTGAACACAACCTTAAAAAAGAAGTAAAACAAAGCCTCACATGAATATATTTAGATAATATTACAGAAAATGCAAAAAAATTACGGACAAATATCTATCTGAGTCACTATTTAGTGATTATAATACTAGCACGAATTTATACTGATATAAGGATATTTTTCTATTTAAAAAAAAACAATTCCGTTTGTAAACGGAATGGTTGATAATACATTCCGGAAGTGGTAGTAAAGAATACAGAAAACGCAAAAACTTACAATTAAAATCTTCAACGTCTTAATCCAAAGGTCTGCGAACGGGAAACTGTTGATCAAGACGCCCTATAACCCTATCCAATCAATCGGAATAACAACCCATTCGAACGGAATGGTGTCAAGTTCAATGCTCAGAATTGCGTCCATTAAGAAAAAAGGGCCCTAAAGTGCTCTGATAGCCAAACAACCAGTTTAGGAAGAGTAAAATGTTATTAAGACGCTTTCATGTATAGATATGAGTTACATTTCCATTTTGCTTTTTTTTTTTATCGCGATTATTTTCCTTCCTCGTTTACCTGTTCCAACTCACGAGGCGTTGTTCTAACCTTGTAATAAAAAACGCAGGTGACAACACACTGATGGTATACGAATGCAGATACAAACACATTTGCATTAGATCAGTCTGGAATTTGAAATTAAAAAGAAAAACACAATTAATTTTTGGCTTAAGTTTATGCAATTAAAGTGAAACATTTCCTAATGAACTATTCTCAAGTCAGTGTATTGTTATGTTTTAGAATAATTAAGCTAAAATCTGCCGAGCCAAAAAAAAAAAAAGTAACTAGTGTCCAATCCGAGTGGTTAGCCAGGCGCAAGACCCCCAATTAACTTCCCAAAAGAACTTGATACTCATTTATCCACCTTGGAGGGGTGAAGGGCTATCCAAATTAGTGGCGCTCTAGAATTATTAGACGGGCTTTGGGGATGGAACCTTGTCATTTTGAATCGTGATTTATGATAGCATTTCAAACGATTCAACGAAAAGGACACCTAGACTGTTACCTCATTCTCCGAACTTTCACACTACTTACCATGATGATTTTGAAGCTGTTGTAGGTAATTAGCAATCCTTGCAATTCTGCGTGACAATTTCAGCAGGAGTTCTTAACCTGTTTGTGTACCTTCATCTCCAACGATCTTTTTAAAGGAAGTAAATTAGAAGACAATTTTATAAATATTGGGTTGGAGGGAAAGTTCTGTCGTATTTTAAAGAAATATTTGAATTCATTTATAAAAATATTTGTTTAATATTAATCAATTATATATGCTCTGTTATTTGTTACAACATGTTGCCATCTTTCAGGTAACCTGTGAATTCCTGTTTTGTAGAAGTTCTCGTCCTTGGAGCTAAAATAGTCAGCAACTGCCTCAGAAACACTTTCAAAAGACTTGAATTTTTTTCCCGTTAGATAATTTTGCAGAGATCCGAACAGGTAATAATCAGATGGTACAATGTTAGGTGAATACGATGGATGACTAAGGACTTCCCATCCTAACGCATTCAGTTTTTGTTGTGTCACCATTGCAGTATGCGGTCGAGCATTATCGTGGTGGAACATTATTCCTTTTCTGGACACTAATGCTGGCCTTTTTTCTTTGATAGCTGCATTCAATTTATCCAGCTGATTGCAGTACAGATCGGCGTTAATGGTTCCCCCCTGATTTAGCAACTCGTAGTACACTGGACCTTTCCTGTCCTACCACAAACAAAGCAGCACTTTTCGTTGATGGATACTTGGTTTTGGAACTATTGCTGATGATGTTCCTGGTTTGCAGTAAGATTTTTTTCTCTTAATATTCTCTTAAAGAATCCACTTTTCATCTCCAGTAACCAGCTTGTCCAAAAACGGCTCCACATTGTGTCTAATCAGATGTGATGAACACATTCTTACACGATCAGACAAATTCTTTTCCGTTAATTCATGTGGAACCCAAACACTTTGCTTTAACACAAACCCAAGAGATTTAATGTGATCTCCAACAGTTGTATGATGAATGCAAACTTTTCTGCAATTTCTCGACTTGTTAAATGCGGATTATTTTCCAACATGGATCGCAAAACATCATTATCGATCTTGGATGGTCGTCCAGATCGATCACTTTCTTGGAGGCTCAGATCACCGGAACGAAATTTGCTAAACCATCTTTGACAAGTACGAACATTTACAATATATTTTCCAAATACCACACATAAACTTTTACATGAAACCGATGCGTTGCTTCCTTTTTGGAATTCATACAAAATGCAGTGTCGTAAATGCACTTTATCTACTGACATGTTTTTCACTTTAAATATCACAAGTAAATGATGAACGATAAAAAAAATGACTCCTTTTATATTATACAGCAGCTAAAAGAACAAAAATCAAATGACTCACTAGCCAGATGTTTTTTTTATTTACAAGAAAAATCACCTGCCTATTTAAAATACGACAGAACTTTCCCTCCAACCCAATATATGGCTCTGAAAGTAGCCATTTTTGACGACAGATAACGTTGCTAAGGTAAGACGGTGTTATTATGTGTTACAATCTATTAAATGGTGCAAACACAAACATAACATTGATTCATTAGTTTTGATAGTGCTGAAACGAGTTGCTGCCGCGAATCTGCTCCAAAGAAGGCGAAGACACTCTCATCGGCCGGAAATCTTTGGCGACGATTTTTTGGAATGTGAAGGGCATCATACCTGTGGAGTTCTCAGAAAAAGGAAAATCTTTCGCTGGACAATACTACAGAGAGTTACCTCATTTCTCATTTTTAGAGAGGGTATTTTTTCAATCGTTCTCATATATCTTGTTTATAGATGGGATTTCAGAAATTCTTATTATTATGGATTTCCGTAATCTCAACTTCAAATTTCCGCAAATTGTTTATTTCAAATATTGCTTATTCTACAATTCTATATATTTATTACGAATTAAAACTGAATAGTGTTTCCGTAAGGCAAGCCCATATTTTCGCTGTTAATGTAACAAGGCCCCCCCCCCCGTCATTGTAATTATAGTGTTGTTTTTGTCGAGTCGTAAGCTCGAGTCCTGACGCCACCAAAGACTTGCCTGATGCACGTTAAATCTGATCGAGGTTCCGAATCCTCCTGAGATTCGAGTTGAAGTTCGGAGAGGGAGGTGTCATTCTCGTCACTTGACCGAGGCTCAAAATTGCCAATAATCCTCGTGTTGCTTCTCAAAATGATATCAATAAACAATCAATCAAAAATACTCGTCTGAAGTTTTTGAATTTTAACAAAAGCGAAATGTAAAAGAGCTAACTACCGAGTTATTTTAGCTGGTGAGTGTGTGAAAGTGAAGTTTATTAGCAAAATAGCCAGATGTGGCTATACTGCGCCAAGCAAGATGCAACTGTGGTCTAGACATTTGAAAAAAAAATGGAAACCAGATGAAAAGTTTGACAAGAAGGAGGATTGAAAATAGAGATGAGTCGCTAGAGTATCCCAGGGGGCGCTTCCCCCGTGTTTACCAAAGACAGTAAACCCCATAGGAAAGCAAAAGATCACAACGTGCCTCAAGGTTATGATGCCCATACCTACCTATAGAAAGCAAGTCCCTGAGGTCGCCTGATATAATCCCCAGGGGCAGAGTGCCCGACTATACCCCCAGACGCTGGATTCGCTAAAGAAGGAAAACTACGAGTATTGTAATTATTCTAATTATACATCTTCTGATTATTATTCTTTTCCATAAACGTTTCTTTTCCCTTACACTGTTTAATATTTTCTGTTTTCATGCATCATTATAAATATCAATATATTAGAAGGAAGAATATTTTAGAAACCATATTTCGCAAATTAAATTACATGTTACCTTAAAGAAAAATTTAATAATATCACTTTCGTAGCAAACATTTCTTCGCATCTAAGATGAATATCTTCTTCATGGCAAACCTATATTTTGTAAATATAATTATTTTGTTTTGTAATAAAATTTTAACAATGATTATTGATTCCTCAAAAATGTCTTCATAACTTAGAAACTTGTACTTTTAAACATTAATTAAATCAAACCTAATTATTTAAAAGTCTCAGGCTCCTAGAATTTATTTTATTCTACATTAAAATATAAAAGAAGAGTTTCTCAATATGTTTCGAAAGATATTACTGTTGCATACACTAAGAATGCAGCGAAAGTACCTTGTCACAATAATAATATTGCATTTGCTAACAAAACTACTTTCAAAGTATTTAAAGTTCATTTAACGGTCTGCTGAATACCATTATATACCTGTAAGTACAGAAATTGCTTTCTAAAAAAAATGGAATTTTCTTTTTCGGGCAATTTCGTTATTTTGTTCGAAAACAAACTAATTTATCTATATATGATGCTATATTTTATTCATTGGAGAAAAGCGATCCTTTTTCAGTCAAAAATTTGTTTTGAATATTATTTTAAAACTCTAAAGTTCTAAGAAATTACTGAGAAATGATAGCAAATTTTAAAAAGAAAAACAAATATATTTCCCCAAACAACAGTAACGTTAATAGAAATACTAATAAATGGATTCTCCGTATCAATTTCCCTTAAGATAACACGGAAATGGCGGACATATTTTGTACAATAAATTAGTTATCTCTTCAGCATTAGGTACCAAGTTTTACAATTTACTCGAAGAAACTGAAATCACTTAAACCGACTACGGTCTCTAAATGACAAAAATTTAGATACTTTTACGATAACAGAAATCTATTTATATTATTTCTTTCTAAAAAGGAGACAAACTTTCTTCTATACCAGTTGTTGAAATATGTGGGCTACTTCTTTTTTATCCACACTCTTCCCTATGTAGCATGTTGTCCACTTTCTTCAGTAGCATCACGACTTTTAGTAGCCTGTCGGCCTTACCTCCAAGTAATTAATGTTGGCTACCTATAAGACTGGTACTCATTATATTGATTTAACTTTTGTGAATAGACCCTTTATTCCTACTCTACAAACCAATGTGTTAAACGATGTCGATTTTGTTTACATTTTTGTCCTTTATTCTAAGCTTTTCTTCATGTTTTGTAATGAATAGTCATTACATTTTGCCTAACAACGTAATGTTTACATCGAGTTGGAGATTTTCATAGCATAACAGGCGAGTATGAATGACAAGGATATCCAACAAGAGAAGGAAATATATACATTTAATAGAAATTGAATAGATTAAATCATCCTAATCCGTACAGAAAACTCAAATTGAATTAGAATACCGTGTTTTATTTCGTAATATAGTCCAAATACAATTTGAATTTTTACCACGTGGCTTAGAAAATTTTAAATTCTTCAAGGTTTGAAAAAATGTACATTGTTTCAAAGACCGTACAAGTCGTCAACAATTCAGACTCAATCTATCAATGCAGAAAAATAAACTTTTACTCATAATAAACAATCAAATATTAGACCTAATCTAACATACGGAAATAAAAAAAATATGGGGAAATAATTTACAACAGAGTTAAAATAACATAATTAAACATTAAAATTGACATCTCTATTGAAGTGAATTGATGCATTTTTTGAAAGCTGTATAGAGGTTAAGTTAGCTATAAATAAGTATTAAGTGTGCGTCAATATAGTCAACACAGATGTTGTAGAAACAGTTGATGGAGAGTATTCACTCATCGATTAAATAAGAATCATAAGTTAGGAGATAAAAAAAAATAGACCAACTTATGGATATAAGGCAACATAGAAATCGTCATCTATGGAGATTCTGTTGTTTGTGAACGTAACAAAGAGAATAGAAAGTAAGAAGTGTTTAAGAGATATAATTTAAATTTTTTTTATTCAAATGAATCCATTCATAAGATAAAAAATATATCTCCTTTGACCGTCTGAACAATTCTGAGCTTAATCTTCAGTAGTTCAAAATGAAGTTCACCTAATGTTATTATAATTTTATTTGTCTAAATATAATTAAAAGCGCATTTAAGAAATACATTAAAGTGCTATTACAGTGGCGAATTTTTAGCCAGGATCGAGTGTACCAAATCTGAACAGAAATATATTAAGCCACCAGAATCGTCTAGTTCAGGAATCTTTCGATACGATTCTTAACTTTCCAATACCAATTGGATATCTTCATAAAATGAATGCAAAACTTTCTATCTATCGTTTACTAGCCTTGGAATGTAAGGTATTTATTAGGGGGAAGGACTGTTTAAAATAATTCTACGAAAGGCAACATAAATATACTGTAAAGAATGTTATCATAGTTTAAAAATGAGAGAAGAGCAAAAAGGGGAATTCATCGACCTAGAGGTAAGTTAAATTAATTTTGTTTATTTAAAATTATTAAACTAATTTGGATATCCATTTTAGACTAATATATATTGTGATATATTCAATTTTTAAAAACAAACGATTTAATCTTAATGTGATACTTTTTTAAAATATTATCTATTCAACTTTTAAAAGCAAACGATTTAAAACTTAAAGTGATACTTTTTTCAATATTCTTTATTAAGATATATTTTTATAAAGGTTTAAAGTTGTTACAAAGAAATAAAATCATGCTATTGGCAACACCAGATCATATTTTTTTTTTTTTTTTTTTTTTTTTTTTTTTTTTTTTTTTTTTTTGAAAATTTACTGGCAACGAACACAAAAATTAAAATTGAGTTTGGTTCCAAGAGGTAAAGACGAACGTTGAAAAATGGTGCTTGTGTAAAATTTGTGTATCTAATTTATGTTTGAAAAGATGTGTGCAAATAAATGTGATGTCCTGAAAATAAGTCATCTTTATTAATAGTCCGCAATACAGTACAATATATATATATATATTAATTTAGAGGAAATTTTAAAACTTTTAGAGTGTATTTTGAAGGAAAGTTCGTTTGAAATCACAGGTACTCAACTGGGTTCTTTGGGATTGAATGCCCGTAAAATTGACATTTATTTACAATGTTAAAATGAATGTAATATGAAAAGAAAATTATTTTATTCTTGATGAAATTCATGAAAACAGTTCCTATATTGAAGTTGTAAGTAAATGTTCAATTTTAGGCATCTTAGTGCTCACACATTTAATAACTGAGCAAATCGTGAACAGTTCAACTCAATATATATACGCATCGAAAGACTATTCGCAAGCCGCTCGTGGCACGCTCGCTGTTTTAGTTTCCTGTCAGTTTTTCGACTAGCACAAAAGGAATTCGCAACTTAGAGGAACAGTGTGTTTTACTTGTCAGCGTTTTTACCGAGTCTAAAGAGGATAATTGCTATGCATATTATTAGTTCACAAAACATAATTACTTTTTTAAAATAACAAATAACAAATCACGAAACATGTATCGTCGGAAGCAGATGAAATTGCTAACAAAACCAAAGGAACTTACCTTTCCGCAAATTGTTGGAATTTCATACGAATGGGATAGCCTGTCTTTCGGATGCTAATGGTCTCCAACATTCCCGAGTACCTGAGCTGCTCCAGAACTATCAACATGTCAAATTTCATGGGAGCCTTCTCGTTATTGGGTTTAATACAACGCACAAACCACGGATGACATCTATAGATAAAGTAATAGTGTTCAGTCATGTACAATACTTGAATATGTATTACATAAATCGAATTTTATTTTCACTTTCTATTTTACAAAAATTAAAATTTTTACTTAACATTTTCATAGATTTATTGTACTAATAAATTAATCTATGTAAATGAAAATTACTGAATGTAGTAATGTTTCGGATATTATGTATAAAATATTAATCTTCGACAGTAGATGGCAGCACGATCTTTCTCACCAGTAAAAGTATAGACTTCTTATTACTCATATGTAGCCATTTTTCAAATATTTTAAAAAGAATGTCTAGGAGTGTTTTTTTTTTAAAGGAAACCGTAAAACTCTTTACATGATGCTGCCTCTTGCTGTGCATTATGTTTTGCGAATTTCCTTCATAAACAGATTTTTGATTTTAAATTAATGATATTTTTCGCATCGAAACCACACACACATACACAAAGATCTTAACAATATTCTCCATAACTTAATTCTATACAAAATTATACATAACAAATGATCGATAATTGATATAATATTGATAATTTTGGCATTATACAACTACTGAGAAAAGTTAAAAAATTAGACCTACTATTGAGCAAAATAATGGACCATGAACAAATAAAAATTGGATAGTTTTATCACAGAACTTGGAACACAATCATGTGAAGATAAAAGTTTAGAATTATTCGTGATAAACATTTTTTACCATATTGCAAATGAACGTCATATATACCATTAAATAAATAGATTTTATAGTTTCAACAGACTTTCAATTCCATATTTAGTTTTCTGCCATTATTACATGTAAATATCATGCAATAATGTTTATACAGAAAGTTTGCACTTTATTGTCTAACCTCGCAAAATGAAGTATTGCGGCCAAGAATGATAGGCATCAATGACTAAAAATTAAAAAAGAAATTTGTATTCTCTTGAATAATACATCATGCTCTTACGTGAAATGTCCAGTTTTGAAGCAAAAAAATAAGTGGTCACCTTAGTTATACCCATACATATTCATATTAGAGTTAAAGCATTTTTTTTTTTTTAATTTTAAATGTTCCAATTTTGGTTCAGACTTTGATATTTGGAATAGACAGACAAGGTAGACTACATCTATTAAGGAATCGATTGTATTTGAATTGACTTACTTCGCCATCTGATCCACTAGGGATTGTAAGGAGTCATGGAACCTGGCTCCTACGGTGGGTGTCCTGGGTTTCATTGTAACGAAACGTCCATTGCTTTTACTGATAGTTTTCGCGGCTTCCGCAGTATCGCGCAGTTCTTGGAACATCTTAGATATCATCTGAAACACAAAAATGCGTTGATAAAAATTGCAACAAAGGGAGGTTTTATGTAACTTTTTTAAGAACAGGGTAGACCTGAATTTTCGTACGGTGAATGTAAGTGATTATTGGGTTTTATGGCGTAAGATCCAAACTAGGCTATGCTGCGACAAACATTTGTTTAAAAAAAAACGTGATATTTTAAAGTACATTAAGTACGGCAAATACAAAAGAAAATGACTTGTATCATGGGCGGCCATTCGCGAATTTTCCCTCCGACTAAAATTTGGGGTTCATTTCTGATTTATACTTAATTTCCCAGCTTCTCTATCAAATAAAACGTAATGTTGCAAATCAAGTAAACTTTAGAAGTGTTGTGAACAGAGATATTCAAGTAGTATAAAAGCGACAGAGAATTGAATTTGAGATTTATCAAGATAGGTAATAATAAGAGCATTTATGTGATGTGCGCGGAAGTATTATGGCATGTGTAATGGGATTTAGTGATATCAGGACTCTCGAAGCTATCGGAGCAACGGAATACTTGAAGGAGATATTTGCATTCTATTCCGATAAGCATATTCTTTGATAGTGGTGTAGTACTTAATAGCACTCACGTATAGAGAAAATAAACTGTTTGAGAGCATTCTTCCTTTTAGAGGACCAATGAAACAATATTTTGGAAGATAATTGACTTGTTCTGGGCTTGAACTTAAGTTGAAATTTAGATCTTATAATTAGAATAACATTTCTATGACAGATGAGACAGGTAAAAAGATGTTGTACACAGACTGATACAAAACGAAAATTAATAGAGTTAAAATCATAAATCTGGTGGATAAAACTCATTTTTCTTAAAAAGGCAAAGAAGTTGCGGTGTTGGTTTTCCCCCGCCAAGTCATGCATATTTGAAACAGAAGAATGAAAAAAGTGAGGCGATGATGGTGAAGCACATGACAACCAATTCAAATATGAAGAACGGTATATGGGACATGAGTATATCCCATGCGAAGACGAGTCAACCTGACTCTCGCAATGGAACATCAGGTCAAGTATAAATTATATACTTCCTCGAATGAAGTTTGTTGTGTGTCTGCAGACACCACGATTCCTGCTATGCCGATTTAACGCATTTTAAAATAAGATTGTGAGTGAGTGAGTGAGTGAGTGAGTGAGTGAGTGAGTGAGTGAGTGTAGGGTTTAAAGGCGCAAGAGCCAAAATAGGCTATGCTGTGCCAAACACTTGTTTAAATCATTAGAAAGAAATAACCTTTAAAACAAGAGACCAACACAAAATGACACACAAAAGATAAAAAGTTAAAATTCAAATGTGGTGTAAAAGGCCAATATGTCGTAAAAAAGCAAATAAATTATGGTGGGGAGTTTCCCCCACCCAGTCAGATAGGTTTAAAACTGATGAATGAAAAAAAAAGCCCGGCGATGATGATCAAACACCGGACAGTCAATTAAAATATGATGAATAAAGTAAGGGACATGACAGGAAGGACACTCGGGAGTTTAAAATAAGATTATTGATGTCCTATAGGGAGACTGCGAGCTGCAGAGGATTCGTTGCCGATTGTGCAGCCGAGTCCGCTTATTCATTGCCTAAAATTCCTACACATAGCTGGGTATCCAACAGTAATTGATAATATAATCTCTTCTGTACAATTGACATATAATGTTTGCTATTAAAGCGATTGCTGGGTGACTGTGATGGTCCGGAGTTAGTGTTCCAACACACTCATGATGTCACTTTATAGAATTTTTCAAGCATCTTAAATACAATTAAATTTAAGTCAATTACAAACTCCCACTGTTCGAATTGATTTGTTGCGAACATTTAACTACGAACAATTCACTTGCAGAATTTACTGTTGACCATAATTAAATAAAATATATTTTAAAAAAATAGAAAACCTATGAATATATATAGAAGACAAAATGATGCGTATGACGTTGTTTACGGTCTTAAAAGTTACGTACCCAAAACATCAGTTTTGCCATGAAGAAGTATTCACCACAGTCACGAAGAAATGTCTATTATGAAAGTGATATTTAATTTTTCTTTTAGTTCTTTTAGAAATCAATTATCCATGAGGTGTGTTTCATAAAACACTTTCGTAATTGGTATTTAGAATTAATGAGAACAGAAAACATTAAATTATTGTAAAAAAACATTTGTGGAAAAAAAAATAATAATATAGGAAGGTTTTAGAATTATTTTGTTACAATTACACTGCACAAAGCTTTTCTTCTCCATTAAAAACCAATGACATTTTTTTTTTGTTTCTAATGGATAACATTTTAAGAATTAAAATAAGAAGGTTGCTTTTTTTAAACAATTTAAAACACAAAAATTCTTTAACAAAATTAATATTTAGGAAACTATCAAACGTTAAATCACGTACGTACTCGTGTATATATATATATATATATATAAGAATTTTTTGAAAATCAAATCTCTAGGACATTTTGTTTTGTTTATTTGATATGAATAATTCAGTAGCGTCATCCGCTTGCATAATCTTTCAATTTATTCAAACGTATATCGTACAATGATACAGTTTTTTTTTCTTCCTCTTCTCGTTAAAGCTAACATCGAATCCCGGTTTTACGTAATGTTTTGAAAATGTCACCATTCAATAATATTATCCAAGGTCCTTTGTCATGAGACGAATCTTGAAACGAATTTATTATAAAGAACATTTTAAATCCATGAATATATTATTTTGGGCAGAGAACATAGTTTTCGTTCTAGATCCAGAGAAATCATGTTACTTTCTGATTTTACATTTGAAAATATCACATTTTTTTTTTTTTATTTAAAAATTACTAGTTGTATAATTATGTTTGCAAATGGCATTATTACTTTTTATTAAGATAATTTCGCATAAAGTAATAAAACATATAAGTAATTAAATATTCCAAGATTTTGTAGAAAATTTTAATACGTTCAGGTACCATAGAGATCCCATTGTGGAAATCCTACTGCTAATAAAAGATGGAATCCATTTCATTCAGCTGAAAACTTGTGTCAAAAAATTTCATTAAAATTGATATTTTGTCAGTGATTCACCAAATTTTAGTAAAATATTTCTATTAGAATATAATTCTAAATTAATACAACTGATTCTTTAACTCTGGGGTGCATATACAGATACGAACTTAAAAACTTATACATTCTTAAGATTTATACATTGTAATTATAGACAGAAGTGATAGGAAACTGCAATGATAAATTGATAAAAAATTTAATTTTGAAAAATTAAATTTAAATATATCTTCTAAATTTAAATATATATCTTATCTTTAAATATAGCTTCTTTCAGTATTTAAATTAAATAATACAAATGATGTCGTTTGATTTTTATTAGTTAGAATTATACCAGAATTATGTAGAGGGCCTGCTTACTTTAACATTTTAATCAATGGTGTAATGTCACAGAATTATAATTTAATACTTCCGATAATGATTAATTCATTAAAAACAATTTATTGGAGAATTTTTATTGAACAATTTATTAATATTTTTAAGACGTTTTTCTGAATTTCACTTGGTGTGTGTGTGTCATCAAATTTTCGATCGTTAATTTAACCAACTTCCCATCAAGCTAGAGCTTTGAAATTTTGGGAATCGTTCGTACTCGCATAACAATGCAATATTTAGACATTTGCGACACGTTATAACTAATATTTCAATAATTTTAATAAGTCAAAATATTCTTTCCTCTCGGCGCATTTAGGATTGAGGAAAAAATTTCTTTCCCCCTCTGGGAACACCGGGCAATCCCCACACGCCACATGAGATATCGTAAAACTCAAACTCACAAAGGGGAGATAGGAAGGGTTGCTGACTTTTAGTCAGTAATCATTCGCAAGAAAGAAATATTCCAATATTTGGCGCCGAGTCTTATCACAATAATTTTTTCTGAATTCTGGTTCCCATTCTTTTTTTAATAGAATGACTTACAAACTTTCAAATGCATGTTTTGATTTTATGAGTATTATGAATTTTTTAATACGCTCACAAATGTCTCTTTTTAAGTAAATTTTAAAGTTAAAAATAACTAACAGTTTTAACTAATATTTCAATAATTTTCTTTAATAAACTTTGCCACTATATAAAAACGTTGTTTTTAAAAAAGTTGGTTTTTATATCAAATTATGATGTATTAAAATACTTGAAAATGCTTTAATTTTTTTCGTAAATAGGTTTAGTAATTTTATAAGTAGTGATGCAAAAAGTCGATCAATTCGTTTCGCAAAGTGTATAAATACTAACTAAGAACTAAACATCTGAAGAAAAGAGTTGCATTTCTAAACAATCTCAAAGATAATACATTTTTATAACACATAAGAAATACATTGGATATTTAAACAGAAAAATAAACTACATTTAGCGAAGTTTCGAATGATGATTAATTTCCCCGTCAAACATGGAAATTATATAACCATGGAAATTCAGGAAGAGTTCTTTAGGAAGCTCCATGAAAAATTAGAAACGGTTATAGTGAATCATACAAATGATTTTAATTCTTTCTGTAATCAAACCTTAAGGTTATCGTTTGCCCCTGGCCGATAATAAAATAGGCACATACGCAACCTTGGAACTGCGGCTGCAAATATCAGGAAGAGAGAGGTGCTGTTTCGAGTTTTTTTAAAAAAAATATCAAACTGCAAGTTCGGAATATTAATTGGTAGAAAACGATGTACTGCTCATGATATTTTGATGAACAGATTAAAAATTGATTATGTATGCTAGGAAAGTTTTTAGATACATTTATAATGTTAAAATACATGCTCTGTAGACGACATATTTATATATACATGCTTTATAGACGACATCGTAACTTTATAAAGAATTTTAAATTTAATTGAATTTTCATTCAAGAACTTTAAGTAAATTAAAACTGTCTACTTCTCCAATATAACTATACTACGAATTTCAGTCATAGCATTTAGGCTTGGTTCCTTTAATGATACTAGGCTTTCATGGAACTACTTCAATTCTCGTTTTTTGTTTCAAAGAAAGCGATAAAGTTTTTTTTTTTTAAAAAAAGCTCTATTTTGTCCATTTTAAATAACAAATATGAAAAAAGAACAATGATTAATATGTTTTGAGAAAATAGCGTCAACAAAATGCGTGGGCATAGAATAAAGAGTACAAGGCGTTAGGTTCAAAAGATTGATCATAGTACACGTCATCGTTGTAATAATTGCATTAAGTTTTTTGCCTAAGGCATATTTAACATGGCTAATGTATATTTCATTTAATATTTTACTATCAGCTTTTTTTTTAACATCCGACAAAATATTATTGGTTTCTTCAATAATTTATCGTTTGCTCTTATTTTAACATTTAATTTAATAATTGATTTTTATGGCAGAATCACCTGTTTTTATTTCATTGTAACATTGGTAACATTTTCGTACTTAAGAATGTTTTGATTGTGAAAATAAAAATATAATAAGAATTTGTAGAAAGCATTTTATTCGCTTGATAGTAATTAATTCTGTGGAGCCTGGAGCTCAGACGTACGCTTACTTTCCGCTAATTCATATTAATTTTGAATAATTCTACTTTTTCCGAGAAAAAAAAATGTTAACACATGTCAAAATGAAATTAACAAAGCCGATTTCACTATTTTGTACACTTAAGTAAAGAAATTTAACATTAAACGACAACTATAAATTTTGAAGTGACATATAATGTTGCAGAGAAATTTTGTTTCATGCGACACCCCTCTTGAAATTACTAAAAAAGTACCCAAATGTCGGTGAGGATTGCCTCTTTGGCGGTTATTCCGTCATTTTGCACAAACCCACAAGCGTTCCACAGATTGTGTATATTACTGAAAATTTAGATCGACAAAATGGGGTTATTCATCATAAAATGGTTGTATCCAACATTTGTCGATGTCAATTCTTCGCGCCATAAATAAATGAATCGTTCGACAGAAACGAATGGAATGAGTACCCGAAAAAAAAAAAACACGTTTTTGTTCGAACGCCTTACAAAACCGAATGCTACATAGCCTCTTCGGTTTCAAGTCACCACGGCAAATCTGAAATTTTTATATTTATTTCGGAAAAATACCGAGTCATTTTAATGGAAGAGTGAAACATTGTACAGGTAACCATATCTGGTTGACTCTCAACTGTTGCCAGGAAAGCAGCCGAGCCAAACTGGCAATGTTTTGGTCAGAGAAAATTCACCAATGGTATGGCGATAGCGGAAAAGTACCATAAATTGATTTTGCTATGAACCAAGAACTTTGAAATTTTTATACTTGTTTCATGTAAGAATTTGCAAAACATTATGAATTTTCAACGTGGAGGAGATGAATTTTTCTCCCTCTTTACACTTAACAATCCTACTTGCTAATGTGATGTTGCATTCATAATTTTATTTTAAATTTTTTTTAAAGAAAAATATTTCGTTGCCTCGAAGAAAGATAATTTTGAATCTTAATGATTTAATGTACATAATGATAATGATTTAATGTACATAATGATTTAATGTACATAATGATTTAATGTACATAATGATTTAATACTTAATGATTTAATGTACACAATGATAATGATTTAATGTACATAATGCTAATGATTTAATGTACATAATGCTAATGATTTAATGTACATAATGCTAATGATTTAATACTTAATGATTTAATGTACATAATGATAATGATTTAATACATAATGATTTAATGTACATAATGATAATGATTTAATGTACATAATGATAATGATTTAATGTACATAATGATAATGATTTAATGTACATAATGATAATGATTTAATACTTAATGATAATGATTTAATACATAATGATTTGATGTACATAATGATAATAATTTAATGTACATAATGATTTAATGTACACAATGATAATGATTTAATGTACATAATGGTAATGATTTAATACTTAATGATTTAATGTACATAATGCTAATGATTTAATACTTAATGATTTAATGTACATAATGATTTAATACTTAATGATTTAATGTACATAATGATTTAATACTTAATGATTTAATGTACATAATGATTTAATGTACATAATGATTTAATGTACATAATGATTTAATGTACACAATGATAATGATTTAACGTACATAATGATTTAATGTACATAATGATAATGATTTAACGTACACAATGATTTAATGTACATGATGATTTTGAATCTTCTTAATTTAAAATATTCCTTCCAGCATTTCACTATTAAACATAATACTTCAGCAAAATTGAAAAACTTTTTTTTAGGACAAAAATTCCGATTTTCCAAACTGTTACAGAAGAGCCTCGTTAAGTCGACCTCTTTAACTCACTCCGCATGGAATATATATGATTTTTAATTTGAATAGTGATTTGAAAATTTTCATAAAAAAAAAACATTCGTTTTATCTTCGTATTGTCAAAAATTACTTTCTTTATTGAAATTTTCAAATGGCTTTGAATGTGAGAAAGGAATGTGGGGGACAGGTAGGAGGACCTTACAAATATTTTGAGCAAATTCAAACAAAAGTTTAATGACATCTCTTATCACCAGAGACAACGTCAGAATGGAAAATGTAGATTTTTTTTTTTAATTTTCCGTAAATATGATACATATTCAATATGTTCTGCATAAAAATTATTTTGCGTTAGAATATTTTATTTCATTTTTTACTCATTCTCTGGTTAACCCAGCTTTTCGATATCCCAGACCAGCTCTGGTTCCAATTAATCCGACTGAACCGGATTTTAATGCATTATTTATATTATTTTGCCTTTTGAATAGAACTACAAAATTTGATTTGGTATGTTAAGAATCTCCTTCAACCGCAAATTAAGTTTCGAATAACGAGTAACCAAATTGAAAGGACCACGAGTAAAGTTTAACGTTAAGTGGTTAATGTTAACGTAAAAGTTCCCAAGGAATAAAATTTTAACTATTATTAAGAAATAATCGACACATGTGGTTAACTTTTATTCTGAATATTAATTTATCATGTACAAAATGCTGTAAATTACAGCTGTTTATATGGATTTGTTTGGTTTAAGATGCACTAGATTGATTCACCAGCAGTGTGGAAGTTCAACCCGCCGAGTTCTACAATGGCGGCTTTCGAAATGTCATGAAATGACGCGAGAAATGTAACACTCATTGAGGTGACTACGTAGTGGAGTCTAAAACAACAAATAGATTTTTAACTCGATTATTTTTTGGTAATATAACGAAAGAATTACGGTACTGCAGGTTACTTTAATCTTCCTGAAACCAAACAAATCAACATGAAAAGCTGTACTTTTCAAGATTATATATTTAAAGCTACTGTCTACCCGCCATTTTGATTTCATCACCTTAATGTTAATCCTATGGAATTTCGACTTGAATTCTCTCATCTTTATTATTTGATCTATTTGAATGCAATAAAGTGCATCTGAAAGAGCAAAAAATAATCAATGCTTCTGTGGAATTACTTTTTTTTCCCTCCGATTTTTAAAAGTATTTGAAAATATTCTTAAAAGACCGGAAAACTGAAAAACGAATAATTAAAATAAGAATAAAAATATTTTTAAAAATCTTAAGAAAAAAGTAATTCCACAGAAGTATTGATTATTTTTTGCTCTATCAAATACACTTTATTGCACTCAAATAGATCAAATAGTAAAGATGTGATAATTAAAGTCGTAATTCCATAGGATTAACATTACGTCCACGAAATCAAAATGGCGGGTAGACGGGAGCCTTTAGGATCAATTAATATGAGGAATAAATTTTATTCTGGCATCTCGGTTAATTCTTAGTAATAAATAAAACTTTACAATACCCCTTTGTACAATACAGAGACTAAAGAAGAATTTAAAGCCCTTAATTTTGGGGAAAAGGAGCCGTTATTCTTTCTAGAAAGTTATTGACATACATGTAATAGTGCACACGGTAAAACAAATGAAACTGTGGTACTCACTGGTAGTTTGCTGCTGATGAGCAACTCGACCACCACGCCTCTGAGGGTGTCACGGTTCTTGTCGAGGAAACCGTCCACCGAGTACCACACCTGACCAGCGTAGTGCTTCACCCCGAACTCCATGGAAGACATGCGTGGACGACTGTACAGTTCGTTCAGGGCGTGGTTGTAGTGACACTTCTCCAGGAAAGACAAATCCGTGGCCTGTGGAGGGAGAAGAACAGCTTAGAATATTTGTTACTTTAATCGGTTACCATTAAAAGAACTATACAGACTTTTACCACTGTAGGCAGTGATGACTAGTGATACTCTATTGCCATCCTCCGGACCCAAAACAATTTTAATGAGAAAACTCAAACACGTTGCGATTTTTTTTACTGTTGAAATTGCTTGGTTTGAAGTTCCTTTTGGTGGTGGAATAAGAAAATGCTCATTTTGCCAAATGAATGTACTACATTGACTTATGACTATCATACATTACATCTTATTTGTTGGTGAGTGTGGTGTAGTTGTGTATTAACATCACACTGAGAAGCAACATTTATTGACGACGGACCTCGTGATTTTGAATCTTGGTCAAGTGAAGAGGACGACACCTGAGTTGGCACATTCCTCTCCAAACCTCCACACTTCGCCATTAGGAGGATTTGGGACCTCGACCAGATACAATGTAAATTAGTCTCGCTACACGGCGGGTCTTTAGTGGCATCAGGGTTTGAACCCGCGAGACTCGATGGAAACAACGTCGGCCGCGAGTTCGCGACCATGGCTGCCGAGGCCACAGGTAGTAACCAACATATCAAGCCTTATGTTTTCTGAAGATATGCAAGTGATCTATCGAATGCCAGTGTTGGAAAAAAAATTCACAGTTATTTTTTAATGTTAGAAATGTCCACAGTGAGATAGCTTGAACTTTCTATGACTTGAACTTGAAACTGAATTTGAACTATTACTCGCAGGATATAAATGTGAGGGAATGAAGGTCGTGTTTATGGAGCAAAAGCCAAATCTGGCTAAGCTGTGTTAAATGTCTGTTTGAAATTAAATAAATGTGATTTTTTTTTCATACCACATTTAGGTTAAATGATAATTAAAATAGAATGAGATATAAAATACAATGTAAATTGTCAGGATTAAAATTTTAAATCTGAGATTTAAAAAAAAAAAAAAACGATTTTGTATAAAATTGGAAATAAGTTGCGGTGGGGTTTCGAATGGTAAAAAAGACATTAATCAAAATTGATGCTGAGAGAAATTAGGCCTTTTTTGCAATGTTTATAGACAATTCATTTCATTTAATGTTTGTAACATTGCAAGATTATACTTTGAGCAAAGAAAATACTGCTCTTTGGCTTAGGAGTATTTGTATCAAAATGTCTTTCATTTCTCATGACATAAAAACTGTAAATAAATTTTTAAAAAAACGCTTCTTCAAAAAAAAAAAAAAAAAAAAAAAAAAAAGTTAAGTTTTCTTTAAAATTTTATGGGGATATTTAAGAATTTAATTGGGTCATAAAGATGTTAAATACATATATTGCAATGAAATGAAATTAAAACAACCGATACGCATAATTTTTATAGTAATATTCGTTAAAAGAAGGGGTAAATAAAATATATTTATTCTATAATAAATAGAATCAGACAAAAGTGAGAGATTATATTGAAACAAATTATATATAAATAAAAATTTTACAAATAAATAAATGAAACAGAAATTTTGTATGTTTTATTTATCATTTTTTTTTAAATGATTAGTTAAAAAGATTATGTGTATAAATTTTAACTGAATATGTAAATAAAAGTGCAAATTTCGTAAAAAAGTATTACAAGTAGACCAATTTAAATTCAGGTAAAAAACCAGCGAAATTTGCTTAAAAAAATTATATGCAAAGTTTGCAAAGAACAAATTTAGCCACCAAAGGTGCTAAATTTTTAAAAATAACCATTAATTATTCAATTAAATATTAGAATGGATGGAGACAGTAAAATATTAAAGTGGACAATAATATTCTTTTCAGATATCAAAATTAAAGCAAACGATAGTTGATCAAATTAAATATATTTTAAGCTAAAAGTAATAGGAGATCATTGTGACGTATGTTTGAAATGAAATTCATTACTGGTGAAAGCAGGCTTCAAACATATATGCAAAAACTTCATAAAATTTTAAAAAGTGGCCAACAGCGACATTTTGTGGTTAACAAATACGAATAGTTCCTTCAGTGGCCAATAACTCGAATTCGTGAATATTTTGCAAAAAAAATTTGTACACGTAATCATATAAAATTATTCATTTTGAAATTCTTTAATTTCATAAAAAAAAAAAAAAAAAAAAAAAAAAAAAAAAACTAAGATTTTATTTTGAATCCCTAAACCCCTTTAAAAAAATATTCAGAGGGATTGAAATTTAAAAAAGCTAAACACTAAAAACAAGGGGGAAAGCATTTTTAGAAAACCGTGCTGCCATCTATCGCCTACAATCTTGAAACATTCAAGTCCGCAATTATTTGATTTCACCACGAGTTGAGAACTTTTTTTTTTTTTAAACTACTTTACGTAAACTTAAATTTGAAACTTGTTTTAACACATAATGTGTGATGAAACATTTTGTGAAAATTTTTCAACGGTAATAATTTCAATAAAATTCAAGCTAGTGTATAAATTAAAATGAGAGCTATTATTTCAATGAGGTGTTACATTTTATTCTGAATATAAAAATTTGTTAGATGCTATCAAATTAAAATAAAATAAGGGAATAAGTGAGAAATAGCAGCCTTTTAATATTGAAATTTTTTTTATAATTTGTTCTTATTTTCGTTAATTTTTGGATAGCGAATTAGTTATAACAATACATTAAATGATAGCATTAAAATACTTGATATCAGGTGAATTCTATTTCAAACCGTAAAAATCTCAAGAACAAATTTCACTTCTAAAGGCAAAGTTTTTTTTTTTTATATCCACTCATAACATTATATCTGTGCGTAAAACATTCATTCGGATTGTATCCACGTTATTAAAAGAATCCAAACAAATTAATCTAGAATCCAAACAACAAGAATACAATAAAAAGCAACACAAAAATAATATTTATTACAAATGAATAAACGTCCAAACATCGAGAACTTTAGTAGTCCAGTTGTTTAAACTATGAAGTAATCTATTCTCGGGTTGGAGTAAAAAAAACTATGGCACGAAGCCGATTAATTTATCGTATGATAACATGGCACACTACGATTTAAATAAAAATACGTTTTGCATTGTTATATTCTAGTAAAAAATAGAAACTAAGACAATATAAAGAGCTTGCGCTGCATGTCATTAAGAATAACAAACGATTAATGAGTTGTTCAGATATTGTCTATAATCGGCTTATATATATTGCAATTTAATGAATCGATACTATACCACGATAGGAGTTCACAAAGATTGAGTAATGATTCGAATTTCACTCTCTAATGTCTGCACACCATAAATAAACTATTCTTTATTGTTTATTGAGAAATAGTTTCTCCATTTCACTTCATAATAGATATGTATTACGATTAGTCGTGGCAAAAAGTAGATTTCGATTTTTTTCCTCTCCTCTAAACTCGCCACGAGTACCCTAAACTCATTTGTTTAATTATTATTGAAAAAATTCCATTTAACAACTAAGAGAAATGTTTTAATGGGAAGATTGGAACAGTGAGGAGTGAAAGTTAATGACAGTTTGTGATTTTATGATGCGAGAGTCAAATCTGCCTATGAAATGCTAAATATTTATTTAAACTGAATTCTAGACCAAAAAAAAAAAAAAAAAAAAAGAAGAAGAAAGTAAACTGGTTGATAAGAGAGAGGATGGTTAAAAATAGGAACATAGGATTAAAAAAGGATCGCTTAAGTATCTTGAGGGAGCGTCTCCCGTGAATATAAAAAAACAAACAGTAAATCCCATGAAATAGAATAGGACATAATATCTTTTAGGAATTTAAGTAAATTTTCTACAGTCTGAGACTGACTAGTTTTTTGATCCCCTGACTCCTGCTATAACTTTTTATTGTAAGACATATATATTTGCCAAATGTTATCATTAATATACTTACAGAAAACTGTATACTAATACAGAGTGGGCCAAAAATATCATGTAATACTTTTAAAAGAATATAATGTTTATTGTTTCAGAACAGAATATATTTATTATTTATTTATATCTATGATGTTATACATTGTTAGAAACTTTTTCAACTATATGGCATGGAAAACAATGTCTCTTAGACGATCACCATCGTCCATTTTGCAAATGACAGATTGTTTTATTAACGTCACACTCAAATGCAACAAGAAGGCAATGGTGTCTAATTCGAAAATATAGGCTTCATTAAATTTTGAAGAGTTATTTAATGGAGCTAACATTATATTTAACATTTTAGAGAAAAATCTAACTTAAAACAATATTAATAAGCAAATGTTTA
>BMAW01103122.1:207317-239935 GCA_019974015.1 Nephila pilipes
GGGGGGGGGTAGCTAAAATACGCTGAGGTATCCCGGATGTTTTTCTCCGGGTGCACTAAGAAGAATAAATCCCATAGAATAGAGGTAAGATCGCTCTGATGTCCTGGGGTCATACATATCACACTTATTTAAAAAAGATAACCCTGATAGGTTTAATTTAGAGAATAACTCATTAGTATAATTCAATTCAACACTGACAACGAAAATTTTATAAAGAAATGTATTCATACCTGATGACGACCACTTGGTTTTCACTGTCTTTGCTCATTTTTCCGTATGCCGAGCTTCCTATGGCGAAGAGGTGGCTGTGGAAAAAGAGAAAAGTTTGAAATATTTTGAATTATTTGATTGGTTTTCGGATTTATCTGCAAGAGTATATGAAAGATTTTAAGTGAATGTACATTAATTATCTTATACAATAACTTTATGAATTACATGTTATATAAAGAATCTATATACAAGATTATGAAAATTAATTTGTTATATGAGGATATTTTAAATTTTTAAGAATTTTTATACTTAAATGTACAATTTAAATAAAAATCTATAATTGATTTAATACCGGTCAATAATTTTCCAATTGTTTATTATTATTATTTTTTTTTAATTTTTCATTACTTTTGTTTTAATGATAAATATAGTCACTACGTAAACATAAAATAAAAAACCGTAAATTAATTTTATAAAGTTAAGTTGGAACATATGTATTTAACTGCTCTGTCAACAGGCATATACACACACGAAAGGCAAACAAATGTTTCTAAAAATTAAAGACAATTTCAAAATCAAGTACATAAATAGCTCACATGTGAACAATTTATATAAACATTAAATGAAAAACATTTAAAAACAACAGATTATTCCATTCTAAATTTTGCGATGCAGTTAAAAAAATAATTCCGCATTAAAAAAATAAACTGTTGATCATGGTTTTAATTGTGTAACATTAAAAAGTACTTATTAATTTTCAAAATATGAATTATCTCCAGTTTCACTTTAATTAAAGGCACTGTAGAATCAAAGCGGCAGAACTTAGGGAGTATTTTGATCAAAATGAGGATTATTAATATTGGTTTTGAAATAATATTTTAAAGAAGCCAGATAAAAAAAAATTCAGTTTTGAATGTAAGATCAAGTTGTAAATTATCAGAAATAAATTCGTAATAACAAAATCTGAATGAATTACTTAAAAATAACTTTTATATTATTTATATAAATATACTAAAATAGTCATATTTTACTATTTAACTACACTTCACTTCTGAAACCAAATTAAAAATTGTTCTTAAAATATCATAAAATCACTTCATTTTTTTTCGCTATTAAAATACATTGGATATTATGATACATGTAGTTTTAAAATTTTAAAATATTGTAAACAATATGATACCTATAGTTATAAAAAACATTTTTAACTGCCGGATTTGTTTGGTTTAGTTTATATTAAAGTCGCACTAGAAGCAACACGAGGGCTATTGGCGACGGATTTTAACTGCTAGAAATTTCATTCAAGAAAATACATAAAAATGGAGAAGAAAGAAACGGGGAAAAGAATATAAGTTCGTAAATAATTTTCCAATGTCACTATTGCCCCAAAAATTACCAAAAACATGATAAAGATACATTAGATTCAATCGATTTAATTATAAAATCGAAATTCATTTTCAAAGTACACTTATAAAGTTGTTACTTTTGACTGCTAATCTTTTATAAAATTGCACAATCTTTTTACTTTGCTCACGAGGTCTAAAGACTACAGAAACCGAGGTGGACACCACCTAGGTAGATCTTTTCACCTGGGAAGATTAATAATATTCGCGCAGCAAAATAATTTAGTATGAATCTGGTAAGCTAAACTGTTTTCGCCCCAAAATACGATGACGATACAACGCATTTAATTTTAATAAAATGAAAATACATAAACAAAGATAATTAAAAGTTATATAAAAACCATTGCTCTTTAACATCCTTTTTCGGTCTTCTAATCCAGATATTCGTTCAATAAAAGATATACTTATGACAAAGTTAAATAATGCTTTTAGCATCAAAAATACGACGAAGATGCAACGAACAACTCTTTTCTCATTTAACCGAAATTCGAAAACAAAGATGATTAGAAGTTACGTCTTCTTATCAGGAGAATAATCGAATCCGATACATTGAAAAGACCACAAAATTAAATTACACTTTTCGCACCAAAAACTCAATGAAAATGCAACAAACCAATTCATTTATAACAAAACAGAAATTCATAACCAAAGATCATTTGAAGTTACGTAAAAATCCGTAACATTTAAGTAGAATCATCTAATCAAGAGATTGATAAGACCACAACAGTTGATTCATAAGACCATATAGTTAAATTACATTTGGTATACTATGAAAATATAACAGAATCCTATAATACATTTCTTACGACAACATAACTCACACAGAAAGTTTATTACAAGTTATTTATGATCGTTAATATCCTTAGCAGCGTAATTTTCGGACAGCACCTTACCTCTCAGGGGGATGGTTAGGTGAGGATGTCTTCCGTTGCAATGTCAAGAGTGCGAGTGAGGATGGAAGAGAAAGCACCCCGGTTGACCTCCTTACCCAGCTGACCAGGAGACCATCGCACGAATTCCAAATTAAAAGAATAAATAAGAGAGATGCGCGGACAAAAGAGAAAGGGGAAGTTTTTTGCATTTGTCGCATTGCTTGGCAGCAGGCAGCGGGTATATCCATTATTCCATTTCCCACGGATTCCTTCTCGTCATTTTCGCGGACACACTCCCGTGAAGCAGCTCGAGAATACGCGGAATGGTGTATACTGTGTTGATAAAAGTGGCATGTTGTGTTAAAAGTCTTTGCGAAAGCGATCCATGGAAGAAATAAAAAAAAGAGTTTAGTTGTCAGTAGTTACTGATCCGGTGAGATATTTTTTTGTTGGACAACGGAATTTCCTCAGTTGCGAAGGTTTGGTACATGTTTGAGAGGTGGAAATATTTAAAAAAAAGAATTCATTGCGTTTGTTTGATGAAAATTAGTTAATTTTATTTCTTCATGATACGAATTAATAAAAATAATTAATAAGTAAGTCATAAGATTTTGATTCTCAAAATCATTTTTATTTGAGCAACTTTTGATTTTCCCGACTACATTAATAAATTTCAGTTCTTTAATAAACAAACTTGTCAAAATCGCCAGTTTCTAATAATTTCTGGTTCTGAGCTCTCAAAGTATATATTGCGGCCCACACAAGGTGAAAAATTATTTTCCTTTTATGAAGTAAAATAGAGAATGTGAGTGAAAGTAGAGGTTTAAGGCGAGAGAACCAAATCTAGCTATAATGCTTCATACAATGTGTATCTCTGATCTGAACGTCAGAAAAAGAAAGTGACAAAAAAGAGAAAAAAATAGGTGAAAAGAAGGGTCGAAAATAAAGAAAAATCTTTAGGATATCCCAGGGACCCATCAACCACGTTTACCAAAGAAAGTAAAGCCCATGTAAAAGAAAAGGACCGCTAAGGTTCTTCGGGATTATGATTATCGTACTTATGTAAAGAAAAGCCCCTGAGGGGTATGAAATACAATAATTCAAAAATCTAATTCTAAATAATACACAGAATAAAAAACTGTTTAGTAAAATTTGAATGTATAAAGTAAATTGGGGGGGGGGGGGAAAAATCAGGTGAAAAAAAAGGTCAAAATAAAGTTTCTTCAACCGTGTAAATTAAGTGAGAGTGATTGTATATGAACGTCGCACTGAGAAGCAACTTGAAGGCTATTGGCGACGGACCTTATGATTTTTAATTTCTGTCAAAATTGACGAGGACGACACTTGAGCTGGTATCTCCCTCTCCAAACTTCTACACCACGCCAGCGAGTAACTTGGGACCTCGACCATATTCAACGTGCATAAACCTTGCTACATGGTGGGTCTTCGGGGGCATCAAAACTTGACTCGCGACTCGACGAAAACAACTCCAGCCGCGAGTCCGTGATCATGACTAGTAAGCTACGGCCGCCAAAATGATTTGGTTGTTGATTGGTTTTATAATCATCGCCCTAGAAGCAACAGGAGTACTATTGGCGATAGACCTCGAAATTATGAACCTCGGTCAAGTGACGAGGACAACACCTGAGCTGGTACTCCCTCTCCTAATTTCCACACCACACCAACGGGAGGACTTTGGGCCCCGACAGATGTAACGTGCATCAGCCTCGGCTACACGATGGATTTTTAGTGGCATCAAGATTCAAACCTAAGACTCATCGAAAACTGCCAGCCACGAGTCCACTGCCATATCCAATACGCTCTCGCCGCCATTATGGAATGACAGGAGATAATACACAGAATCAGATTTTGCAGCACTGTCGACTGTTTCGTTACTTTTTATTCCCACGTCAGAGGGTATCCAACAATTTAGCGATTGGATAGTTTCAGATTTAAGATTTTTTTTTTAAAATATCAATGCTCAATAAATGAAAAAAAATAATTTGGTTATTTAAAGATTTCAATATACTTGTAGAATCGGCAAAGACAGTAAAACTTTCAGTGTTTAAAGCCTTATTAATTCCAGAAACTTGTCAAAAAGGAAGATTTGAACCCTTTGTCTGTTATTACTAAAATCATAAGGCTCTTCTGGAACCTCCTATTAGTTGAATGATTATTGGGTTTGGTAACTGACACACGCGCGCGCGGATTTCATTTTACATCCCGCAAAGCACTGACAAAATGTAGAAAAATATTAATACAAACGATTCATTAATGCCGGAAGATTTGATACCGGTTCTCACCGGAATTTTCCTTCAACTAATCTTTGCGGCTATATTATGACGTTATTTAAATTGAGAACTTCGCTTTGTGGAAAAACCGTGACTCATGTAAATTAACATTAAGGCTTAGGAAATGTAGTGAACATAAAATGAAGGAGATAGGGAGATTATAGATGAGAGGAGAATTAGGAGGTCTGAAGAGTACACTATATGTGTTAGCAAGGGCGAAGTGATATTCTAAGAGTGATTACGAATCCTTTAAGTAGAAATGTATGGGAATCAGATCCAATTTTCCTGTTAATCAGATAAGTAGAATTTTCACTTATAATTTTTTTCATTAATAACATTTGGTTAAAGACGTGAATAAAATAGCACTCAACATTAGTATTGGCCACCCAAGAGGCTATTATTTAAGTTGGGGCGTTTTGGCGTACCAGATTACTTTTCAATTTTTTATCGTTTGCTTCAATTTTAATTACATGTAGCGTAAATATATTCCATTTAATAATGTATTGTTTCCTTTAATTTTAATATCGAAAAAGTTTACTATTGTCAGTTTCTCGATATTTCACGAAAATTCTCATATTTGAGTAATTTAATAATAATTATAAGAAAAAAAGCGCACCTTGGGTAGCTAAATCTGTTCTTTGCAAAACTTTGCATAGAACTTTAAGATTATTTTGATTTTAATCATTCTAAGATAGAATAAGATTGGTTGTCCTCCTCTCGTAATGTTGAAGAATAGGATCCGCAATTGGAACACTTTTTCCGATAAAAAAGACGTTAGAAGGTTAATTTTATATTTTGACTTCTCTATCCTTAAGAAAACAGCATATTTTATAACCCTTTTTAGGTATGTCTATCAGAATCAATTCCTTTTTCAGGCGCAAGTTGTGTTTCGTCTCTCTTACTGTAACGCTAAATGGACTATATACTTATCTGTTCAAATGAAAAATGGCGTATTTTTGGAATGATCCCTCAAAATACTGCATCATAAATGAATGTATGTGTTACAACATCGCAAACTTATATGAAAATGGGAACGATTTTCTACCTAGAAATATGTTCTAAGTTTCGATCAGGTTCTTTGTCATAAGGCGAAGACAACCTTTAAGTATTATTGACTGATTTTCTTATCGCATCTCTGCTCTTAATGTTAATAACGACACCAGTTCGTTATCTTGAAATTTAAATTGAAACAAAAGTAAAATTTTAAATTTGCAAAAATAGAGCTAACGTCACACTAGGCTGAACCACGATTAAATGACGAGAATGACACCCGAGTGAGTGAGAGATGGTAAAGATTAATGGTGCAAGAACCAGATGCGGCTATGCTGCGCCAAACAAGGACTGTGATATAGACGTTTGGAGAAAAATGGATAAAAGAGATAAAAATTTATTCGCAAGAAGGAGGGACAAAAATAGAGAAGGATCACTGGGATATATCGTCGGTTCATTGTCTGTTTTTGCAAGAGTTTTTAGTTTTAGTTTTTATTAACGTCGCACTAGAAGTAACACGAGGGCTATTGGCGACGGACCTCGTAATTTTGAACCTAGGTCAAGTGACGAGAACGACACCTGAGCTGGCATCCCCTCTCCTAACTTCCACACCACGCCTTCGGGAGGTTTTAGTTTAGTTTAGTTTTTATTAGCGTCGCACTAAAAGCAGCACGAGGTTTCTTGGAGACGGACCTCGTAATTTTGAACCAAGGTCAAGTGACGAGGACGATACCTGAGCTGGGCCCCCTCTCCTAACATCCACACCACGTCAACGAGAGGACTTTGGGCCCCGAACAGGTTTAACGTGCATCAGCCCCGGCTACACGGCGGGTCTTTGGCGGCCAAGGATCGAACCCACGACTGAACGAAAACCGCCGGCAGCTAGTACACGACCTTGACCACTAGGCTACCGCGGTCCCCTGTTTTTGCAAGCGACAGTTAACCCCATAGCAAAGAAAAATATTGTTGTGGTACTTCAAGACTATGATGCACCTAGTTAACTAGAGAAAGCAAGCACCTGAAAGGGCATGACACCTGAGGTTTCATCGCCTTCTCCCAATTTCTACCACACTGTGTAAAGGCATAGTTCTATTTAATGAGCAATAGCTCCAATTTTTTCACCCGACGGGACCTAAGTGGAGTTATGATTCGAACTCGTAGGTCTTCGACTTTAACATTGTCGGCCATGTGCTCACTACCACGAACACACACACCTCCATGACCTATACGCATTTATTTCAAAAGTTCGTAAAATACCAATATCACATAAAGAAATCCATTTCAGTAAAATAACACAATACGCATTTTTAAAATCAAAATTTGTTTTTTAAATATTATACCCAGATTTTTGATATATTTGGGAGGAAAAAAAGAATCAACTAGCACACCGTTTAAATTCTTTCACATTGTTGTTTTATTATGGACCGAGGAAGAGTAAAAACTTAATTTACGCGACGATAGGTAGGTGTCACACACCCAAAATAACCTTATCCCGTCTAGTCTAGCAGACGCCATGCTCCCCGCTTCAGTAATCTGTTCGAGAAGTATAACACGAAACCGACTAATTTCTAAAATGTTCCAGATAATATCACAACAGTTCAACAGATTTTTACTTATTTAAAAATTATCTAGGTGTGTCACCCTGCGATCGTCTGCACCAGGGGTCGCTAAACTAAGCGGCTACATCCGGCCCACCGTCTGTTTCACACTTCGGTCTGAAATTTATAACTATTTTTATGTGAAAAAATTAAAAGGAAAAAAAATTACAGTTTGAACTGCGTTTTTCGGATAATAATACAAATGCAAAAATATTTCAAAATACCTTTGATTGTACAATCGAGAAGCGTCCGCCATACCTTGAATTATAAGTACTTGACCAGCAAAACGATAATATGAAAAATGTTATAAGAGGTGGATTTAACCAAATCTTATGAATATCTTTAAGAATATAAATACGGTCAATTAACTCATATGCTCAAGGATTTGTAACTGTAGTTGAGGGTGCTTTTCAACTATAATATTTGACGCCTGTTGCTGGGAGAAAATTGTGGCGGGCCTCCCCCCTCTTTGTCGAGGAAGGAAAGCAAAGGTAATGTAATGTGAAGGTTAACGTTAATGGTAAACAATCACAAGCCACCTCATATTCGTGAGAGAGAGGTAAGAATGGGAACATAGACGGTAAAGTGTAAATAAATTCGTTTATTAATATTAAAGAATGGATGTTTATTGAGTCTAGCAAGAAAAAGCCATCACACTAATACGAAATGGCATTCTTGAAAATGAGTTATGTAAATTCGCAATACAATTCATTATAAACAGATTAACTTTTGAAAATAACTTTGAGATGAAATATCATCAGTGTGATGAAATATCTCAGGGAAAAAAATAATTACGCTTATCGTATTAGTTCAAAATTCAACCAGTGCAATAATATGTTTAATAACTGAGAATATTTTATTCTTCTTTATCAGTGTTAGCATGTGTATATAAATACTAAGAAAAAATTTCTAATTAAAATTTTTTAAACCTATTCTTCCTTATCCTATGAGTAGAGCTGCTCATGTAACTAGTTTCGAGTTTGCTACCTCTGGCGCGATAATGCAGAATATGGATTTGGGAAGATACCTCTATTGAAAAAAAAAAAAAAAAAAGAGTCCTGTCACCAAATGCTGAGTTAGAAGTCACCTTCAATGCCAATTAATTGAAATCTCAGATCCATTCATTGTGAAAAACGCCTACGAAAAATATTGCTTTAATAATCACTATTGTAAAACGCAAGGCTTATAATTTTAGTCATAAAATTCAATGAATCTGTTGTATAAATTTAAATTGAGTGTCACACCTCAGAATCAGATTTGAGCAGAATGACACACCTAGGAATGAGGAAAAAAAATACATTGTACTCGGACCGTGAAAGTGGAGACCTTCATTGCAAGTACAAATGCTTTAAACAGTCTCTGAAAGCTTTAAAAGAGCATGCTGCGAAACAAAGAATTTTAGAGGTATTGTTCAAAAGTTAAATGTCTTTTAAGACAACACATTAAAAATAGTTACTATAAAAATAGAAGAATAAATAAACCAATTTAACTATGTTTTGAAATTATTTTCTTTAAAAAATGACAAGAACCTTTATTTAAATATGTCGCTTCACAATATAAGTGTTTTGTTACTTAATATAAGTGTGAATTGTTACATAATCGCCAAGCGATTATTTTTATTTTGAACAATTCTAGACGAAAAGAAATTCTTAAACTAACCTGGTTTCGCACCATTGAGAATCTTTTTTCCCCCAAATATTTCTGCATTTGGATTTGTTGGCAGTTGCCAAATATTATAAAAATTTATTTATGATATTATTAAATTATTACAAAAATTTCGGTTAGAAGAATTCCATGGTCAATCTATGGCAATATTGTGTTTGACTATCTACCATATTTATTTCACTTTTAAAGTTATATTGCTAATATTGTTAGAATACCACCGATTCCTTTTTGAAGTTCAAGTACGTTCTTTATTGTAAATAAGTCATTTGAATTCGGAATCATTAAAAGAATACGACATTTAGATATTTCCTATGCGTCCAATTCAAAAAAGAAAAAAAAAAGGAATTAAAATATAACATTCAAAAAGTTCTATGCATAGTTTTGCAAAGAACAGATATAGCCACACCCAAAGTGCGCTTTATTAAAATATAAAAAAATATAAAGTGCGATATTAAACGAAACGATAAATTATTAAATTTAATATATTTAAGCTAAATATAATTAAAATTGAAGCAAATTATAAAAAAAAAATTGAAAAGTGATTTGGTAAGCCAAAAGTGATCCAACTAAAACAAGTCTCTTGGGTGGCTATTAAAAATCCCTCTAAAATTGCATTTCTTGTAAAATACTGCCGGGAAACTTTTTCTGAATCTTTACTGGGTCGATTACCAATTTAACGAATATCTCCGTATATTTTATTTTCGGTTGTTAATGTGGTGATAACTTTAAGTAATTATATTACTTATTATCGTTAAGAGCTGCCTTTTTTATGTTGTTACACATATTGTTGATACTCATTGCTAATTCATTTTATTACTCAATACTTAAAAATATTTTAATTGATAATTGCCCATTTAATTTACTTGTAGGCCGTTATTGTGTGCCGTTAAAATTTCAAGCAATAAATAGTACACAAAAATTAAATCACCATGGTTACTACTAATGTTTCAAAAACAGTATTTTAACTCGTTTTCATCTAATTGCGAGCAAAGCGAAAGTACAATAAATCTGATAAAAGGAACAACTTTTGTAATTTAGTAGTACAATAGTACTACTAAAGATAGGACAAAAGGAACAAAGAACAATTTTGTTTAATATTTATTGAAAAATTGGAAATAAAAGTATATTAACAGAGCTTATAATTTTTAATGTTTAATGTACTTCACATAATCGAAAAACACGAAAGAGAAATAATAATCTATCTAATTATACTATAAGAAAATTATAATAAAGTATTATATTAAAAGAATCGTTTTCATGTATATATTTTGGATTTAAAGGTCGGTCGCGGTTTCATTTTAAATTTTAAATTTGTTTTATTTGAAGCTAAGATATTAGAAACATTTAATGTTCCATTTTAATTTGATTTCTCTTTAGTTTCAAAATGATTCTGGATAGATATCCATAGCTTCATGTTTGAAAACTTAATCATTAGTGTATTAAGTTTTAAAAATACGGTTTGTGCTAAATTTCTGTTATAAGTTAGCAAACTCTTTATTGGCAACCTAAATAAGATTACATTTATAAGAGAATAAATCTCCCAATCTTTATTTAGCAAAAAAATTATATATTTTAAAAAGATATTTAAAATGCTAATTGTAGTTAAATGCTAAAATTAACTGTGTATTGTATTATAGCTAAATAAATATATTATATTTATTAACTATAATCAACTACAATATATTATTAATTTATTAAATATTTATAGTCATTATATTGCTATAAAGTAGATTGATTGATTGTTTATTAACGTCGCACTAGAAGCAACACGAGGGCTATTGGCCTCGTAATTTTAGGCCTTTGTCAAATGTCGAGGACGACACTGGAATTGGCACCTCCATCACCAAACTTCCACACCACACTAAGTGAGGACTGAAACCTCGGCAGAATTAACGTGCACCAGCCTCACTAGATGGCGGATTTTTGCGGCATCAGGGCTCTAAACCACGACTCGACGAAACAAGGCCTTCCACGAACTCATGATCATGATCACTAGGATATCACGGTCACTTGAAGTAGGAGCGTTATAAAATCTGCTTAATTATAAAATGCTCAATTTGAATGAGTTACACAATTCAAACTTTTCAGTAGCATAATTCTATTTCATTCTCCTATGAAGTTCTTTGAAGGACCCCACGGAATAAAGTACTGTTAAGCTATAACAACACATTTTCTTTCCAACGATGGTTAATATTATGAACTAATATGTAATTTTCTTAAATATTATAACCAATGAGATTTTTAAAAATAATGTAAAATGTTCTTTTAAATATAGAAGAGAATGATAAACATAACGTAGTATATATGTATATAATGTTTTAAAAATATTCATTTATTCAATATAGTTTTCTTAACATAAAATGATATGTGACCAATAAATGTTTGTAATGCAAAACATTTCACAGTATATATTTAATAAAGCATTTTCAAGTGAAAGACTAAGAAATACGGTAATAATTAAATAACCGTGATTCCGTATAGATAATGCGGAACAGGTGCCTTATACGCTCGGATGCGAAGTTAATTTTCTTTGTCAAATTTAGCGATATTTGTACTTACGCGGAGGCTCAGCATATCTTTACTTCAGGCAACTCTTGCGAGAAATTATTTCGAACAACGATTCGAATTCGAACAATCGATTTTTAAAATCATATAAAAATTTTTTAATAACTTGGTAATAATAATTATTAAATTCTACAGAAATAGCTTGTTATTCATTTCTTTTAATTGATATTTCATTTTGAAATTGAATCTAATAATACGGCTTTCATATACACCATAATATTTCCAATATTTTTCTTTGAAAAAAGAAATTGTGACGAAGAATTGTGAAAAAGAATTGAAAAGAATTTTGATTTTGAGCCTCAGTCAAGTGACGGCACCTGAGCTGGTTCCTCTATCTTCTGCCCCCACAACATCAGAAAGTGAGGATTTGGAGCCTCAACAAATGCAAAGTGCATCAACTCTACGACACGGAGAACCTTTAGTGGCATCAAGACTCGATTCAACGGAAATAGCGTCTGCTGCAAGTTCGCGACCATGACCACTAGGCTACCGTTCTTCCTTTTAAAAAAATAAATGTATAAAATAGGTACCGATTCTCATACTCAGTTGAACCTGTGCTCGGCAATAAAATAAACCCTATAAGAACCATTACAGTGTACTCTAGAGTTCTAACTTCACACAATTATTTCAGAATTTACTCAACTTTGTTACAATGTGACAAATATTTAAGAACGGAATTTCATTAAAAATAATTGCACAAACGCAAGATGCAAAATTATAAAAATGCGAAAAGGTAATACTTACGGAGGTAAAGTTCCTAAGATTTGACCTTCGTATTTTTTGACCATTTCCAATCCATAAATATCAAACATCTTGTAAGGATTGACCGCTACTAAAATGCTACCCGTATATGTCTGAAAAATGAAATAAGATTTGTTAGATTGTTTAGTTTATTATTCATATAACTGATTCACTGTTATTTACAAAAATTTATGAAACAAGCACAGTGGTTGAAAGGCCGAAGAATTGAAATTTTTAAGCGTAAATAATGCAAATACAAATTTTAACCCCCGTGCATCTTATCTACAAATTAATTTTTACAAATATCTATTAATATGAATTCTCACTAACACTAACAATAATATTAAGAAAAGTGCTTTTGAGTTGATAAATGAATCTGTCAGTGTTGAGAAATAAAAATGATTAATCAAGGAATAAAATAACCTTTCCTTTGCACGCGACAAAATATTTATAAGTCATTTCAATCCTTAAAAATTAGAATATTTTTTTTTTACTTTTTAAATAATTGTTTAAGACAACGGTTTAGTTTAGTTTAGTTTTTATTAATGTCGCACTAGAAGCAACACGAGGGCTATTGGCGACGGACCTCGTAATTTTGAACCACGGTCAAGTGACGAGGACGACAAGAAATCGTTATTGAAATAACATTAGCGATTATGATTTGTAAAATATCTCTCTCTACAAGAAAATACCATACATACAAAAAAAGGAACATTTATCCATTGAAACTCAAGAACTCAGCATGCCTCAATTGTGCATTAATTGTGCTGTCATATTCTAGAATTGTTATAAGTCGAACAACTTAAACCAATCGTTAAGAATGACTTAAGGAGTAAGAAACACGAAGCAGATGGTGTTTTTCTTGAAAATTGCTTGAGTTAACAGAGAACCTTCGAAGAAAATTTTTGAATACAAATGCATATTTTCTGATCTTATCGGGTTTTAAAATTAGAAAACAGCCAAGAAATGTTTTTAGAGTATATTTTCACTATTCAAAGGGAATTGTTTACAAATATATGCAAAAATTAAGATTTTCCTCAATATATGGTAACTCAAAAGAAAATAAATATATTGATATTTTGTACATTGAATAATACAGAATATAATCTTAGCTAGAGATACACTATTATTTTGATAATATGGCTCATACGTGGGAAGCTATGGTACTTCGAGTTTTGAACACTGAAAATTCTTTTAAAAAAAAAAGTCATTGTGATTTTCAATTTATTTCAGTATAAAAAAGCTTTTACTAAATATAAAGTCTTAAGAATAATCTATTCTATGTATAAGCATTTGAAAAACATATGCGTAAAATTTCAAGTTCATTGATGCGTAAAAATTTGAGATATTGTTCGAATTAGTGAAAAATGAAAATAATCGTTTTTAGAACCTTTTCAGAGAAAATCATGATCAAATAATATTAAAATAGCTGTAAAACTCAGTTTCTAAACAAGATAGAAACACAATTCAAACAGACTTTTAAAGATAAATGATCGAGTTTTAATACGAGACCAAATATAAAAAAAAATCGATATTTTGACCAAAAATTGTGTTTTGAAGGTGTTCATTCAACTTCAGTTTGCGCATTTTTTTTTACTGTATTCCAGTTTTTCTAATGTTGCACTTTTACAAAATAGGCCAAGTCAATACTAATTTATTTTGCAAAAAAAGAAAAAGTTTTTAATGCTGCGTTCTTGTCATGCCACAGTGTTGTGAGTAAGGGTTGTTTTTCATTCCAGAATATAACTTATCATTTATACAGGATGATTACAAAATAGTCACCGGATTCATATTTACAATATTTCAAAAAATATTACAAATACGAAATTCAGATACATCTCATTTAAAAAGTGAAAACTTTTGTTTTCAAAGAACTAAATATATTCTAAAGTCCTCCCTCCGTTATTCGATAGGCATCTACACTGCAGTGCAGACGTTGGATCATATCATTGTCGATGTTCTTATTGAATACGGAGCGGTTTCGGACGTATTGTTTGTTTAGTTTTTATTAACGTCGCACTAGAAGCAACACGAGGACTATTGGCGACGGACCTCGTAATTTTGAACCACGATCAAGTGACGAGGACGACACCTGAGCTGGAACGCCCTCTCCTAACATCCACACCACGTCAACGGGAGGACTTTGGGCCCCGGCAGATTTAACATGCAACAGCCCCAGCTACATATCGGATCTTTGGCGGCCGAGGATCGAACTCTCGACCGAACGAAAACTGCCGGTCACGAATCCGAAGCTATGACCACTAGGCTACCGCGGCTGGCTGTTTTGGACGTAATCACAGACAAAAAGCTCCTAAATTGTTGGTTGTGGAATGTCTAGTTCACGTTTAGCGAGACATGTTGATTTCTAAGGATTGAATGCGAAAAAGTCTCAACTCTATCCAATACAACGTGAGAAGCACTTGGTTTATCAGGCTTCGTACTGTTATGCAAACACTGTTTTTGATTCGTCGAAGGTAGAGATATGCCAAACGATTACTTTTAAGTAATAGGTTCCAGCGTATTTGTTCCTGTCTGGTACTAAGTTACAATATTCGGTTACCTTCAGATTATATGTTCCGAAATCTTATTACTTTCAGAACATGTGTTCGTATTTTCAATGTACAAATACTATCATTATTTTTAAACTATATTTTACTAAATCACTTGATTTATAATCCAATAGTTATCAGTTCTGGGTTATTTTCCTCTAACGAAATACTTTTTTTGGATATAGAAAAAAAAAGTTTCAAATTTAAAGCACTCAAGTTGCATCAAAAAAGTAGTAAGTGAAGCATTATAAGAAGTAACGAAATTAATATGGTTTTGTATGGATTAGGTTCGAAACATGTAATACCATTACTTATCCAAATGCGTGAAATAACGCCCACCCCAAGTAGAAATCAGTGGCCCAGCGTATGAAATCCATATCTCCTTCTAAATGCTCTTAGCACTGAAACAAGTATTGAAGATGTCTCATATTCTAAAACATAAAACTCTTTCCGGTAGTTCGTCGCCATTTTGAAGTACATGACGCAGAAAATAAATCATTTCTTCCCAGTTATTTTGAACGTGGAAATGAGTTCACACTCATCTGATAGCTTATACGGAAAGGTGAAAATATGGACATAAAAATATATAGCCTCTGCTTCTTATTCCTCATATTAAAGCAAAAGAATGCAACGCACATTTTTGTAGTTAAATCATTTTAACACCCGATGATTATTTTTAACACTTGTATTTAAATTAGCTTAAAACTTATTCTGCACGCATAATAAGTAGAGCTTAAGGGCACTTGCAATTGTGATTGATTATTACATCTCTACAATAAAATTGGGATTAATTATTATTTAGTTTGAACATAATCTTTAAAATCGTTTAAAATAACCACGTCGTATTTCGGGTTCGATATCAATCAATCAATAATTACACTATGGTTATAATATCTCGAAATTTTGAACGACAGTTGGAGGACAAAGATAACACATGGAGTAGCATTTCATTATCCAAATTACCAAACTCTACAACGGTGAGTATTTTAAATTATGTTCTAATTAACGTAGAATAATTCCAATACATTATATTTCCCATAATTAACAATACGTTTTATATCCTATGTATGTAACTCCCTCCGCTCACTTTTTGTTTTTTTTTTTCTTCCCTACCAATATTTACCAATTTAGTGTGGCTTTGTTTTCGGTACATAACACATGAGTTATACAGTATTCAAAACTAAATAGTGAGAAAAATATTTATCTATCACGTGACATCTATCAAGTTTCATTTGAAATTCAGACCAACAACTAAATTTATTTTTATATGTAGTTCCATGCATATTAATAATATGGATCGATTAGACTCAATCAAGTAAAATGTCCTTTTCTTGTTTGCCAGGAGAAAAAAAACAATTCTACAATTAAAAAAATGACCTAAAGAAATTTATCTTTTCGAAGAATACTTGAAAGAAAAGTTTCGCAATTAAAACCCACGGGAACTATCATGAAACAATTTAAATAAATGGGTCGATTAGAACCATTGGAAGTAAGAAAGTTAATAACCAAATATTATAAGAACACTATTATACAGCAGATTATAAGAGACTTTTAGACCATAATTTGTAAATAAATCCTCCTTTTCAGATGAACGTAGGAACTGAGAGAGGATAATTTAAATAGCCAATATTTTACACTAAAAACCTGTTGTATTTTCCCTCTCATTCGTTTTATTTGGAAGCTTTGGGTGCAACATAAAAGCGGACGTTTCAGAATTTGTAAGATGTTCTTCATCTTGACATTCGTAGGCTTTTCACTGCCTTTAGATTCGTATCTACTTCAGAGACGTCATCATCTTGGTAATTGTGCTACGTTTGTTATTCTTCACAAGTACATCTCTAAATTTCAGATTCCGCGTGCATAATAAAACACGGTCATTATCATCAATCTGCTCAAGTTATATAATCTCCTCCTTCGCTCTCTATCCACACAAGAAATTTCCAGAACTTACGCTTATTTGAATTTCAATTCCATTCCATTCCCCCTTCCTTCTTTTTGATCTGCTAGAAAAATGGTTGCATAAGGAACAAATAATCGAAATAACGTTTTGTTTCCAGCATCCAATATGCGGTCATAAATCGTAAATTAATTTAATAGAGTCGATTATAAATTGGAATTGATTTTAAATATGTTAATGGATGCTTGTTCACCGAAAATGTTATGTGTATTTTTATGGAGAGGCTCATTTAAACTTTAAAGAAGGCGATCAAGTAATACGTCACAATTATCAAACTTTTTTCCTCGCGTAACTTATATTTATGAATTTCTATACTCCCTCTAAATCGGTTATCTTTTTTTCCTTAAAAATTATTGCATTATTCTTAATCTTACAAATTCAGTCTGTTTTGAAGAATAATCAAATTAAAACTCAATCAAGCATTAATTTTTTCTGTTTGTAAAGCTGTCTATATAAAAACCAAAGCTATAAAATGCCAATGTCAAACCTGCTATGATGCATCGATATTTTCTAAATTTTCTTTTAGAACAATGCAATTTCTTTCGTAAGCCGTCAAAAAAAAATTTCCCCTTGATAACTTTAGCAATTATCATCGCATCCAGACAAAATTAATATCTATAATTATCGACTTAAAGGGAACTAAGTTATGGATCTAAATGGATTAATTACTATAACAATGATAATTTATGAAATAGAATTTTTCCTTTAAGAAATCAGATTTTCTTCTAGAATTAGATATAAAATGGCCTAAACAAACATATGTTTCAAAATTCTTTCGAATCCACTAATTAGTTCCAGAGATATTCGGAAGAAACTGTTAGAGAACATATATTAAATTATTTCTTAACAAATCCTTCATAGTACTTTCCATTTCTTAGCACCGCATGATGAGTGGACCGATAATTAACATTAATATATTTGTAAACGGGCCCTTAAAATTCCCCGATATCTAACCGCAGTTTTAAAATTGAATATTTCCCGAACTATTGGAGGGAATCGCAAGAAATTGTGACTTCAAAGTTTTATAACATGAGGAATCTAAATATGTAAAACTTTTGGCGCATTGTAATTCGCTTTTTTCTTATCTGTATTTAATAATTCATACTTTCCGTAATATTTTTTCAATTTTTTTATGTTTGTGGAAATCGGAAAAAAAACATTTATCTATTGATGCAAAAAAACTATTCATTAGAAAAATTACTCATTAGAAAATATTGGAGATTTGACATTTGAGCTGATTCTAAAATGCGAAACGATACAAGAGAAAAAAAATCGGGTACAATAATAGAAAAAATTCTTTTTTGGAAGTTATTATGTTAATTAAGTTAACTAATATATTTACACAATTTTTTATTTTAAGTCACTAATATCGATGTTGATTTTGTCCAATTGCAATGAAAATCCCAAAAGTTATTAAGGACGATTCCCCCTTTTTTTTATGACTGCACAAAAAAAAAAAAAAAATAATCTTTGTAAAATATGTCTCTATTACAAAGCAGAGATTCCTGAACTTTCAATTACGATTTCTCAGAAATTTTTGCAACTTTTTTTCTTCCTTAAACCATACATCTATGACCGAAACACTGGATACGAGGAAGGCTGCATCGAATAATTGTTCATACGCGCTACAGGAAGTCATCATCAGACCAAAGGATGATATATTAGGATTCATATTTTCGGAATTTTATGGTGTTCTATTTACTTTTGCAGAATTATCCAGCGAATCGTTTGGCGATCCAGGAATCACGGTACCCGCGAATCGTCTGTGACGAATACTAAGCAGAATAGATGAACAACTGCTTAGGTGCTCATCCATGGCCGATTGTTGTCAAATGAATCTTTAGGGCAGGGTAATCTGGCAACAGTCTGTTGTGCTTTTAGAATCGTTTGGCGAAAATCCGATGGACAAAAGAACGCAAAATAGGTTTCGATAAAAATAAATCCTGGTATTTGTTAAATAAAACGATATTTAGAACGAGTCTATTGGATGTGAGATTTATCTCTGATAGTTGCTCCATTTTATATACATTTTTATTGCTGTTTAGAAAAGAAATTCATAATGGCGAAGTTATAAATATTTCGGTATCACACTTATTTGACATTTAAATATTAATTTTTAATAATTAGCATTATTAGCATTAGCATAATAGCATTAGCAATAATTAGCATTAGCATAATAATTAGTAATAATAAGCATACAGCTAATTATTACGATAAATCACGAGAGAGGTATATAAAAGTATCAGATCGCAGTAAAACAATTTTTTTTAACAATAAGTAAGTGTTTTGATTGTTGAAAAATTGTTTTAAAATGTTGTATACCGTAGTTTTGTATGATCTGTATTTTCCTAAAGGAAAATGCATATATATTAACTAAAAATTCAAAGATTCTCAATGATTTCCCTTTGTCCATTTTCAAACATGTGAATCAAGGTTATGGAAGTAAATATAAACAATAAATCCCACCTATAAAAATCTTTTAAAAATTGTATCAAATATGTTTCCAATTTTAAACATATAATCGAAGAAATAATTATATTCTTCTACAATTCTAATGAAAATAATAATACTGAATAAATTTGAGAAATTCAAATTCTAATTTCGTAACTAATCAATATGCAAAGTTAATATTATTCCTTCAACAAAGAAAGCAAATACCGAGTCTTAATCATTGAAAACAAATACAATACTGTAGACTTAACCAAATATTTTTTTTTGAAGAGCATTGCATTCTCCAACGCAGTTTTAGAATTTCCAGTTTTGAAAACAGTTAAAAAAACAGAACACATTGTTCCTCATTATAAACATCTATTACAATCATTGTTCTCACCAAACACCGGAAACTAACTATTCTCTTCAAAGTGTAACATTATATCCTATCAATAGATCGCTTACAATTTCTCCATATCTATATCGAATCTTCAATTCACCTGCCCATGCATACATTAACGATGAAAACGATATTGAAATAGGTCTAGTTTGAAAGCTATTCAAGGCCCTTTGTGTTTGGGGTTTGTGATAACGCTTTAGTCATTTTTGCTACGCTTAAAATTACTCCATTATGATCTAGTTATCGAGATGAAAAACTTGATACTTTTTCAACCAACAGCTTGAATATACTTCTTTCTCCAAGTGCTTGAATCAGGTTAGTTTGTGGACGTAGAGTCGAGTACAATACTCAAACAAAAAAGAGAAGAGTTAAAAACAAAATGAATGATTCGGACTTGAAAGATAATGGTAAATACTTTATATTTTCAGATGTGAATAGTTTGTGTGAAAATTAATTCTTTTTGGGTCTGTTATCAGAATCTGAAAATCAGTCTCGCGGAAAATACATAACTGAGTAACGTTTGAAAATTATTCAGTGTTGTTTTCATGCAGACGGAAAATAAGCTTATTCCATTCTAGAAGAAAGCTCCCTTCTATACTTATAATTTTAAACTTAATTAAACGTTTCGAGACACAAGGGTCTGTCGATGGTACTGTAAGAACTGGAAGATGCCGCTCGGTGGGCAGCCAATCCAATATTGATCGTGTTGTGGAAAGCATTGCTGAAAAACCAGGAATATGGATCTGATGCCATTCTCGAGAACTTTGAATTAGTTCCCATGTTCCCCTGATCTCACGGCACCAGATTTTTATCTCTACTGATACTTTAAGAATCGCTTTTTCTCCAGTAATCCCAAAAACATTTCTCAACAAGACAAATGACGTTAAGAAATATAAATAATACAGAAAGAGATATCGCAAGCTGTTATAAAAAATACGATGGAAATATCACGTATTTTGCAAATGGATAATGGTGCTCATAAGAGAGACGATGTATTTTTCATTCCCAGAACCAAAAATAATAATAATAATAATAATAAAATTAATTGGCCTTGCTAATTTCATTGTCTTTTCTAATTTATTTGATAATTTCCCGAAAAAGTAGAATTAATCAAAATGAATATTAATTAGTGTAAAGTAAGCGTACCTCCGAGCACAGACTCCTCAGAAGGGATTACTAACAAGAAAAGAAAATACCTTCTTCCAATTCCTCTAATGCATTTTTATTTCACAAGTAAAACATTCTAAGGTACAAAGGCGTTTCCAAGATTAACAACAAAATAATAATAATAATAATAATAATAATAAAAAACCAGGTAATTCTGCCATAAAAATCAACTATTAAAATATATATTAAAAATATGAGAAACATGAATTATTAAAGTAGCCAATAATGTTGGATGCTTTTCGGATATTGGAATAAAAGCAGATAATAAAATATTAAATTCAATATATTTTGCAACGCAAATATAACTCAAACAAATTTATGTAATGATTATAATCATAATGCATTATGTCAATCTTTTGAACCTTACACCGCGTATCCTTTATATTATGCCCACTCATTTTTGTTGACGCCATTTTCTCAAAACATCATATTAACACATATTAATAGCTTCCAAAAATGTAACATTTATGCATGTAAACACATTTTATTAAAAACATTAAATTTAAAATTGTAAAAGAACTTTTGGCTCACTGTGCAGATTACTGAATAAAAAGTTTTCGTCCACTCAATAGTCTAATAACTTTGAACATTCGGAAAATTAGTTGAATATTTAACAAAAAGTACCAAACAGGTGTTTGGAAATCTTCTGTCTGTTATAAAAGTGTAATCATTTTTACATGGATTTAAGATTTTCTGATACCTTTAGTATATGATGTGTACAACATCAATTTTCCCATATTCGATACAGGATTGATTCCGTTTCTTACGTAAGAAAGGGGCATTTTCCAATTGCCAAATATATCTTACTATATAGTTAGTTTTTGAAATGTTATAAAGGATTCAACGAGACTTAAACTAAAAACGGAATGAAAATTTCTAATTTTAAGAAAGTAATCGATTTAAACATTAAAAGTTGAATCAGTTTTCAATTCAAAAATATGATTTAAAAATTATTCTTAAATATCTATGCTTGAATGAGCAAATGTTTTGTTCCCAAAAACAAAACAATCAATGCTGAAACAACGATATTAAATTTTATTAAGTTACTTTTCTCTAGATAATGAACATGAAATTCATTTTAGCACAAACATTGACAAAATGTCATCAAAAGGATAGCAAAATGTAATTTCCATCGTGACAACATACCAGGAACTATCAAAATCTGGTAAAGAAGAAAACTTCCTTCGTAAAAATATGCATGTGGGCCAATATGAATGCAACAAAAAATTGGAAACATTTTTGAAAATTTTATTTTTCTAAGTAATATGACGTAAGAGAAAATATTAATGACGCTTGTTACTCGTATTAAAAAATTTATAGATATGGGATTCTTATAACAAAATTCTGCACAAAAAAACAATAATTCAAATGCAATAGTTTGAAATTTTATGAAACTTGAAGAATTAGTCAAATTAGCTTTTTAGAATTATTGACGCCAAATTTAGCTTCGCGCTGTGTGATTTGGCGCACTTACGTCACAAGAGAAAAAACTAAGTAAAAATGCTTGTTTTAATTTTAATATCTGAACAGAATTTTTTTTTTTTATCGACTGCTTTTATAATTTATTATTTACCGCAATACTTTATCGCTTCATTTCATTTTTAATATTTGAATATTAATTTGAATTTTTATCGCGGAATCGATTATTTTAATTCATTTTATTGTTATCGTTTTCATGTAACAATATGAATAATGAATATTTTGAAGGAACATTATTTCTAAAAAAAAAAAAACTGTCATATACACAATAAATTAATCTATGCAAAGTTCTACAATGTACAGATTTTGCCACTAAAGGTACCAATTTTTTAAAATAATTATTAAATTATTCAATTAAATATAAGAATTAAAACAAACGATAAATTTTTTAAGTGGACTACAATATACTTTACAGATGTTAAAATGAAAGTGAACTGTAAATTATTAAAATGAATAAAGCTAAATGATGGATTGATTTAAGTTAAATATAAGTATTACTGCCGGAACATGAAAATAAATCTTTACGAACTATAATCTGTCTATTCTTATCACTACACTTTGGAAGAAGTTAAATTAGATTGAACAAGTCACGTACATTGAACTTTTTATTTTGAAAAGTGTTCAGTGACTCTATTTTGTAATTGTGCGGAAACTAAAGTAATCTTGGTAGATAAAAAAGTAACGGACGTGTTTCCAGTTTAAGTATAAACACATAGTTATATATGAGGTGTATTTAGGAAAATACACTACATAATACATTCAGAATAATACACCTTAAACGAAGAATTTAGGTAATAAATCAGTTTCGCTCTGAAGGTCGCCATAATCTTATATTGAAAAGTATTTTATAACTGCATCGCTGAAACATTTTATTTAGGTACTTGAAAATTCCTAATAGAGTGAGCTAGACATCTGAACTTGGAAAAGTACTTTGAACTACACTTTTTTTTTAGATCACAAATATTCCAAGTATTTTATTTACTTGTTTATTAAAATTGAAAGAAAGAATATAATTAAAATCTTAAAATAATTTTAAGACACAGACGCATTTAGTACACAAGATAAAATGTAAATAAGTCATTTGGCAAAATTTTGAACCATCTTAGTACCTTGAAACTGTTCTAATGAAATATAATGTAAAGTAAATTATAGTATTTGTGACAGCACATTACAGAAAGTTAAGGCATTTAATTCACTGCTTGTCAGATCGTAATTATATGTTATAAAATAAAAATAGTCCAAATAAAGCATGGACTTTAAATGGGAAAAGCATTTCGACACCGATACTGCATTATTTGACGATCCAAACAATAAGAACAATAAATGACATTTGATGGATCAGTTTCGTACACAACTTCCTGTTCCGAGGGAACTGGTTTTTGCAGATGTCACGACTGTAAATAAAAAGATGAGTCAATCTCGACAGCACAGAAATAAACAAAGCACACACAAAAAAATGAACACGAATCAACATTTCGATCGACAATCATAAGCGAAACTATTCTGACGTAATAGACATAACACGTCACGTTACCTCAAGGACTCATTGTCATTGGTTGTTGTTTTAATAATGCGAACATAATGGAACTTATTTTATCGGTCTTGTATATTCTTCATTTCATGTTCCTAAAAAGAATAGGGTTTTTTTTTTAATTGGAGGAAACTGAGTACTAAAATTAAATTGACGCTTTATTACAAACACGCGAACGCTTGGACAAGAATGATAAAATCGTTAATTGATGGTGTTAAAGCAAAATTATAAATAGCAGTTTGTATTTCCGGATAATTGGCCTATCCCCTATAAATGAAGACAAGCGGAAATTGTTGACAGACGATTTTTTTTTGTTCGCGTGGTTTTGAGAACGATATTTTGAAACTAAGAATGAGCAATGCGTATCGGGGAAAGTCTGCTCATCAGATTTTATAGCCATGGAAAAATATTTGTCAGGTAATAAAGATTTACAGCAGGAACAAGGTAGGCTAAAAACGAAATAATTACTTACATATATCATTTCTTTGTCATATCGAATTTTTAGATTCCATAGAAGAGATGCTTCGTTAAGATCGCTGGAATAAAAAAAAAAGAATAACGAATTATACTTCAATTGCTCTGTATTATGTGGAGATTTAATGTGAAAAATTTTAAGTGTAAATGTTAAGAAAGAGACTTAATTACATATTTTATAAATGAACATATGTTAAAATATTTTTAGAGCGCTATGAAATGATTTATATCCAATACATATTAATGAAATGCATCAATATCTACGACGCGTATTCAATTAAATATAGTGAGTGAGTGAGTGTGAGGTTTTATGGCGCAAGAGCCAAAGTAGGCTATGCTGCGCCAAACATTTGTTAAAATCGATTAGAAATTAATGGCATTAAAAACAAGAGACCAACACAAAAACACACATAAAAGATAAAAGGTTAAAAATCAAATATGGTGTAAAAGGCCAATATGTCTTAAAAAAGCAAATAAGTTATGGTGGGGGGTTAACCCCACCAAGTCAGATAGGTTCAAAACAGATGACTGAAAAAAATACGGCGATGATCATTAAAAACCGGACACATAATTAAAATGTGATGAATCGTGTAAGGGACATGGCAGGAAGGACACTCGGGAGCACCCTCCCCAAATAAAAGATGTCTATGGGTAAATCGAGTGTGTCCAATGCGAAGGCGAGTCAATCAATTAAATATAATTCATATTTGAAAATTAAATATGTTGAGAGCAGCAAATTGTGTTTCAAAGTTATCCTAGAAAGAATAATGTATGTAATATAATCTTAAAAATAATTTAAAAATAAGAAATACAACTCAGGTAATTATGAATTATATTTTCTAAATACTTACATAAGCTCGATCATGTCTTCAAATCCATTTGGACCCAAATCTTGCCTCTTTCGCACACTTTCCAAATTGTGTAAAGTGAAATTTTGCGGCTGAAAAATGAGGAAGAAACGGTATGTTGTACAAATTTCATAGAATCTTAGCACATTTTAAATAAAATATGACAAGCTAAAATAGAGCTTTTTTCTGTTATTCCATAAAAACTGAAAAACAACAGTGAAAAAGAAACGTTCGAATCCATAGATATGTAAATATTTATACATTTCTATGATCCCTTTAAGTATTTTTAATGATAGATAATAAAAAAGCATTGGAATTATTCAGTTTTAAACTTCAATAAAAGAGGTCGAAAAATTACATTTTTGATTTAAGAATTAAGTACGTAACTATTCGAAACCAAACATTTCAAGCTTGACTGAAAACTATCGATTTTATTTAAGAATTGGTTACATTCATGAAAAATAAAAGATTCAAAAACTATCAGAAAAATTCTTAATAAATTCCTAAGATTCCATTATCATCAAACCTGGAAGTTGAATAAAGCTTCTTTCACTAAGCTTATGATTTGACGTTTCACAATTGATGAAGGAATTCAACCATGTACAAAAGTAATTAGCATTCATTTATTTTTGCATATTATTTCGTTTTTCTAAAAGAACATTTTATTAAGTTATAGGTATAGAAACGCAACGAAGCGGAAGAATATTACTCATCCACTCGTTACAATTACTTTTCAAGAGTGTTGTAAGTATTTTTTCATTTCCCTCTTGACAATCCTAACAAGCTTTACTGGGTGTTTCGAAACTCATGGGTAAAAATTTAAGGAGCGATAGAAAACATCTAAATAAGCAATTTTCATCACACAATACATGGGCGAAGAGCAAGCGGTGAACCGCCAGATGGCGCTGTAATGGAAAACATAAAAGCGCGAGTTTTCTTACACATTATAATTTCTGCAGTTGATTTCAGGAGGCATGGCGATATTCAGAGATCAGGAAAATACTATACCTCCTGCAATTCACGGAAGATAAATAAACCTAGCGTTTTATGCTTTCCATCATAGTGACATTTGGCCGTCCACCGCTTGCTTTCCCTCTACGCCTTATATAGTGAAAATTGCTTGTTTATACGTTTTTCACCACCCCTTAAATGTTTGCACTGAAGTTTCGAAATACTCTGTATACGAGGGTACAGTTATCTTAAAAATATTATCCTATCTATAAGACAACTTTAACTATAGCTTTGAGTGCAGACAACGCTCTTTCACAAATTAAGACTTAAAATAACTAACCACATTAAAGCTATTGACTACAAATGTTAAGCCTAATTGCAACTCATGAATTGAATTGCAAAAAGAGATGTCATTCGAAAGACTGGCTACAAAAAGGGAGTGAAATTATACTTGATTTCTTTCTGTGAATAATTATTTCAGATGGAAAAAAAATCGTTTGAGAATAGTAATATTTTATACATTCTAAACTAATAATATTAAAAGCAAATATAGATATAGAGTGGATCCAAACTCTCTAACACACTTGGAAACTTAATATAAAATCAATTGATTCATTAGTTTTCACGAGATCTTAGTTTGGACCAAAATGGTTCTCTTGATAATAAGTTATGTTTGCGTGAATTCAGAAATAGTTTCGAAATTTGCCAAAAGATAGCGCTGTACCGTAAAAACAAAACTCGCCATCGAAATTCACTAAATTTATTTTGCAGACTGAGTGATTGTTTTATTAACGTAGCACTGAGAAGGAACACGAAAACAATTGTCAGCGGATCATGATGGGCTGACAACCATTCCTGAACTGGCACACTTCACTCTTCAAACTTCCGCATAACACCAATGGAATGACTTGGAACCTCGAGAGGTGGAATATAAATATTAGGGTGCATAACCCTGTCAGGTTTTAGTCCCCAGTTATAGTAATATTTGATAGATGAGACTGAACATTGGTGTTAAACTTGCCCAAGAGTTAAAAAATAAAAATATTGCAAATTTTATGATTACATGAAAAAATAAATGCGAGAAATGCTTAGTTATTAATCATTAAAAATTAAAAGTTAAATAATTATTTTTATTCTATTATTATGAATAAAATTCAGGATTGCTTAGAATATTGTCTATAAAAATATATTAATAGAGATATTTTTTGTTTAAGTTTACGAAGGATTATCGTAAAATAGCTGATGTTGGAAATTAAGTCATGAAAATATCTATTTCTTTATTTTCTTGATTTCTTTAAGTATTGTAGAGGATCCTATTATAAATGAGTGAAAATTTAAAGATTATGCTGGTAGCGTTGGTAGAAATATCCTGACTTATTCCTCTGGTCTGGTTGGGTTCTAGATTCGATGGTTTTTTCTCGTGTAGCGAGAGGGTGTGTTCTTATTGGTTGATGGGTGTGCTCCTATTGGCTGCTGTGGATGGATGTCATTTTGAAGTAGATATTCTCAGGAATCAGTGAAAAATTATTGAAATGGTGAATTTAAAAGGAAAAAAGATGGATTAATCGAGTAGAATGTCTCGAGGTCTGTGTAGAAGTTGATTATTTCTGATGGAACCTCGAAAGATTTAAAGAGTGCATCAGCCCCTTCAGTGACATTTGACTGCCCCGCAAGACTCGGCGGAAAAAAAGTCGGCCGCGAGTCCACCCCTGTGACACCTAGACTATTATGACCCCTCCTGGCGTTAATTTTACTTTTTAAAATACGTTTTCCATTTGTCAATAGCAGCAATGGACGTAAATGAAAAAATAATAATTAAAACTGTCCTTGAAATTAAACATGGTTTTTGAAGAGTTGTTTGTTTAAAAATTAAATATTTTACGAATGTTTTAGACATTTGTGTTTGTGTGTACTTTCCATCCCCCCCCCCAAAAATTAATGAAATTTAGAGTACCCACACAAAAAATTATGAAATCTCCCCGCGAAAAATTGACTGTTTAATAATATATAATACGAATTCCAAGTAGTAAAATGTGGATGCAACCGAAAATTATTATAAAACATCTATTTCGTGCAAAATAGAATTTCTCTAATTTATGAATGATATTAAGTATTCTAATTTCTGTGATTAGATCTAGAAAATTCTTTATAAGTGTCTATCATGGCATCAGTCGGATTAATTTGAATAAAAAAAATGAAATAAAGATCAAAAACTATATACAATTGAAATCGTTTTAACTAAATTTCAGTAAATGAGAAATAGCTAAATGTTGTCTTCAGACTACTCTTGATGAACGAAATCTTGAAATGACACGCGAAAAGAAATGCAACGCATCCTTACCTTTCCACTGATGAGGGCTTGTACTGTGATGACTTGGGCTGGCTTGGAGAAGTCGGCCACTTCTCCGGGTAAGAGGTAGCCAATACCCGGATCGAACCATACCAAATCGCCCTAAATTTAAAAAAGAATCCATTATTAAAAAATTACAACAAATTCAATAAATTTTGAATTAAGAGACACATGAGTACATAATTCATTTGCGAAATGTTTTTTTCCTTTATAATAAATGAATTTCTTCAGATCTTAAAGCACGATTGCATTAAGGATTAAGAATATGTTTAGGGTCAGTGCTTTTTTTTACTTCTGTCAATATGAGTCAGTATTGGTGCAATTTAATGATGCAAGAAATGTCTATGCTACACCAAACAAAGTGCAACTGTGATCTAAACGTTTGAAAAAAAATAAGGGAAAAAAACATGAAAATCGATTGATAAGATAGAGGATCGAAAATAGTTTAGTTTTTTTTATTAACGTCGCACTAGAAGCAACACGAGGGCTATTGGCAACGGACCTCGTAATTTTGAACCACGGTCAAGTGACGAGGACGACACCTGAGCTGGCACCCCCCTCTCCTAACATCCACACCACGTCATTGGGAGGACTTTGGGCCCCGAACAGATTTAACGTGCATCAGCAGCGGCTACACGGTGGGTCTTTGGCGGCCAAGGATTGAACCCGCGACTGAACGAAAACCGCCGGCCGCTAGTCCACGACCTTCACCACTAGGCTACCGCGGCCCTAGGATCGAAAATAGAGAAGGATCGCTAAGGTATCCTAGGGAGGCTTCATCCGTGCTCACCAAAGAAAGTGAATCCTATGGGAAAGGAAACAAATCACTAAAATATCTCGGGTGAGTAATGTCCGCACTTACATGAAACCCTAAGGTTTGACTTCAGTGAAAAATTAATAATAGGGATATAATTTCAATATAATGTGAATCAAATCTTATGTAAAAAGCGGAAACTATATATTAAAATATTCTGAAATTTTCCCTTAAGCTGTTAAGAACTAATTGGTTCATAAATATTAACAATTCACCAGTAAGAACGCAAGTCTTATTGAAGATAGATCTAATAATTTTAAGTCACGGTCATCACGAAGTCGACACCCGAATTGGCATTCTACCCTTCCTATCCGTACCACATTCGTGGAAAAACTCTGAACCCCAATGCAGACCTAACATGCGTCAGAATCGATACACAACAATCTTTAGAAGTACGAGCCTGGAGTTTTCAGCCAATCGAACCTCTACCAATCAGTTTACCACGGTTCCGTTGCTGTCAAAGAAATAAAAAACAGGTTGATCATTTGGTTGAATATTTAATACTTAGAAGCAACTCAAGGGCTATTGGCGAAGGACCTCATAATTTTGAGTCTGGGTCATGTAACGAGGGCGACACCTGAGCTGGCCCTTCCCTCTCCTAACTCCAACTCCCATTCCAACTTGAGGACATTGAACCTTGACAAATTAAATGCACATCTGCTTCGCTACACCAAAATATTTAATAGCACCAGGACTAGAGCCCCTGATTCAACGGAAACATACTGGCCGTGAGCTCGCGGGCATGACCCCTAGGCTACCGCGACAGCTTCAGAGAAATGAGAGACAAGAAGAAACACAATAACATTTTGAAACATGTTATGTTAAAAGTAAATTATAAACTATAACAAGGGGGATTAAAAACTATTTCAATACGACATGTCGCAATACGATATTCATTCATGAGTTTTAACCGAATTTTCGAGACATACTTATCATATAAAAAGCATTAATAAAACATTATAACATGCTTCTCATTGATTTGGAGCTGCTGTATATAAATCATCCTGAATTTATTATGTAAACTAGATAAATTACTCGGATGATTTCAAAGAAAAAGGTAATGTGACAGGCATGAGAAAATATAATGTATTGATTTTCTACGTTTCATTTTTGATACAAAATGATTTTAAACCATTTTGGTGGAAGTATGAATTTTTCATAACAACACTCGAATGGAAAATTGAGTTATTTTAGAGAAATTCATTTTTCTTATCGAAAAAATAACAGATGACTGAAAGTTCAAAATGAAATTTTTTCAATTTTAAAGAAATATATGTTTTTTAAGACGGAATTATTTTAAAATAGGGTTTAGAAAGAGGTATCATTTAGTCATCATAGAGTTTCCTTCGCTTCTTGTCTTATTAAATGCATTGGAATGAAAAGAAAAGTATTTGTTCATTACAATCAATTGCTTAATCATACCTAAAGTATAAATATGTCACGAACAGCAGTCGGCTATAATAAGTATTGTGATAATTGTGAATTTTTATCATAGACTTTGAACTTGGACGTTTTTAGAACTCATAGTAGATCTAAAATCAGAAAATTATCACGCTTTCTCATATGCTCATTTTATGAAAAGTACCCGAACTTCAAAGGCATAAATTATTTTAACATTAACATCGAGAATATTTCTGACTGGGACAAATACTCTGATTTTTATTAAAACGTTTTTCTGAATTTCACTTGGTGTGTGTGTATCATCAAATTTTCGATCGTTAATTTAACCAACTTCCCATCAAGCTAGAGCTTTGAAATTTTGGGAATCGTTCGTACTCGCCTAACAATGCAATATTTAGACATTTGCGACAAGTTTTAACTAATATTTCAATAATTTTAATAAGTCAAAATATTCTTTCCTCTTGGCGCTTTTAGGATTGAGGAAAAAATTTCTTTCCCCCTCTGGGAAGAACGGGCACTCCCCACACGCCACATGTGGTATCGTAAAACTCAAACTCACAAAGGGGAGATAGAAAGGATTGAAGACTTCCAGTCAGTAATCATTCGCAAGAAAGAAAGATTCCAATATTTGGCACCGTGTCTTATCACAATAATTTTTTCTGAATTCTGGTTCCCATTTTTTTTTAATAGAACGACTTACAAGCTTTCAAATGCGTGTTTGGATTTTATGCGTATTATGAATTTTTTAATATGCTAACAAATGTCTCTTTTTAGGTAAATTTTAAAGTTAAAGATAACTAACAGTTTTAACTAATATTTCAATAATTTTCTCTAATAAACTTTGCCACCATATAAAAACGTTGTTGTTAAAAAAGTTGGTTTTTATATCGAATTATTATACATAAGTTTTAAAAAAAATGTATATTTGGTTATCTTTTTGTCATCTATATTTTTTCATTTCAGGTCACTTTTTTAAAAATAAATTTGAATTTATTTCTGAAACTTTTTTCAGATAACTTAAATGTTAGCTATCTTTTGACAGTTTTTGATATCTTTGATATTCTTGGTTAAGTTAATATATTTCCGAGTAAACTTTCCCGTCTGCTTCGCCTTGCACTGTAGTATTTGTGGTCTTGGAAACCATCGGCACTCTAGGGTCTTCGCGAATATACTTTGATTCATACATATTTTCAGAAGATTTGGTAAATTAGTTAGAAATAATCAATTTGCGATGTTTTAATAAAATATTTTTAGGTCGAGCTGAAAAGCTCTCAACACTGTTTAATATATTCTAAATCTAACACGATATCTGTTGACAATGGGGATTTCAATTCTGAACCTCGATTATCACCGCCATAGCACGACACCGAAAAAGGTAATACATCACTCTTCCAACTTACCCACCATATTACTTTAGGACTTTGAGGCTTTGCTTGTTTAATGTAGAACAATTAGTGAGTAGTGACACTTGATGGCGCAAGAGCCAGATATAGCTATGATGTGTCAAACAAGGTGTAATTGCGATCCAAACATTTGAATAGTGTGAAACACTTTCCATTGTACTTTATCAGGAGTCCACACATTTTTTTAAAGGTCAGATTGTGAGATTTTTATGCTTGATTGCTTATCAAAGTCGTACTTAGAAGTAACACGAGGGCTATTAATGATGGACCTCGTAATTTTGAACCTCTATCAAGTCACGAGAATGACAGACGAGCCAGCACCTTCTAACTTTCACATCACGACAACGGGAGGATTTACTTTGACAGACATCAGCCCCACTACACGGCAGAGTACCCAGAGGACCCAAGAGGACCGAGCTCACCCAAAGGGTTTAGAGCTGCAGACCGGACCCACTACACGGCGGAGCTTCGTGACATCAGAGCTCGAGTGAGTGAGTGAGTGAGTGAGTGAGTGAGTGAGTGAGTGAGTGAG
>BMAW01103122.1:239945-278359 GCA_019974015.1 Nephila pilipes
GTGAGTGAGTGAGTGAGTGAGTGAGTGAGTGAGTGAGTGAGTGAGTGTAAAGGTTATTGATGCAAGTGCCAGATGTGGCTATTCTGCGCCAAGAAAGACTTCCTGTGGTCTGAACGTGAAAAAAAATGGAGGGGAGGGGGAGACAAATTTGGTTGACAAGAAGGAGAGTCGAAAATAGAGAAGGCTAGGGTATCCCGGGGTGCGTCACCCGTTTTTACCAAAGACAGTAAACCCCAAGGGAAAGGGGAAAAATTACTTGGGTGCCTCAAGGTAATGATGCTCGTACCTGAAGGCAAATCACCAAGGTTTCCTGGCATAATCCCCAGGGGAAGGGTGCCCGGCTATACCCCCCAGACGCCCCATTTTAGTCGCCTCTTAGGACAAGCAGGAGCTATAGAGGGACTATTTTGTCAGACCCAGTCACCACATGGGTCGCATCAGCGCTCGAACCCACGACTCGATTGAAACAACACCGGCCGCGAGTTCGCGACCATGACCACCAGGCTACCGAGACTCCTTGAGGTCCAGGCATCAAAACTAGTAGATATTTACATTTACTCATAGAATAACAATCACTTTTTTACTAGGAAATAATATTTTTACATAATACTTATGAGTACGTTGCGGCACAAAAGAAACGAATAAAATATAGCTATTTATTAATATACTTAATATAGAATTGGTTAAAATTCTTACTTATGTGAGGACGGCAATAGTTTGAGAAAATATTTCATCATATTGGAGTTTGAACTTAGTCGAGCCTATCAATAATGTAGTTTTGAAATGGTGATCTGTCAGTAACGATCTGTACATTGAGAGATTTTAAATACTGCATTTTAAAAAAACGTTCTTTCGCATTGGTAAGTACTCTCAAATTCATATACAAAACCTAGAGCGTATGAATTTCATTGGCCGCATGTACTTCCGAAAGATATTTATAGAACTGGGTTTTATCCATATCTTTAAATACAAATTTGGCACATAATGTTTCAGCTCAGTCACTTCCAACTGAAAGTCTGACTTAAACTTCTCGATTGTGCAACCAAATGGATTTTTAAATAAAGAAATATCTTTTACCCTTGCATCAAGATCCCAAAACTTCTGTTGTGTAACTACAAATTTTTTCATGTAAAAATAATAACTTGCGAGAAGGATTAAAAACAAACTGCCGTCCGTAGCTTGTATATCCCTGTTCTTAACGCATACAGTTGATGGAATACAGACTTTAAGGTTGTCTTCGCCTTATGTGAAAGGAACTGGTTGAAATTTCGGACACATTTCCAGGCTGAAAAAATTGCTCCAAATTTTCAATACATATGCAACGTTGAAACACGTATAGCCCTTCATGATACTGTATTCTTAAAAATTAGGAATATATGTATCCATATCTTTAAATATCAATTGAGATACTGCATTCTTAATGATATTTTCATTCTTATTGATACTAATCTTGTACTGTATTCTTAAAAATTCCAAAAATGAGCAATTTTTCATTCGAATACGTTTAAAATCAATTTTGCATTACAGTATAACGAAACATGGAACACATTTTACACCAGAAAAAGATAATTGATTTAGATAGAAATGAGCAACATTAAACAATACGCTGCTTTCTAAAAGATAGCGAAATCAGAATATAAAAATAACCTTCGAACGCTTTTTTTTATCGGCAAAAGTGTTCCAATTTCGGGTCTTTAACATTACGCCATGACAGACGTAACAAACCACCCAACACTAACATCTCCGGTCACGTGCTTCCCTATCTTAACCAAATTGGTCATTTATTTCAAGTGCGTAAGAAATTCTCTTCGTCAGCAATTTTTTGATTGTTAGAATACGGCACCTTGATGATCCCATTTAGTGCAGCGTGGTGGACAAATTACCACTCTCTCCGAAGGTTATCTAAATCGCGCGAGGCACCAGGGGACAGCAGCACCACTAAACACTGGAATATTTAATTATAAATAGTAATTAACAAGCTCAAGCTGAAATTAGATTTAGAGTTTAATACACAATTGCTGTTCAGAAACCAGTTTAACCACGTCGGTACGCATATTTCTAAAATTCTATGCAGAACTTAAGACAGTTGTATCGAAAGCAGTGTATTAATTTTCGAGTCAATTTATATTCCATTCGTGGTTCTTCCTTGTTTGATAGGCATGTGAAAGGTTCCAGATAAGCGTTACACTTACGCCAAGGTCGAATTCCCCCAATAAATTAAGATTATGATAGTGTTTCCTCTTAGGTATATTATTTATGAAATTCTCACGATTTCGTGAACTGAATGGAATTAATGAATCGGAGCATGGCATGGAGGTAAAAACGCTTCTAGAAGCTCTTCGGATTGGTTCGTATGATTGATTATTCTTTACATAATATACATTGGGGGGGGGGAATTACGTAAGAGATATTTGATGTTGAACTATTTCTTAAATCATGAAACATATAGTCAATAATTTGCAATGAAAATAAACAAAGATTTTTCAATTTTTTGTTCAAATTATCCTTTTAGTGTATTATTTTTCATGAATTGTCATCTAATGACGTTCCATCTGATATGAAGAAAATTTGTTTCGACAAGTATTTGAATAGCCACAATGTATTTAATAATTTGATTGATGTTTAACGTTCACACCCTGATGAAACACGAAGGTTAATGGCGACGGACTCCATTTTAAGCCTTTGTCAAGTGCTGAAGACGACGCCTGAACTGCACCTTCTCCAAGATTCCACACTACACCAACGGGAGGATTAGCAATCTCCTCAGAATTAACGTAAATCAACCGCGGTACACGACGTGTTTTTTTGGTGACAGGACTCAAACCTGCGATTCGACAGAAACAATGGCGGCAGAAAGTTCGCGACCATGACCACAAGTCTACCCCGGCCACATGTATTTAACGTACATTAAAAACATATTTTTTAAGCAAAGTGTTATTTATTCTTTTGTCAAAATAGAAAAATTTACATTTTAATACACATTTTTCATCAAATGCATATTTCTGCGAAAACGTTCGTTTTTAATGCATATTTCTGTTCAAAATGATCGTTTAAAATTCATACTTTGTCTAAAATGTTTTCACGTCATTTCAATGCATATTTCTATACAAAATGTTCTTAAGCCATTTTAAATACATATTTCTATGCTGAAAATGCCTGTGTCGTTTGAAATACATATTCCGATATAAAAACAATGTGCGATCAAAAATGTCAGAAAATGTGTGTTAAACAAGTGAATAATCAAGAATTGTGAACTTCCCCTGAGCATGAATTCTTCTAATTGGTTATTGATCATCACAGTTTAATTATTCAATCACAATTAAATAATGCGTTCTACCTTAATACTTCTTTATGTACGAGTTAGCCTTCTAGGCCAAGTAATTAGCCACCCACACAGCACCGAATGTAATAATTCAGATACTAATAACGTAAAATTGCTAAAAAATAGTCCATAAAATACCATAAACACTTGAAAGAAAGTGTCAATTTGGTTTCAAGGTCGATAGAGAGTTTATGGGTTCAAGTCTGAATTCACCAGAGATCCATTGTGTTTGAGCATGCTTGTCTAAAGTGCGGCCCAAAAGCCTTTAAAATGCGGCCCAAACGCAAATTATGAAAATATTTAAATTGCCCATTTTCATTAAAAAAAATAAATGTAAACAATATTTTTCATATATAATCGATTCTTTGACATTTATTTTGAAATAAAAATTTAAATAAAAACATCTTAGTATGCCGTGAGAATTTACGTCTCGAATTATGCATGAGAATTTTCGAATGCCATGAAAATCTAAGTTACGGTATATCGTTGTATTGCACATCAGGGCAATTTATGTGGAAAAATTTTAAAAATGGAAAATGTATTAAGCGTTGTTATAAAAACCATTAACTTTATAAGAACAAAAGGACTTAATCATAGACAATTTGACGAGTTTCTTAAGGTAATGGGCACTGAATTTACAGATGTTATTTAATTTACTGAATTAAGATGGCTCAGTAAAGGGAAAATGCTCAAAAGATTTTACGATTTGAGAACTGAAATAAAAAAATTTGAATGGAAACAAAAGGGAAACCTGTGAATGAATTTGAAGACGAAAAATTGGGTCTTAGATTTAGTTTTTTTAGTAGACTTAATAGAACATTTGAATGATTTAAATTTGAGACTTCAAGGGAAAAAAACAGTTTATTAATAATAAATTCCAAACAATAACAGCGTTTGAAAGAAAGTTGAAATTTTGGCCCAATCAAATAAAAGTAAAAGATTTGACTCATTTCAGTACTTAGTCCACATATAAACCTATGAGTTGCACAAAATATGCAGCATTAATTTTTGATTTAATTCAAGAGTTTGAAATAAGATTTCAAAATTTTTCAAAAAAATGAAGAGTATTTCAACATATTTTCCACTTTATTTTCTCTATAAATAAATAAATTGTCTTCCAATCTTCAAATGGAATGCATTGAACTGTAAAGTGACATTCAACTGAAAGAAAAATTTGGGAATGTTTCTTTACTGGAGTTTTATAAAGATTACCTACCCCGCGATAAATATCCTATTTTTCACAATCATGCTTTATTAATTTCTTCAGCTTTTCGCAGTACTTATACTTGTGAACAATTATTTTCAAGAATGAACCTTACAAAAGTCAAAAATAGGACAAAGATCACTGACAAACATTTTGGAAAATGCATTAAGAATTGCAACCTCGTCTATTGAATCCGATATCGATTTTTTTGTTCAACAAAAGCAAATTCATCCATCTCATTAATTCGAATTTTTTCCATTTTTATGAAATCCAAACTAAATGAAACGAAACTTTTATAAATTTAAAATAAATATGTACCTATACATACCTAATTCAAATTTTTTTAAAAAATTATAATAAAAATAAGTTAATTTATTTTAATAAAACTGCATAGAGTTAATTTTCATTTCAATTTGTTGAAAAATATTGTATGTGTGCCCAGCAATTTTTTTTATTGCAATGTGGCCCTCAAACGGTCATAGTTTAGACACCCATGGTGTAGAGCAGGGGTCTCCAAACTACGGCCCGAGGGCCACATCCGGCCCGCGGACAGATTTTGTCCGGCCCGCGGAGAGCTAGCATACTTGAAAGAAAACTCCTTCTAGAGAACATATTTATTTTTTATAGCAAATTAAATTTAGTTTACTGAAGTAATCTATTTTTATGTTGAATAATTATTAATATGACATCTACATTGATATGGTCATGGGCTAACTACTCATAACATTGTTGTAGGTTACTATATACTAACTAACAAATTATGGAAATGAATCCAACTAACATTTTATACATTTTAAATGAAAAAATAACTTATAACAAGCATAATGACATATGGAATACTAATGAGATTTATGTAATTAAGATTTTCCACTGACAATAGTTTGTAGTTGTGGACTAATTTTACTTGTACCAATTATTAAAAGAGATTTAAGATGCTCATCAGTTAATTTAGATCTGTAAACATTTTTTGTGTACTTCATTTTGGAAAAGGTCTTCTCACACATATAAGTAGTACCAAAAACAGAAAACAGCCCACGAGCAAATTTATGCAAATTATCAAATTGTGTCAGTGGAAGACACTTATAAAATTCCAACAAAGATAAGTTTTGATATTTGTTCTTAATTATATCACTGCACTGTAGATCAATCATTTCCATTTGAAGTTCCGGGGCTAGGGTTTCAATGTCAGTATCAAAAGGATTCTGAAAAATCTTAATTTGATTCGCAATGGCATCAAAGTCCGAGAAACGAGTATCAAAATTTATTTTCAAAGCACTCAAAGTTTCGATTGCAAAATCGATAGGAAACTCGGTCTCAGTGGTGTGGCTGAATATTTCACATGTTTTAAAATGTGAAAAACATTTACTTCGTAGTTGTGATTGAAACAGTATCAATTTCTTCCGGAATGATTTGATATTAGTGTATAAATCAGGAAGATGCTGGTTTTCTCCTTGCAATCTCAAATTCAGTTCGTTCACATGTTTTGTCAAATCAACATAGAATGCTAACTTCCACAGCCATGCGTTGTTTTGCAATTCAGTAAGAGGGCGATGCTTTTCATTCAAAAAAATTTCGATCACTGCTCGAAGTTCAAAAAAGCGCTGAAGGACTTTCCCACAACTAAGCCAACGTACGGCAGTATGATAAGGTAAGTCATTTTCTCCAATCTCTTCAATAAATTGCACGAATTGTCGGTGATTCAGCCCAAAAGATCTGATAAAATTAACAGTTGATATGACTGGTTTCAGAACTTCAGACATATCCAAACATTTTCCGCACAAAGACTGTTGATGAATGATACAATGTAAGACTATTGGTTTTGAACCACCGTCATTTTCTACAGCCTTTGACACAAGAGCGACCACTCCTTTATCTTTCCCACTCATGTTTTTGCCTCCATCAGTTGTAATACATTTCAAGTTTTTCCATCGAAGGTTCTTTTGGTTAATGGCCATTTCAACTCCTTTAAAAATATCTGAACCAGTAGTTGTGCCATGAATACTATACATATCAAGAAGTTCTTCATGCACTTCATAGCTTTTATCTACTCCTCGAATATAAATCAACACCTGAGCAGTATCTGACACATCCGTTGACTCATCCAAGGCCAAAGAAAACCACTCAACATGTCCATTTTTGTTGAACAGTTGAGAGGATATATTTTCAGCGACGTCTTCTACCCTTCGAGCCACAGTGTTTGCTGACATACTGACAGTTTTTAATAAATTTACCTTTTCAGGGCACATTTCTTCGGCTACTGCGATTATGCATTCTTTGACCATTTCTCCATCGGTGAATGGTTTTCCACGTTTTGCAATTTCAAGAGCCACACGAAAGCTGGCATGAGTTGCAGCCTCTTGTTTAGTTTTGAGTTTTGTAAATAAAGATTGCTGCGATTTCAATCCGAGCTTCATAGCTTCGAATTTTTCTGTCCGCAAACTTCCTGTATATTTTGAGTAATTTTGAAAATGTTTTGCTTCATAATGACGTTTAATGTTATATTCTTTGAGAACGGCTATGCTTTCATTGCAAATCAAACATAGCGCCTTGTTACTGGGCTCAATTACGAAATACTGAATGTTCCACTGATCTTTGAATTTTCTGCATTCACTATCAATTTTTCGCTTCTTTTCCATTCTACTAAATCACACACAAAAGCAACAATTCAAATCAAAATATTGTTACAAAGATGTCTTAAACTTAAACACGCACAAACACGTTTTAAGGAGGTACGCACTATTTTATTTCACAGCAGTGTCATAGGAACTGACTTGTGGTTGCGCCACTAGCCTTCTTATATATTCCACTTACTGCCATCTAGAAGTGAGTGGAAGACACCAGAACTTTCTCGAACCAACGAGATTATTCTGTAAGTGCTATTAGCGCCATCTGTTAGCGATAGAAGGTACTACCTATTTCCGCTTGTGTCCACCAGATGTCCTGTCACGTTACTCCTCATGGCTCGCTCGTACTCTACGACTAATCTAGAAATTACAGATAATGACAGGAAAATTAATAATATGCAGTGTTGCCGTTTTGCGGACTTTAGTCCGATTTGCAGCCTTTTTTAAACGTGGCGTACTTTTTCGGACTTTTTTTTTCATGTAAAAAAAATACTCATTCGTTACTTGAGTACTCGTTACTCGTTAGGAACCGAAGTAACGATTACTGAAGAAAAACGTAATCAATGATTACTTGTGTATTTCATTACTTTTGTAATCAATGATTACTATGGCGATACGATGCGGGAACCCCATTATAACGGATACCCATACGATACGGAAAATACATCAGCTTCCCCGTCGCTAGAGGCATCTGGCAGAAATTAAATGAGTATCGTCCCCGTCGCTAGAGGCATCTGGCAAAAAAGTAATCATATTTTACACCACTAGTGGACTGATTCAACTTTTTACCACCGGCAACAATGAATGATAATATGGTTTTGGCCCTTGGAATTTACTGGAGTAATCAATATGGCCCTAAGGCTGGAAAGTTTGGAGACCCCTGGTGTAGAGCAATGACTACTGTTAAAGTTTAAAAGGTTTTTTTGATTTATTGTTTTATTAACGTCGCACTGAGAAGCAACACGAGGCAAGAAGGCGACAGACCTCGACATTTTGAGCCTTCGTGAAGTGACGAGGATGACACCTACGCTGGCACCTCCCTTTCTATAATTCCTTACCACGGTAACGCATATACTTGGGACCTCGACTAGATTTAATGTGCATCAGTAGCATCATTAGTAGTACGAGGGCTCGAACCCACGATTCGACAAAAACAACAACCAGCACAATTAGGCTACTGTGACTTGTACTTTAACGGAAACATACCCTTAAAGTTTGCTCGAAAGTTAGGTAATGTGAAGTTCCACCTCAGATGCCGATGGCCAGGAAGGTTCAGAATTTTTATGAATATTATTGATATCAGTTCACTTGCCAGAAGGCAAATGGTTTTGTGTTTGAATGGTTATAAATGTAAAATGACACTGATACGGGTAAAATAGCACAGGATTACTTCAAATCTCTATCGAAGGATTTTTTTTTTTTTTTTTTTTTTTTTTTTTTTTTAAGTTTAGTTCAGTTTTTATAAACGTCGCACCAGAAGCAACACGAGGGCTATTGGCGACGGACCTCGTAACTTTGAACCTCGGTCAAGTGAAGAGGAAGACACCGGAAATGGCATCCCCCCAACTTCCACACCACTCCAACGGGAGGACTTTGGGCCCCAACAGATTTAACGCGCATCAGCCCCGGCTACATGGCGGGTCTTCAGTGGCCAAGGATCGAACCAGCGACTGAACGAAAACCGTCGGTCATGAATCCGAAACCATGACCACTAGGCTACCGAAGCCTTTAATCTCTATCGGAAGATAAACTGGATATGCGTCAATTTCTTTTTAAGTCGCGTTCTCAAAAATGTTACAAATAATAATAATAAAAAAAATACACAAATGGAATTTTCTCTCTTGTGTATAAACATTTAATCTTACTGTTTACCATGAGGCTTACAAATCTTCGAATACAAAAACAAATAACATTCCTATAGAGAAAACTGACCACCTACTCATCGCAAGAGGCAAATAAAACATTCAACCGGTATTATGTTACATTTGTCCTTGAGTTAAAACAAAGTATATTTTGTAAACTAATGTCAAATTTTCATTTTGTTTCCAATTCCGCATCGGTGAATAAGCAACGTAAGTGGTCGTTTATTCGCTTCTAAGATTCACGGGGAAAAATAGGGTTGCATTTAATAATTTCGAAATTTTAAATGGTTTTTTTTTTTGTTACTCCATTTTATGACCACGTGAATAATACAGAAATAGAAACCATGACTTACGTTTTCTCGATGTAATAATTAGCATCTGAAATCTGAATTATAGAATAATTAAAATATTTTTCATGTTTGGTATTATATATTGACCTAACATATTATAATTGTAAAATAAAAACCTTTCCGTAACTTTTAAGAAAAAAGTATAATTTAAACTATCTTATTTGAAAGATTTAATTTTACTTGATTTAAAACAACATATCGCATAAAAATTCATCACGTGATATGTAAATACACACGCAAACAGACACAATGATTCATCAAATATTGTGTATATATACATGCAAATACGAATTTCCGACTTCAGTTGTGATTATCAGATTCTATTAAATAATATCTGAGACATTTTAATCGATTCCGTGAACTTAAGCATTCGAGATTGTAAAGAAAGCACCAGAAGACAGAGGGCGAATTTGAGGCAAGTAGGTTAAGCCATTATATTTTTCAATTGTCTTAACGGCGTTAAAACAATTGAAGAATATAATGGCAAATTTGTTTAATGGCGTTAAAACAAATTTAATACTGATTCATAGGTTGCTTTTCATTGTTGCCACGTCGAGTTATCTTCATTTTACATCGATGAGACTCTGAATTTCAATTATAAACGAGAAAATAAGCAACAATTAAAATAATGGGTTTCTCGCAGAGAAACTGTTGCGAAGAAGGCGAAGACAGTCTCGTTAACTGAAAATGTACTGACGATTTTTGGGGTACAATGTACTGACGAAGGGCATCATACTCATGGATATCTCAGAAAAAGGAAAAGCGATCAAAGGGCAATACTACAGAGAGTTACACCATTTTAAATTTTCCAATTATAATTTCCAACACCCCCCCCTTTTCCCATTTATAACACAGGTTTTCTTTGATGGTTTGGTTTTCTTAACGTCGCACTAGAAGCAACACGAGGGCTATTGGCGACGGACCTCGTAATATTGAACCTCGTTCAAGTAATGAGGACGACACCTGAGCTGGCACCCTCCCCCCTCTCCTAATGTGTTCCAATCGGAGGTATACCAAGCGGTTACTTTTGAGTAATAATTTCCTGCGTATCAGTTCGTACCTGGTAATTGTTTCCTATTACTTTCAGAATATGCGTTCATATAACCTAATACTTTTTTCAATATGTTATATTATTTTTGAAATATATTCAACTACATTAATTTTGGCTTATATTCCAATACCTCATTGGTTCGGGATTATGTTCCACTAATGCAGGTTTTTTTTTTTTTTTTTTTTTTTTTTTTTTTTTTTTTTGTGTGACATAAATAGTTACAAATTTAAATCACTCAAGTGGTGTCTAAGATGTAAATGTTAATAAGTGACGAAATTAATAGTTTTTAGTACGGAATATATTATTGACGGAATAGGTTCCATACACGTAGCACTATTATTGATCCTGCCAAATGAAATAATGCCCATCACTAGTCACAATCGTCAGGAAGTTGTTATTGAATTGAAAGAAGTGCGAGATAGCAACTATATCACGCCATTTCTACAGAAAGTCGCCATTTTGGCGAAATAATACTCGAGTTTCCTTTCGTATATTGTTTTCGAGTGTTTTGACCAAGTAAATTTATAAAGTGTTGAAAATGTTTTTTAAAAAACTGAAACGTGGGAACATTTATAGAGCGAATAACATTTATTCAAGAGCCAGGAGGGAAATAGTGAACAAAATAATGGACCATTAACGACATCATAATCATAATATTCCTGGAGAAATCAATGCTTCTAGTAGATGAAATTCGTAGTTCTAAAATCACAAATGATATAAATATGTAATGTAGAAACGAAAGTAACATTCAGCTTCATTACAATTATTTTTTCTAACGAGAGTTTAATGATTTAAAATTAAATAACATAAACCTCGGGTTATCTTGCCTTGTTAATATTTGTTTTAAAACGAATAACATTTTAACGATTTATTCCAAAACACTACAATAATTAATATTTTAATTAGATGTTTTGAGATATGCTTTCGATGATAGGGTGATAAAAATTATACATTATGCATCATATCGAATAACAAATTATCGCTTGCAAAAACATAATTATTTATATTTCAGCGTAATTGTTCTAAATGTGTGAATTGTTTTCAGTTACTGTTGTTAAGGCAGAAGGGCTTTTATGAGTCATATTAATTATACTCTCTAACATTACAACGATCGAAAACACGATTAAAAGGAATAATCGTTTCTGAAGTATTGAGTTATGCGTATTGCACAATGAAGTGTTTTTAGTTTCAGATAATGGAAGCTAATTATATCATTGTTTAATGATTTTTATTTTGTGGCCTCTCTCACCCCAAAACAATTCCCTATTTGAAAGTTTTCAATTCCTTTCTTTGCTCTATTTAATATTAAATGTAAAATCTATAATAATCCTTGATTACTAAGATTAGATTTGAATTAGAAATTGTCAAGAAAACTTTTATAGGGAGACCTGATAAGTTTAAAAAATTATGAATTTTATATTATGAAAATATATATATAAAATATGATTTAAAAGTGAGTTAAATTTGGGAGTTATGGCGCAAGAGACAAATCTGACTAAAATGCGATAAGCGATGCGTAACTGTTATCTAGATTAGAAAGATGGAAGAAAAAGAAAAAAAAGTGCTTGACAAGAAGGGTCGAAATACGAGTGGAGTTGGGTTGCTAGAGTGAGAGAGTGAATGAAAGTTGGATTTAATGGCGCAAGAATCTATAAGCAGTCTATGCTGCGCCAAACATTTATTAAAATCAATAAAAACTTTATTATTTTTTTAAAAAAACATGAAACAAAACCAACGTAATAAAAAAAGGTGAAAGGTTAAAACTTCAAATATGAAGTAAAAGGCCAATTTGTTTTTGAAAAAGCAAATAAGTTACGGTGGAGGATTTCCCCCACCAAGTCAGTCCGATTTAAAACTGATGAATTAAAGAAACTGCGACGATGATGATGAAATAATTGACAGTCAATTAAAATGTGATGAATCGTGTAAGGGACATGTCAGGAAGGACACCCGGGAGCACCCCCTCCCAAACAAAAGATGTTTGTGAGTAAATCGAGTATGTCCAATGCGAAGGTGAGTGAATCTGACATCCGCTCTTCGCACTGGAACAACAGGCCATTCTTCAATGACTGGCTTCACCGAGTGTAGTTTATTGTGGCCCTAAAGACTCCATGATTCCTGCCCCGTCTGATGAATAAACCTTAAAATCAGACGTTTTATGTCTTCCAGTGAGACTGCGAGCTGCTGAGGATTCGATGCCGATAAGCGTCGCTAGAATATCCTGGGGAAATTTTTCATGTTAAACGAAAGACAGTAAATCCCATGGGGAAAAAAACATTACTAGGGTACCTCGTTGTAATGACTCACTTCAAGAAAGTAAGCCCCTGAGGGATATCCCACTTTAAAAAACATGCATAAATTTCTGCAAAAAATTCCCTTCAATGAACCAAGTTAGAGTACCATAAATATCAGTCCTTCATTGAGTCGATCTTATAACAGGTCAACTGAAAAGTCCCCGGCCTACCATAGTAAAATGCATTTTTTTGGCAAAATTAGTTTTTTTTATTCAACATAATTCCCTTCAAGGGTGATACACTGATTATAGCAACCCTCCAACTTTTCGATACCATTTTTGTAGTACGATTTGTCCTTTGCTTCAAAATAGGCCTCAGTTTCGGCGATCACCTCTTCATTCGACGAACATTTCTTCACAGCGAGCATTCTTTTGAGATCTGAGAACAGGAAATAGTTGCTGGGGGCCAGATCTGGAGAATACGGTGGATGAGGAAGCCATTCGAAGCCCAATTCATGGATTTTTGCCATCGTTTTCACTGACTTGTGACACGGTGCATTGTCTTGGTGAAGCAGCACTTTCTTTTTCTTCAAATGCGGCCGTTTTTCGGCGATTTCGTCCTTCAAACGGTCCAATAACGCTATGTAATAGTCGCTGTTGATGGTCCTTCCTTTTTCGAGGTAGTCAATGAAAATTATTCCATGCGCATCCCAAAATACGGACGCCCTAACCTTGCCAGTCAACTGTTGCGTTTTCCCACGCTTTGGAGCGGGTTCATCGTGTGCAGTCCACTCGGATGACTGTCGATTGGACTTCGGAGTGAAATGATGGAGCCATGTTTCATTCATTGTCACATATCGACGCAAAAACTTGGGTTTATTACGCTTGATCATCTTCAAACACTGCTCCGAATCATCAATTCGTCGTTGTTTTGGGTCAAAGGTGAGCTCGCGCGGCACCCACTTTGCACAGAGCTTTCTCATACCCAAATATTCGTGAATGATATGATGTACACGTTCAGTTGATATCTTTAGCGTGTCTGCTATTTCATTCAATTTCAATTTACGGTCATTCAAAATCATTTTGTGGATTTTTTAATGTTTTCGTCGATAACAACCTCTTTTGGGCGTCCACTGCGTTTACCGTCTTCGGTGCTCATTTCACCACGTCTAAACTTAGCATACCAATCCTTGATGGTTGATTTTCCTGGGGCAGTCTCCGGATACTCGGCATCAAGCCAAGTTTTGGCTTCAACTGTATTTTTTCCCTTCAAAAAGCAATATTTTATCAACACGCGAAATTCCTTTTTATCCATTTTTTTTCACAATAACAAAAGTTGCTTCTCTCAAAATGCTATAATTCACAAACTAATGATCCGACAGCTGTCAAATTTATACACGCATCTTTTGAGGGTTAGGGCTGACTAAAAAACATACGGATTTAATTCTAGTAGTGCCATTTGTGTGTCAGGCCGGGGACTTTTCAATTGACATGTTATGTTGTACAAGCTCCCGGCTAAAGCGAAATATTAAGCAATAACATCCCTTATAAAGTCCCAATCAAAACTTTATTTTATGAAAATTCACTGGTATTGTCCTTAGTTGTTACTCTTATTATAGAAATTTCCACAAATCAACAACTCGTGACGTCACATATTGTTGATCGTGACAGTTTAGCTCATTGAGGATAAAAACGTGATGTGGCATGTTGTTCCCCACAGGTGCATCTAAAACATTTCCAGTTTAGACGCGTTTGTAACAACATGGCAGGTTTGAATGCTTAGGATGACAAACAAGCACGCTCCTCCTGGTATAGCACGATTTAGAGAGTTATTTATAATTAGTGTTTTAGGTAAAAATTAGCTGTTTCAAGATTTCAAAATCGACGTTTATTTTAGAGCCTTTCCCGAACTGCAATGCTTTACGTACATTGGGTAACTGATCTCTCTTCATTGTGATTTTAATTTGGTTTTAGTTTTATTAACGTCACACTATAAGCAATACTAAGGCTATTGGCGACGGACCTCGTAATTTTGAACCACGGTCAAGTGACGAGGACGACACCTTAGCTGGAACCCCCTCTCCTAACTTCCACACTATACCAACGGGGAGACTTTGGGCCCCGACAGATTAAACGTGCATCAGCCCCGGCTGCACGGCGAGTCTTCAGCTGTCATGGTTCGAACCAGCGACTGAATGAAAAACGTCGGCCACGAATCCGAAACCATGACGACTAGGCTACCGCGACTACTGGATGTTCGAAGAAAGGAGCCATATTAAATATCCACCTATTCAATGAATCGTAAAAATTGAAAGTCAGTCATCAGTAACCAGCTGTGCAGCTCCAATGTAACATGAATTAAATTGAATTATATACACGTGTACGTTATTAGTATTTAACAGTGTTCCTCAACATTGGTTGTTTGGCTCTTTAATTATATTGCAGGATAATTCACTCAATGAATTGATTATTTATTAACGTTGCACTTAGAAGCAATACAAGGGTTATTTGGCGACAGACTTCATAATTTTGAACCTCGATCAACGACACCCGAGGTACCACCCCACTCTCTTAATATCCCAAATCGTCCCGACATTAGAACTTTGAATGAAGGATAGTTGAGTTGAATGGTACAATAACTAGATGTGTCTATACTGCGCCAAACAAGATGCATCTAGATTTATGAAGAAAAATGGTAGAAATTGGTTGACAAGAAGGATCGAAAATATAAAGGATCCCGAGAGCGTGTCTATGTTTTTACCTTAAACAGTAAAACCCCATGAGATAGAAAAAGATTATTAGGGTATCTTGGGTGAGAGTGAGTGAGTGAAATTGGCTTATGGCGCAAGAGCTAAGTTTGGCTACGCTGCTCCAAACCTGCGATCTAGACACAAGAAAGATGGGAGGAAAAGGGAAAATTGGATAACAAGAAGAAAAGTCGAAAGTAGAGAAGGAAAGCAAGGGTGTCCCAGGGATGTCACTCGTGTTTACCAATGACAATAATTTTTTTTAGTTTAGTTTTTATTAACGTCGCACTAGAAGCAACACGCGGGCTATTGGCGATGGACCTCGTAATTTTGAACCACGGTCAAGTGACGAGGACGACACCTGAGCTGGCACACCCCCTTTCCTAACATCCACACCACGCCAACGGGAGGACTTTGGGCCTTGACAGATTTAACGTGCATCAACCCCGGCTACACGGCGGGTCTTTGGTGGCCAAGGATCGAACCCGCGACTGAACGAAAACTGCTGGCCGCTAGTCCACGACCTTGACCACTAGGCTACCGCGGTCCTACCAATGACAATAAACCCCATAAGAAAAAGATCTCGAGAGTACCTCGGGGTCGTGATTCCCATATTATCAACAGGCAAGCCCCTGGAGTGTAAGGCACCTCCGGAGCTTGATTTCCGGACATTCTTAAAGAAGAAAAGCCCTTGAGAGAGTGAAAATTTCGAGCCTCGGCAGATGCAAGGAGCATCTGCCCCACCACACGACGGGTCTTTATTAGCATCAAGGCTCAACCCCACTATACGATGGAAACAATGCCAGTCATGACCGCTCTGTTATCATACCCACTATAAATTTCTAGAATCAACAGAATTTATTAACGTAGTTTAGCAAAATGTATTGAAATAAATAATTTTCAGCAACGAAATAAACGTTAGCTTCGAGAACAAAATCATAATTGTTTGCTTTTAAATTTTAGCAAACGATTTCCTCGATGTTTTTATTAATTATCAAAACTGCATAACTTTTAAGTTACAAGCATAAAATAAGTTTTGGGTTTTATCCAGATGTAGTATGCCAAGTGGAAATTCCATTACTTTATTAATTTGCATGACATGTCATTATTTTCCTCCTCATTGCTTAATAACGACATCAAAATAAAAATTTTCTTGCTGGAGAATGTGATATTTCGTTAAAATAAAAATAACGAGATTCTAACCGACAACTACGCGTAATTGTCACTCAAAACGCCGTCAAAACAAGTGTTTGACCTTGAGGTTGTATGAAACACTAACGAGGAAGAAAATAAAATATTTTATGAGTGTATTTCACAAACTTAGAGGAAGAATATAGTTCTTATATCGCTTGGTATTATAAAAAGTAATTGTTAACTTTGTTTGATCCATGCATTAATATAAAATGAAGGTCTCAGGCTCCTTTACATATGAGCTTACCCTATTCGGGTCCTTCCTTTGTACAAGGTATCGTAAAGTTCCCTCATGGAATGGTTGCAGATTTTCCGATATTGTTTTTCAAGAAAGCAGAAGGTTCAGGAATGGGAAATGAGAATAGGGAAACTCTCTATAGTATTGTTCATGTGTTGTTTTTCTTTTATCTCAGATGTCCATGAGTACGATGCTCTTCGCATCCCACAAAATCGACGCCGTAACTTTTCCGTCCGATGAGACTGTCCGTTTTCGCCTCCTTTGGAATAGATTCACTGGTGACAACCCACTAATGCTTCGTTTCCGGTACATAAGGGTGAATCTAGATCATAACGATTGTATCAACTCAACGCTGCAGCAATTAAAGCCAAACTGTGAATCAATGTCATATTTGTTTTTGGTGCCGTTAACCGCACAATAGTAACACCAACTTGATTTAGTAACGTCAAATGTAATCAAAAACAGGCACTGTTTGAGTCACTTTCGTGAATGAGTAAGGGTCACAAAAGAATCACACAAAATCAGACATAGAACTCAAATTATTGATTGCTTCTTATCGCCACACTTATAAGAATTTTCACGTGTATCAGTCCCCACTCTACGACGAATCTTCATTGGCATGAAGTTTCAACCTGTGACTCGATGGAAACAACGCCGACCGTGGATCTGAGAACATATCCTCTAAGCTACCCGCGACCACCCTAACACAGACAAGAGTCAGTCAATAATTCAATAGCCAAATAATGAAATCACTTTGGCTGTATACGTATATTCTATTATTCAAAATTCGATATCTTTAATACAGTTATGTTATTGAATAGGCACCTATACGTAACCAACCTAAAATTAATGTTCCAATTATGCAAATTTATGTTACCACCAAACTATCCAGAGTCAAAACACAAAACGTGCGATCTGTGTGGATCCGTCTAGATGTCTATTCACCTATGATCACTTCATTCTAATCACTTCCAATTTCTCTCTTTTTTTAAGAACCCTCTTATTAAATTCTATGCAGTTTATAAACGTTATCACACATCAATTTCATACACTTCAATATTTCCAATCTAATTTACATAAATCACGGTTCATTCACCAGGTGAGATTCTCAAATCAATGAAAGTCCGCAAGAGTTTGTTGGAAGTAGAAACGAGTGAGAGACCCCTATTGCAAACGTTTTGAGGGAGTTACTGGGCATTCCAGCAATTCTGTAGGGACTCGGAAACCATGTTAAATTGATATATAATTTTACAAAGGTCACTTGTGGAATAATTGATAGTAAACATTTATTTACTGTGCTTTCTGTTTTAGTTATGAGCTCATTCCTAAAACTTTTGTGTACATTTATATAAGTTTCAGACAATAAAACGGATTCGCTGAAAGTAGAATCAATAGGATAACAAAATCATACAAAACATGAAAAACGTGATAAAAAATGTGATACTTGAAAACACATCATAGCAATAAAAATAAGAGATGCGAACCTAGTATCCTATGCATGTGATTAATGTATATGATTACATAATATAAAATTAGGAAAAAAACAATTAATCGTATTGAAAAAAATTAAAATATGATACAGAGGTGTTTCAGATTCTTCCCTAGAATGTTAAATAATATGCAAATGTGATACACAAATAATAATAATTACACTTTAAAAACAGTTAGTATTTTTAAGATATAGCACTGCTTGTATGCATTGAATGAGTGAGTGAAAGTAGAGGTTTATGGCGGAAGAGGCAAACTGCTCCAAACATTGTGTATATTTCATCCAGGCATTAGAAAAGGAAAAAAAGGTAAAAATTGGTTGACAGGATGGAGGGTCGAAAATAGAGAAGGATCGCTAGGGTATCCCGTAGGCTCGTCACCCGTGTTTACCAAAGACAGTAAACCTCATGGAAAAGAAAAAAAATCATAGAGTACAACCGGGTTATGATTTCTGCACTCACCTAAAGAAGATAAGGGCCTGAGAGGTTGTATGCATTGAATCCATTTGAAATTTTAAGTAAAAATTTTAATTTTTAAGGGGATCCAGTAACTTAAATTTGGCCAAAATATCGAGAAAAAAAATGTGATACCTTATTTTAATTGCAAGACTTTCCTTAATATATTTACAAATTTTCATGGTTCTAGAGATATATTAATGAGTAAATTGTACAAATCTTCTCTTACAGTGAGCAAATGTATTTCATTGCAGCTTTTCCTCGACTAATTTCATGACAGTCATGCATTAAAAATGCGAAGGCCTTTTTTTGTAATTATAAAACTTTGATTCACAGAATTGAGGGAAACACTTCTAAGAAACTGAGAAAAAATTGTTGTAGAATATTAAAATTTGTAAAAATGTTAAAGTATCGAAATATTTTTTTTAAAAAAAAATTTTTTTTTTAAGAATTTTGTTTGAAAATTAAGTTTTTCCCTCCCTTTTTTTTCAGAAATGCATATTTTATACGAGATCACATATGATGAACATAAACATACAAAAACAAAATTACAGCTTTATTTATTGATGCATCAGCGACAATAAATGACTAAGATAGTAAATAAGCGTGAAGCTTGTTTATTATTTTAAAATCATTAAACTATGCTGAGTTAATGACACAGATATTACCAATATTACTGTAATTCATTTACATGAAAGCAAATGCAAAATCTTATCTTTTATACAAAGTGAAATGTTTATGCTTTGAAGTTCATAAATACCTTATTATTTCAGATAATTGTTCGTTAACCAAAGAGTCTTAAACCATTTTTTCCCTGTTTGTTCGAGTTCTAAGTTAACCCAGAAACTCATTTAAAAAAATGAGAAAAAAAAAAGAAACATAAGCACCTTCATATATCATATTTTAAGTAACCAAGTCATACACAAACTAAAGAATCTATGTAAAAATGAATTAACCCAAAAAAATCAGAAAAAACGACATTACTATGTAAAGTTTTACGTGAAATGGTTGTTTATTTGGTTGACTGGTTACTATGAATAATAATGTAAGAAACATAATTAGCTACGTTGCATCTAACGCTTGTTAGTTTATGAAAACTCTTGTGTCAGTTCACGCTTCAAAACGCACACAAAATTTTAAGTGCAAGAAAAGAAAGAAAGAAAAAAAAAGCGTTGATTGATTGATTGTTTACTAAAGTCGCAATTAAAAACAAAAGGAGGAATATCGGTGATGGACAAAGGAAAAACGGAGAATGTGACTGAGTGAGTGACAGTTAGGGCTTAGGGCACAAGAGCCAAATCTTGCTAAGCTGCGCAAAACATTTGTTTGTACTGTAATGTAGTCGGAAGAAAAAAATATAAATTTGGGAACAAAAATAGAAGAATGTATGCTAGGGATGCGTTACCTATGTTTACTAAAAAGAGAAACCCCATCGGAGAAAAAGATCTCCGAGGTACATTAATGTGTTTATTAAATTTCCGGGTTTTTTTTAACTGACCGCAGTTTATTTCTTACACTTTTCGGCTTAAGAGAGAAATAATTTTTAAGGTTTGATAGCGCAGAAATCAAAATTTAAGAATTTTACAAAATAGGGAACTGATGTTTTTTTTTTTTTTTCCTGGAGAATTTTAAAAGCTTCTACCATTAATATTTGAAATAAAATGCATCCTACACTCTACTAAATACGACTTTCAATTAGTATAATTTTTTTGATAATATATCATTAATTTTATATATTATGTATGGCTCTAAAACCGATTTCATAATTAATCGCATCTTACAACTGTACTTAATTAATATTTGATAAGCTTTATTTAAAAATATGTTTAACACGAATATGCGAACGGTATAAGCGAAAGGAAGAATTTTAACTACGGAATTGTAATTCATATGAACGGAAAAGAGAATCTGTATGGGGAAAAAAATCACTGTTATATATATTTTTCTTCAATAGAATGTGAAAAATTTATTTTTAATCAAATAACAAACAGTGACGCAACTCAGTTTATTTAAAACAAACTTCTCAGCACTACATTCGAGAGTACGAAGAAACTATATTTTTTCTTATTAAATTTTTTAAATGGTGAATCTCAATATGAGATATCTCCCATTTTTGCAATTTGATTTAATTCCATATTTTACTAATGATCATTTTATGATCAATTTATTTAATACTATATAAATTTACTTTTAAATTGTAGCTGCATTTTAAAGAACAAAAACACGCCTTCTTATTGGTGCAAATTCCTTTTTCAACAAAATTCTTATTTAAAGTGCGGAAAAACCATTAAAAAACATTTTACACTGTATTATAAAAAAAAGTAATATAAAAAACACAAGCGAGAACTACGAAGGTGTTGTCTGGAAAATAAAAGTAATGAAATTCTTAAAATTCGAAGTGAGTGATGGTGGAGTGTAACGGCGCAAGAGTCAGATGTGGCTATATTGAGCTAAACAATCGAAACGATCTAAACGATCGAAAAAAAAAATAGAAAAATTTTGTTGGTAAGAAGTATTGTCGTAAATATAGAAGGATCGCTAGGATATCCTGGGAATGAGTACCCGCGTTTATCACAAACAATAAACTACATGGGAAAGAAAAAGATCATTAGGGTGCTTCGGGGTCATGATTCCTGTATCTATCTAAAGAAGATAAACCTCCGTGGGCCTTAAAAATCGAAAAGGTAATATATTTTTGATGAATTTACGTACATCAAATATTTTTCAACGTAGTCAGCTTCCATCGCAATGCACTTTGTGAAAAAAAAAGGGGGGGGGGGGGGCTCTCTTCTGCTTTTGTCAAAAAAAATTTCCCACCATCTTTTTTACCTGTCGTTTGAGGACACTCTGGACCTCATCAGCATTAGAGTTAGTGCAATATCAAGGATGTTAGAGGGATAGTTGATGACAAAAATGCTTTACGGCACTGGCTATGTGGGGGCGTGTATTATCACGCATTAAAAAAACGCATTCTCTTTGTTAACATCCCCCTTTTTTCGTTCTATGTCACTTTTTGTAATTTATTAGGGATTCTTAATGTCACCAAGCATTAATTATTTGCCCTGGGGCGAAAATTGAATGATAAAATTTCTTTACGATCTCAAAAGACAGACACCATAATTTTTGGGGCCAAAATAATTCTTTTGAATTTTTTTCCCTGCTAGTTCCCAAAAAACAGTTCATTATTTCGTTAAGGGGTCTCATACCTTTTAAAAGTTTCAGAAAATCAATTGTTTTTATTATTTTATTTAATAGAGTAAATCTTTTTTGTGTCTTTTAAAAGTAACAGCGTAAAGATATTCCGAATAAAACGAAAGTGATTAAAATAAAGCAAGCGGAAATCGGGATTCAAGCAACGTTTACATTTGGGCTTATTGGTGACAGCTGCAATTTCCCAGGCAACATCAATTTTTTTTTTGTTGCTAATCCTCGATTTTTCTGAAGATCAAATACCGAATGCAAGCCTCAAATATTATTATTATCATTCCAAATTTTAACTACAACTTCAAATTATCTATAAACGTAACTTATACTTTTGTTTTCGTTTTGATACATTAATTTGCGAACTTGAGCTTTCGTTTTCAGCATTTCATATTATGAAGAAAGTCTTTTATAAGTAATATAAGTTGAAGTAAGTGTTTTACTTTTTAAATTTGAAAGATGAATTCTGTTGATTCTGTCAAAAGATCAAGTTCCCCCAAAAGGAAGTTTACGAACTATATTTATGCAAGAAGCGAATCTGAACCAAATGTAAATGAATAGCTGAACAACATTGCGTCTGGAAAATAGATCCTAATGGATGCTGACTCATCATTTATTAAGTGATTGCTGTGATGGAGCGTTTGACAAAGTTTTGCTTACAAACATCCATACCAATGCTTCTTACAAAAATGCGGTGGCAAAATCACGCTAACAGAGAAATCCATCAGAGGTGTATCTTATATTTATGCAATGGAGTGTGAGAACTGCTGTTGCGAAGTTCTTTTAGAAATTCTAAAATTTTGGGTAAAAGGAAAAACATTCCTGAAATAAATAGACGTTCTGTGTTTGTGATTAGGATAATTGGACAGAGTCGTGCTGCGATGACAACTTTCTGTAGTATCATGGGCTTTCTTCCACCAGCAGCTGAAAATTCTTACAATAATATTGTGAATATTTTGTGAAAGTGGTCCAAAGCATCAATGCAAAGTGCTGTTTTGGAAGAGGCGACACACTCCCAAATTCATTAGATATTATCAGTGGGGAAGGAACACGGAAAAACCGTGGTTAATCTACTCGTGTTGGGGTATGTGCAGTTATAGGTGATAGAACTTGAAAGGTGATTGATGCAGAAGTGTTATCTTATTACTGTAAGAAATGTGATACCTGGAAACGACAAAAAGAATCATCTTCTAAAAAGCAGCGAAAAACATATATGAAAAAGAGTGTTTGAAAAACCATGGCGGCTCGGCTGGTATAATGGAAACTGTTGGAATGGAAAGAATATTTCAGCGGTTGGAAAGTAATCGTTTTGTGATATGTTTCTTACAGTGGTGATGGTGATGCAAAAACTTAATCTATTACTGCATATAATCCATATCGAGAAGGCACTCCAGTAACAAAATTGGAGTGTGTAAGGGCACGTTCCCTAAAAAAGAATGGAAGCTCGTTTGAGAACAAATTTCGAACTCAGTGATAGGAAGTTAATAAGAGGAAAGGGCAGATTATGACCGACAAAAGGACTGACATGATTACAGCACATTTTAGAAATGCAATCAGATAAAATAAGACATGTCTTACAAATATGCGAAAAGATCTTTGGGCGAAGATTTTCATATCCGTTCAAGTGATAAAACTCCAGTGCACAGTTTTATCCTAAGAGCCCTAATTCTTGATATAAGTACCAAAAATAATGTATTAGAAGGTTGTGAGGGTGTTTTTATGCATAATAGCAAACCACCAATAGCAGTTATGGATTCAATATAACATATATTCAACACTCTACCGCAACCTAGGCTTCTACACAAGTGTCTAGGCGAGAAAACGCAAATCATAATAATGAATTCATAAATTCATTAATTTGGAAATTATGCCCGAAAACTTTCGGTTGTGGTAGAAAGATATTTGAAATTTCTCCGAATCAAGCAATTGGCTTTTTTAATGATGGTAATAAAGATAGGCTAAAAATCATGCAATTACTTGGTTTGACTGTTGGTAAGGATTTTAAAAAAGATTTAGACTGCTGAAAGACATTTTAATCTCCGTACAAAGAAAGTGCGACAAGCTAAAAGAATGTTGTTAAAAACTACTCGTAAAAAGTTTTACTGTTAAAGAAGGAACATCATATGCGTGAAGTGAATTTTAAAATATATTTCTGAATAATTAATGTGGTGCATTTATACTGTAAAGTAAAATAAAATAATTTAATGTTTATTATAAGGCATTGGGACCACGTATACTAATTTGTTTTGTAAATAATATTTTAGAATTTTTAACTTTATTTTGTAAAAATACCAAATTCCAGCTCAAGCAAAGGAATTCAATGTTGCGTGAGTTTCCTTTTATTGTAAATTATTGGCATAATATTTGTTTTTAATTCGAATTATTTTAATGAATGGATATTTATTGTCTTCAAAAACTTCACAGTTTTCTTAATTCACAATTATTATACCAAGGAATAAAATGTATTTAAACCTTTGGTGAATTTTATGTTTGATATCAATTTTTTTGGAATTTTATTCTCTAGCATTTCTTTTTCATGATATCATATTTTGAAATTTATTCAAAGGATTTTTATGATATTTTTACAATAGATTCTCTCTCTGATCATGTCAGTACTTAAAACGACACACTAGTATGAATTTTTAATGAAACAATTTTAAATTATAAGTAATTAAACACAATTATTTATTTTAAATTTGAAAACTAAATTTTAAACTTTTGTAACTTATTAAAAATTGAAAATCAGAGTTTCATGCTTCATCATTTTGTAGATCATTTTATTTCTTACGGTGAGAAATAAAATTGTAAATATGTAATAGTAAATATTTTTAAAAAGATGATTGTGAAGAACACATCACTTGCAAAAACAGACCTAAAATTCTTAATTACAATAAATCGAATTAAAAATCCCCTTTAATTCCAAAATTGTTTATTAGAAGTGCTTTAATCAATACAATATCTGTTTGTTGATTCCACAAAAATTTACATTCCAGGAAACATTGCTAAAAAATTAAAGCAGTTAAAAAATGCAAATGGATTTCGCTCCAATTTTGACTTTTTAAAAAGGTAAGTGACCCTTTAAAAATCTGGAAAGGCACATTTCCCTCAATGTAGAAAATAAACCGGATTAAGGGTCCTGAACTCGCAGCTGGCGGGATTCGGAAACGAGACACAAACTTCAACACGGCACTTCAAGAGTTTTCAACCAACTGAGACGAACGTGCATTTTTTACTCTCAATATTTTGGTAACGAATGCAGTGAAGCCTACTTTATTGAAATAAAATCCTCATCGAGCTTCAAAAGCTCTGTACTTTTAACACATCGATCAATAACTCCCGAGTCTAACATTGAAAACAACATTTTTTTTGCAAAATTTTTTTTTATTCATCCTTTCTTCTTTTGTTGAAATACCTTTTAAGGTATTACAATCGTTCAACACTTTTCCAAATCTTTTTTTTTTTTTTCCGCAAGAAATCTTTTTTGTTGCGAGTAAATAGCGATAAATAGCTTTCTGAATCATCGACTCGTTGCTGTTTTTGTTCCATCGAAAGCAATCGCGGCACCCACTTGGAAAAAACCTTTTTCACTTCACTTCAAAAAACCTTTTTCCTGGTCCGATCGACTTAAAATTTTGACACGTTTCAAACAAAGGTTAGTACTCTAGAAAGACCTGGTTACTGGTTTACTACGAGCGCCATCTCTGGGTTAGTCTCGGGAGTTATTGATCGATGTGTTACTTTGGTGACAACCATCGTATCCCTAACTGTAAATAAAGTAACATAATACAAAATGAATACGCCAATCGTGTGCACGAAATTATTAATACCGTACAATTCATATCCAAAACTAGAGAAATGAAAAGATTGATAACAGATACAAATTCATATTTTGTTCGAAAAACGTGGTTGTTATCTGAAAAAATATGATAAGGCAAGGAAAATCTATAATTAGTGTAAATGCCTGATAATATGATAGTTTATTGACATCGCATTGAAAAGCAACACGAGGGCTATGGGCGCCGGACCTCGTCCTTTTGAACCTCTGTCAAATGACAAAGACGAGATCCGAGCTTGCACCTCTTTTTCAAAACTTCCACACCATACATAAATAATACATAATACATAAATAATACAAATGCTGCAACAAATTATTCAATTTCAAAATGTTACGGGAGACTCTTAAAGTTTTTATCGATACAAACAATATGCATGAGCAGCACCAATGGACCATGGCTGGGCGGAAACGGTCAAAGTACATGGTTTTGCTTGGATATCTGCAGCAGAGTAAGAATTCTTGCAATCAGCTCCATTTCCGACTCGACATGTTTTTCATACACATTTAAGTCTCCCCCCGACTCCGAAGAAAGAAATCCAGGCTGCTTAAATCCGAAAAACGCGAGGGGACGGGTCAGGCAACTGGTCTACCGAGCTAAATCCATAGTTCATTACTCAACATACTTCAGAGACTTGAGTACGAGTCACTGCCCTAATTTTAAAGATCCAATTTCGCATATATTGAAATGCACATGCGGAAACAAACTGTGGTCTGGTACATATCTATATAGGAATCATTCTCGATATTATCAGAGTATGGAACAAGCAGCTCAACAAGTGTATGTCTGCCAGCTCTTTATTTGTTAAAGTTTACAAACAAGGTGATCGTTTATTAATGTCGCTCCGAGAACCAACACGTAGGCTGGTGACAGACCTCATAATTTTGAGTCTCGGTCAAGTGATGAAGACGATACCCAAGCTGGGACCTCCCGCTCCAAAATTCCCAACCACGACAACGGGGGGACTTGGAACCTCGACCAGATTCAACGTGTATCAACTCCGCTACACGATGGATCTTCAGCAGTATCAGGGCTCGAACCCGCGACTCGATGAAAATAACGCTGGCGGTGAGTACACGACCTTGACCAGCAGGTTACCGAGGTCGCTTACAAACCAAGTGATTAATGCTCGAATGATGAAAAATCAGATATTTCTTTTCTAGTGCTCTATAACAATTTACACCTATCGACGAACGATGTTTCCGGTCATGGGTTGCGATTCTCAATCATTTTAAAGTGCTCTACCTCCCCTAAAAGTTCATACTTTTGCTTATGGAACACCCTATATTATAATATAGAGAATAATACTGTCTGGATATCATTACAAGCTTGTTACTTACAGTTTTCGTAGTAAAGAACTAATGAAACATCGCTAAACGCACAACAATCCCAGCTGAAAATTCATATCTCTTTCACGGTGAAGTAGGCTTAAAACTAGTTTAATTCATTGGCAACGTGAAACCTCAAGGAAACATTTTATTATCTGTATATCTAACAAATATCGTTTACAGTGATACCTGAGATCTGAATGCATAATCTATGTTCCCTTTAATTTTACAAACGCTTTAATAAATTTTGCCTCTCAGTAAAACAGAAAAATTAAATCTAGCAGTTCCAGCTGAGACGTCTATCGTTTTAAATATGGTCTGTTATTCAAACAAACATATCAGATGTATGAATCTTGGTAGCATAACGGCTTGACAAAATAATTTATCAGACAAATGAGTAATGAAATTGACCTGGATGGACATAAAAACCGTGAACGAATTTTGCATTCTAAATCATGCTTAATTGCAGTTAAGATTCTGCTTCTGAGTGAAAAAAAAAAAGGTGTCAGTAATTTTCGCGGAAAAGGGAGTTATCATTAATCACCCGAACCATTGTTTGAAATTTTAGCTTGTTTAAATTATTTACGTCTGTCAACTAACTGCAGGCGTTTTAACTTAATGCGTGGGAGTGGTTTGGTGAAGTCACAAAGGCAATTCATCTGTCTGGAGTTTTGAGTCAGAATAACCCTCAGTTGACATATACCTGTTACGCCTTGAATTGAATTACAAAGCTGCACGCTTTTATTTCTTTTTTATTGTGTTTGGGTCAGCTCGAATTTCGGGATTGAATTATCCTTTGTAAATATGGAGCATTTATTCTCTGTCAAAAGTTGGCCCAGGCCCGTAAGTGCAAATTAAAAAATTGTTTCGTCTATGTTAGATTTGCAAACGATTAATTAAAGTATCATCCGCTTTGGCACCAATGACGTCAGCAAATGCATGACTTACTGCACCATTAAGAACCATTTAAAAGGTTCTCCAAAACGTGTAACTTTTGTATTAATTAGTGTGTTTGGTTTAATTAAACGCTCTGAAGTTTAGAATGCCTTTGGAAAGAAAATGACAGCCATTTGAACAACTGGACGCCTTTGAGAAGGGTAGCATTGTAAGAAGGTGGATGGCCATTCCATCAGATTGTGCAAAATATCAGTTGCGCAGATGTTGCAGTTTCACCCTATAGGCGGAATTGGGTACAAAGATGTAATCATTCACGACCAGCAAGTTCAGTGAGAGCATACGGACTACTAATAGGGGAGATCAAAGAATTGTCTGACAAGCGCAAAGCTGGCCAACTCCCATAATTCCGGACATTATCCGAATAGTGATGCCATATATGTATCATCTTGTTCTATTAGTAGACAGATGCATGCTTCTGGATTTCTTGCAAAAAAATCATTCCGGAGATTGCCCCTGACACCACAGCAACGTGCCAGAGGCTGCAATGGTGCAACGAAAGAGCAGCATTCAGTCATGTGGAATAACACCGGGTCATCTTTAGTGATGAATTTCGCTTTTATATAGGTGAAGATAATAACCGCAACCGTGAATAGGCAACATGGTGGACTATTTGCTGTCACTCGTAACCCCTCATACGGCGTAATCGTATGGGGTACGATTTCGCACGATATCCGTTGGTCCTCATTAGAGTCTCGTAGGTCGTCCAAAGGTACGTTGGTGAGTTCCTACCTATGTCCATTCCTTTTGTGAATGTCCATCCCTGTTCTCTATTTCAAAGAGACAACACTCGTGCTTATACCGCTAATATCTCAACAGCTTGCCTCGCAGCTGTAGACACTATGCCGTGACCAGTAACATTACCAGTCCTGTCGCCTTTAAAGAACTTTTGGGATGCTATAGGCCATTCTGTTAAGACTCAACCACTACTACAAAATTTGCAAGATCTACATATCGAAGTTTAATTACATGAGTTAAGAAACTGTAGTTAAGTCAAAAAATTCTTAAGAGCGTTTACGAAAGCATTGCGACGTGTGGCAGAAAGCATTAAAAAGAATATAGGCCTACATCTTATTGATAGTTATAAAGATTTTATACTTTGACCAATAAATTTCGTCATACCTAAGCTCAGTTTTTAAATCATTTTATGTCGTTGGTGAATACTAACTTTCAAATATCATTTCAATCTGATTCAATTTTCTATTCTGGGAGCAGCTTTTTTTTGACGATCAGTGTAATTACAGATATTAAATGTAATTTATGTAATACTGCAGTGAAAAATTAATTTTAATAACACGTCAAAAATGTTAAGTGTAATTTACATAGAACTTCTGATATATATTTTTTCAAGTCCGTGTCGTGTGCATTTATGTAATTTAATTAATAATTGTTTATTGTCTACACGACAAATTCTGATACTATTCTACGAAGATCTAAAAGTATTATGTTAGATTGATACGATTATTTTATCAAAGTTGATGATCATTATGGCAATAGACCTCATTAATTTTGAGCTACGGTCAAGTGACAAGGTCCACATCTGAGCTAGCACACCCACTCCAAACTTCCACAAAATGTCAAGAGGGTGACTAGGTTCCTTGACAGATTTAATTGATTTCACTGATACAAGGATAGATGAAAGCTTTTCAGTATATTTCATACGAAAATCATTTCATTATAGTAATATTTTAGAACAAAAATTTTAATATATTTGAATGATATTAAAAATAACATTCAGTTATATCGATATTTATTTTCTTCGAGGGCCGATTTTTTACAACCTTCGATGGATCATAAAAAAAAGAACAGAACAAATTGAATTTGTTACCAAACGTTTTATACAGATATGGTTACTTCAGGCACTTGTCATATTGGGGGGCGAATTTTACGTTCCTTTCTTCCTTTCCGTCGCCTACAGTGATGTGAGATGGACTTTCACCTTGTTTCGAAGCTCCATTATTCTCCTTTTGTTTTAAATGGGTCTCCTCAATCGTCGTTATGTCTGACAATAAACAATTGCATAGATTGTAGTCCTCGGTTCTATAAATTCAACAAGCAAAACTCCTTTTGGCTTCAAAAACCCATAGCCCAAACCTTCCCTGTTGAGGAAGGTTTGTTTGAACAGACTTGTATTCTTATTCTCCTTCCGTGAACGTTGGTTCGACCGTTTTTAAGCTATCTACTCCACGGGTGCGCAAATAGCGGCTCACCAAGACAGTTAGAAAAATCCTCCTTGAACTATCCGCGCGCAAAATCATTCAAAGCGATTTGCAAGGCATACAAGAAAAGGCAGTTTTTATTATTTCCTTTTATTAGGAAAACAGAAAGTGCCTGAAAGTGTTTCTCCTAAGATTAAGGATCGTCTGTAGAGTTTGGAGGACGAGGTCACAAAAAGATTTCAGGATTTTCCGAATATTGAGTCTAAATTTAATTCGCTTTCTTGTCCCATCACTGCTCATACAGGGTGTGTCCCCAAAGTAATTTGAATGACTTCGCGCCGCCGAAGCAAGGCACTAGCAAGGCGCCATGCAGTCACGGGAAAGGTGGTGGGTTTTTCTGGAAGCCAATGATACCCGCTTTAATTGCCTGCAGGCTGTTCTACGTGCGCGTCGCTGCTAGTTCAAACTCTTGTGTTAGTGACACGTCGGAATTTCAAGATGCCACATTTCAAGGACCAGCGTTAAGCGATAAAATTTTATGTTGCTCTCAAGAAAACGAGCGCTGAGATTATTGTCATGCTGAGGGAAGCTTATGGCGATAATACCAAGTCACAAAATATGGTTTGCCGCTGGGACAAAATGTTCTGAGAGGATAGAGAGGACGCTGATGACAAAGACCACTCTAAACGTCCGTCAACGTCACCTGCCGATCAAAATGTAAAGAAAGTGAGGGACGTGTTTAACTCTGATCGACGCCTGAGTTTTAGCATCTTGGCAATTGAGTGTAATACTCCTAAAAGTATTGTGCATTGCAATGTTACCGAAGATTTTTGCATGCGGAAGATGGTTTCACGAAGTTGGTTTCAAGGTGCTTTCCGATGAACAGAAGGCTTCTCGCGCAGCAATCTCCTGTGACTCTTGGAGTAATGAGAAAGTGAAACGCATTTTTGAATATGTGATTTCGAGTGACGAAACATGGGTTTTCGAGTACGACTCGGAGTCAAAAAAGCAAAGTACTGAGTGACACACGCCATCATCGCCTCGCCAAAAAAAAAGCGAGAATGAGCAAGTCCCGTGTGAAGGTCATGCTCATCGTTTTTTTTTTTCAACAAAAAAGCATTGTTCCCTCAGAGCTTGTGCCACAAAGACAAATAGTGAACAGTCATTTTTACTTAGAAGTCCTGAAAAGGCTCTAAAGCAGAGTGAAACGCGTCAGGAAGGAGCTCGCCAACACTTGGTGTCTTCATTCCGACAACACGCTATCGCACACCGCCTTCATTGTCACGGAGTATTTAGAGAAACGCGGTGTGGCTACACTGCTCCAATTACAGTACAGCTCCAACTTGGCACCAGCTGACTACTTCTTGTTCCCGAGAATCAAGACGGAACTCAAGAGCTACCATTTCGAGACTTTGGAAGCCATCAAAGAAGCAACAACGAGGTGCTTGAAGAAAGTCCCCGTCAACGCATTCCAGGGTGCGTTAGACGGCATCTGAATAAAGCGCTGGCACCGGTGTGTCGACGCGAAAGGAAACTACTTTGAAGAACTTTAGTTCCTTTTACCTTTATCTGCAATACATATTTTTTCCTGGACTTATTCAAATTACTTTCGGGACACACCTTGTAATGACACGCCACCTGAAGAACTGCAGCGAGAACATACTGATACATACAGATCAACTGTTTAATGTTGTGATATTAGTTGAGTTTTACAAATTTTTGTCTACTAAAAAACTTCCTGCATGAAGAAATTTTCTGGAAAAATGTTCTCCCTATTTGGTTCTACATATATTGGTGTGAAAAATTCTTGTTTGAAGATCATGAAGAGTAAATGTAGAAATTTTTATATATATATATTAACTTGTAGACTGTTTTAAGTAAAGGAAGGGAAAAGAAAGGCATTGGTTGAAAAAAAGAGTTTCTTATATTTGATCTAATCTCTTAGTGAATGAGTGAGTGACAGCCGAGTTCTATAGCAGAAGAGTTAGGTGTGGCTATGTTGCCCAACAAGTTGTAAATGTTTCCTAGACGGGAGAAAAGGTAAGAATGGCTGACAAGAAGAAGAGACAAAAGCAGAGAAAGATTGTTAGGGTATCTACGGGATGTTCACCCAAGTTTATCAGATACTGTAATCCAAGAGGGAAAGAAAACGATCACTAGATGGCCTCGGGGTCGTGGTTTCCTTACTTCCCTAATGAATGGTCCCCTGAGGGACTAACCATTAATGAAGGGAGGTAAAGAAAAATGTTGGTTGACAAGGAGGGAAGTTGAAAATACAGAAATATCGCCTGAAAATGACACGAGTGAATACACGAGGTTCGTCATCCGTGTTTACCAGAGACAGTAAATCACGAGGAAAAGAAAAAGACCACTCAAGTACCTGGGATATGTACCGAAAAAAAAAAAGGCAAATCCCTGAGGAAACACAATAATACAAATTTTATCAGTAACTCATAATTTATATTTTCAATATTGTCCACATCGGTTAAAAGTTACCCTGCAGTAAAAATAATAATAGAAAACAGAATTTATTATTACATATAAACCTAATGCCACTATAATCTGAATTTCGATTCACCTTTCATTAATGATGAATTCAAACATCCCTGTACAGTTGTTAAGAATATTAAACACAGCTTCTAATCAAAAGATCATATCTTTTCTATTGAAATAAGAGCATTTACATTATTAGTAAAGAAAAATCTCTAGATGTCTAATTTTCTTGAAGCATTTTGAGTCGAAAACTTGACCAGAAGATTCTTCTCAATCATTCATGAAACAAGTATAATTTATAACTATGAAAACAGCAACAATAAAGACAGCATTTCATCGATCTCAAAGATCTTGATAAAAAGACCAGTTCAGAAAGATTCTTCTTTTTGTGTATCAAAAATAGAACTTATTGTCGAAATTCGACGCAACAGCTACCTCTTCGGATTCATCGAGGCTTAGCTGATGGCAAGCGTATCCGGCTTAGGAGTCATTTGTTTCGCAGTGGCAACAATTTTAACCATTTCACGAGCCTGTGATTTCTATGATATTGAATACTGAGCGTTTTAGTTGTAAGTTGTCCATGAATACAAATACGGTGAAAGACGTGTTACAGATCACCATCGCTGTCCAACAACTTTTTATAATTGCTTAAATCGCTTTAAAAAAGTGCTTCAAATTGTGCATTGAAAATAATGTCCATAATTTCGATTGTGCTCAGGGTAATTTTGTAACTTAACATATTTTAAGAGCAATGCTGTATCATCTACAAATCAGTGTTTACATCATATTATTATAATTTTATGCTTGCCTGATTAAATCAAAGATGTAAAAAAAATCATTTTCAAAGAAATCATTCGTCCGATCTATACTTTCATATTTTTCACATGACCTCACATATTTGTAAGAAAAAAAAAATTAAAAATAGAATATTTTACGAATGAATTTAAATGGAAAATCAGCGCTACCGAAACATGTATCAATATTATAGAAATTGAAGGCTCTGTTTCCAAAATTTGTATGTTATGTCTTATATATAGCGATAATTAAATCCTTTTTACGATGACAGATAGGTATGTACGTAAGTTTACGGCTCCTTGATAAATCGCCAATAATTGCTGCAAGCTTCCGCCAAACGGCGGTTTGGGGGTTGAACATGTTTGTACAATTGATACTTATATTCAGTACAAAGAAATTAGTGAAGAAACCATAAGCATCTTTAAATCATGTCAAATTTGTTAAGGGGTTGGTTATCCTATTGAGAGATTTTTGAATGAAAAGGAAACCATACAGGATCAACATAGTAAGTTTGGAAAAAGAAAAGCGAATCGACGGCCATTCAACACATTTTACGGTCTGGAAATAGAAAAGGATTGTCAAGTATGTTCCAATATTCTAAGCTTTGGAGGAAGAAAACAAACTATATAGTGTTCAACATGTCTTGGGAGCCCTTCTGCTACGCTTAGGGAGACTGTATTGAAAAATTCCGTTCTGTAAAAGATTATAAAAAGGAATTGAATTATATGAATGATTATAATTACTTTGGCGTATCTTATTTTAACATTCACTCCCTCAATCCAATGCATTCCAAATAGCGAGTATTTTTCTCTTTTTACTATGACGCACATTCTGTTATGATTTAACCACACTCTCGCCATGTGTTGATACATATAATAATTTCAAGTGTTTAAGGTGAAAAGATATTTTTACAAAATTCCAAGTATAAAGTTTATATCAATTGTATATATTAATCAGTGTGTATGTATGTGTATATATATTGCACTCCATTGTATTGTATACACTACACATGTTTCAAATTTCAGTGAAAGAAAGTTAAAAGTACAGGGAAACACAATGATTTTTGGTTGACTTGAATCCCAGTCCTCTAGATCCTACATTCGTTTTTATTAGATATTATGTCTTGTAAAAGCTTGCCGGTAAATTCAAATCCCATCACTCGGGGGTTTTCTTCCACATTTGATTTCAACATAGAATTAAAGTGTGTTGAAAACAAAAACGGTTTTGTTTGAACACTTTTTAATGCTATGTCAAAATTAAACGTCGAAAAAAATTACGAATGGCGGGATTTGAATTCAAAGGGATGTTATGAATTTACGGACTAGCTTTCACAATATGTATATTTTCTTACATTTAAAATTAATTTATCTTTCCTTGTATCAGATAAATTTTTCTTTCAATTACAATTCTCTACATTTAAGTAAATTACCTGAAAACTACACACACACTAGCCCTGTATAAAATTTATCAACAGTCAACAAATTGTGGGCTCAGGTCTCGTAAGATTCTAATCAAGAACTTCAAAACGGAAAATTATAAATTAGCCATAAATTATCAAGTTTAGTTTAGTTTAGTTGATATTAGCGTTGCACTAGTGAGTGAGTGAATGTAAAGTTTATTGGCGCAAGAGCCAGATATGGCTATGCTGAGCCAAACAAGATTAAACTGTGGTCTAGACATGAAGTTGAAAAAAAGATAGCGTTGCACTAGAAGCAACTCGAAAGCTATTGGCGACAGACCTCATAATTTTGAACCATGGTCAAGCGACGAGGACGACATCATAAATTAGCAAATTGAGGCAGAGATAAGTAAGATGCCAGACTTTGCATTTTAAACATGATTTTAATTGTTTCAAGTTTGGTTTAAATAATGCTCTTTTTAGAATTACTCTCAGGCAATTGGTGACGGAGCTCACAATTGTAAACCACAGTGAAGATAACCGGAATGGTACTTGTATTTCCTAACTTTGAGGCCCCTTTTAACTTAAAGCGTTGAAAGTTTTCATTATTCATCTTGTTTGGTCTTTTTTGGATTGATTTTTAAGTTTTCATTATTCATCTTGTTTGGTCTTTTTTGGATTGATTTTTAAATAACTTTGTACTTAGAAGCAACATAAGAGTGACGGATCTCAATGTTTTAAACCTCGGTGAAGAGTCAATGAGCTGTAACTCCAACTCTTCATTCTTCTATAGAAAATATGTATCTCAGAATGATATAAAGTGCATCAGCCGCATTACATGATCGGTCTTGGGTGTCACTAGAATTAGAAAAAACCCACGACTAAACTGCAACCATGCCGGTCACACGCTTGTGATTATGACCACTCAGCTACTGCGAGATTTTTGCTGGGACTAAAATTCGAACGTCTCCAACCCTAGGTTCGTGGCCATGAAGATACAACGGTTGTATCAAAAGGACTTTTGAGTCGGATAAGCATAAGCAGCCACAGTAATTAGCATATAAAGTCATTTTTACTTTTACATCTTTTATTTTGAACAGAATAACTGTTTTCCATTGAGTTGTTGAAGGAATTTTAAATTTGTTATGTTTAGACAATAAAGCAATAAACAGAAAATTTTCTCTTAACATTTGAAGTTGGAGAATGGAAAAGAAATAAGATTCGTGAAAAGAGACACTAATTATAATATCTTTTTTTTGTGTGTATATCTTCTGAAGAACGAAAATCAGAGATTACAATTTAATAAGCACAGAATAACATTGAAGAAATAGGAGAAAAACTGAGAATCGTTACTTCCTGAAATAATAATAGATATTTTCTACGAAACGCCTGTGATTAACCGCGTTTCAAGTATTTAATATTTTCCATTCATTTTCTATTTCAAAAAAAAGTTTTCTTTCATTTAATAGTATTTATATGCACCAAACAGAGCAAAAACTCCTTGAAAGCATTTTTCGAGAAAAAGTAAAAGATTAATAAGCATTTCCTTTTAGAAACGATAAATGAATGAATGCTAAACATACTAAATTGCATTTATGTACACATATTTAATAGTCTCCCTTCAATAACAAATGTTATAAAACAAACAACTAATAACATTGTTTAAACCTCAATTTTAATAATACGGTCCTTTTACCCCAATTAAATTATCTCCTTTAAATACCCATTTCTTTTGACAGATAAAGCTGAGCGGCACAAACGCAGGCGTTTAAAATGTTTCTTTATTTATTGCTCGAAAACAATAGACAGTGACGAACGAAAATCTCTTAATGAGACTACGATCTCCACTTCTTTTTCGCGTCCCTTTCTGTACGATTTCTTCAAGGCGGTTTCGTTTTCCAATTTAAACAGGTATAACAATTCAAATAAAAGATTAAAGAAGTTGTATTTTTAGACATTCAGTAGACACAAACGATAATGACGAATAAAACTCTTTAGATTAAGTAAATAAAAATGATTTGTTTTAGTTTTGTTCATTAGTTTTGCTTCGTCGACTTATCCCCTTCTGGTGAGTAATTCCCCTTCTTGCATTCAGGTGACACATCTTAAAAGGTTTCAAAATTCGCATTGTTCAATTCCGCTGTTTAAAATAGAGGACTTTTCATTGATTCCATAGATGTAATATTTGTGAGAGTTGCATAAATAAAATATTGGAAAATAAATTTTGTAAGCTAACCTGCCACGCCACAGAAAGAAATAATTGTATTTATGTCTTAGTCAAAATGTGTTTTTTTGATGAAAAAATTGATTTGATGGATTTTGATGAAATGTACCTGATTTCTATTTTATTCCATAGTGATGATTTTTCCCCACATGATGAAATGAGGCTATTTCCTATACAGCTGAGTATAATTATTTTTAACAAACACTCACACACCTTGAGTATTACGCAATACTTGTATCAAAATTAACGAAATTTGAATCAAACACATTTTTTTAAAATTTAAGAAGTTATCTGATTGATTTAACGTCGCACCGAGAAGACACACGAGGGCGATTGGTGACGGACCTCGTAATTTTGAGCTTCGGTCATGCATAACGCGTACGACACCCGAACCTGTACCTCTTTCTCCAAACTTCCCCACCACGCCAGCAGGAAGACTTGGGACCTCGACCAGATTTTTCATGCATCAGCCCCGCTACACGGTGGGTCTCAAGCGACATGAGAGCTCGAATCTGCGACTCGATGAAAACAACGCCATCGGCAGCGAGTTCGCGACCATGACCGCTAGGCTACCGTAGCTTTGTTTATTGCTTAAGAGCCATATCAATCTTTACCATGAAAATTAGTCAATCCTATTTAAAGAAAACAGTAAATTTCACGGGGAAGAAAAAGATCTCTAGAATATCTTGAGGTCAAAATGCACATACTTACCCAAAGAAGGTAAGGTAATCAGAGGCAGGTAAGGTAACCAGAGGCGCTTGGTAAATCAACGTCCAGAGTGATCTTCGACATTCTAGGTAAAATATATATAGGAGTTGCTTTACACTAAATATTCATTGACTCGGACAGTGATGGTGCTCGAATAACAAACTGTTCATTTATAAATACGGTATCGTAAACTTAATATACACCCAATTACTATGAAAAATGACATCTACGTCATATCTTCGCAAGACAGGACTTTCAACAATTGTTAACATTGAAACAAAGAAATAGCTTAGATAACAAAGATAGCTTAGGAAATATAGAAAATTCTCAGGTTATCGGAGGAGTGTGAGTGAGTGAGTGAATGCAAAGTTTATTGGCGCAAGAGCCAGATATGGCTATGCTGCGCCAAACAAGATTTAACTGTGGTCTAGACGTGAAGTTGAAAAAAGAGGAAAAATGGTTGACAAGAAGGAGGGTCGAAAATAGAGAAGGATCGCTAGGGTATCCCGGGAGTGCGTCACCCGTGTTTACCAAAGACAGTAAACCCCATGGGAA
>BMAW01103144.1:0-11503 GCA_019974015.1 Nephila pilipes
TCGGTATTGCTCTAATTTGTTCCCGTGTAGTGCAGTTAAATCTTGTTTGGCGCAGCATAGACACGAATGGCTCTTGCGCAGAAAAACCTTTATACTCTCTCCCTCACACACATATATCTCACTCTCTTACATGAATATGGCAATGCAAATATATGTCACAATATTCATGTCCATTTTTAAATAGAAAATAAAAATAAGTTTTGAAGAAAAAATTATTTCCATAGTTCCATATAATTAATAAAATAACATTATTAGTCACACACAAAAATAAGCTCTACTAATAATTTTTAAACATGTGTGTAACATAAAAAACAAAGGAATCTTATTTTCGGTATTTTGAGATCCCTTCGCACATGTCCCTGGTCTTCTGAACGACGACAACGGGTACAAGGATTAAATTTAAAAAAAATCAAATTTTAAAAGTCATATTTCTAAGTAATGTTTGGCCTGATTATTTTTGCTACATATGCTAAAATTTATGATAATTTGTTAAGAAAAAATTGCATTCACTGTATGGAAAACAGCCTTAATTTATGTGGGGGAAAATGTCAACAAAATAGATTGAGTATATTTTGTGGAAAGTATGTTAAAATGCTCTAAGAAATACATTTTGGGAAATACGCAAATACAAATATATCTCTCTATGTCGTGAACGTTTGTTTACGGTTATGTTTTTTTACGGAACGTTTGTTTACGGTTTCATTTTTTTTTAGCTTTCGCGCATCTCAAGTCTTCATAAATATTATGTTGATGGAATCAGCAAAGCTCCCTTTTATTTTTAACAGCAAAATTTTAAGCATTTTAGTGTCTCTCTTACCTTAAAAGCACTCAATAATATTTTAAACTATTTCGACATCCATTTCAACCTGACTTTGTCTGCCCATGGTTGATATCCTTTTTATTGGTGTACATTCCTAAAATCTTCCCCCGTTTCAAGACTTTTCATGTCATAAAGTTTCTACATTATATATCAGATATTTTGGCTGAAATATTCTCTTATCTTTCTTCTGAAATAAATTTCATTCAAAAAAATTTAAGTAGTATATTTTGTGGTATAGTCAGTTGTAGTACGGTGAATAAGTAAAGAGGCAGAAGGTACTGAATAAAAATTATGCTATATATATAGTCTCCTATAACGCGATTAATTCATTTCGCGTTATATGGAAACCATGTTAGAAGAAATTCGAAATTAATTCAAATCAAAAAATGCGTTCTAGGGAAACCGCATTATGAGAAATATAGGAATAAGACAAAGATTCGTTTATATTGTGTTACACGGAAATTGCTACCACGTTATATGGAAAACGCGTCAAAAGAAATTGAGAATTAATAGAAATTTAATGAATTCGAACCATGTTATATATAATGTCAGAAATAAATAAACTGTTCAAAAATCATACCATCCATAACAGTTTTCCTTATTTTTTTCTCATTTTTCTCTAATGACCATTTTGTAGATTCATTCAAAATTAACGGTTTTGCAACAGAATATTTTAACGGCAATATTTTGTATACAAGAGATATACAATGGTGATTCAAAAAGTACTTGTATATGAAGTTATATTTCATCATTAAGGTAAATTGTTATTACCATTGGGCACTGCCATATGTTAGATGGAGCCGAAACAAATTTGATATTGATTCATAAGTTAGTTTTGATTTGGTAGTCATTTGCTGCCAAATCCAAATTTGATTGCTGCCTCGTTGAGTTGTTGACGTCATTTAGCTCCGAGTTGTCACCATAGATGCATCATGGATTCTTCATTATGCGCCGCAAGCAAAAATCAAAACTTTTAGTTACTTCCAGTTAAATGTTTCCAAAAAAGGCAAAGAGGATCTGATTGGCTAGAAAACTTGTGACGAATGATTTTTGAGGTGCGAAAGGTGTCATGATCATGTATAACTGAGACTTAGACAGTTGGGATCGTTCATAACCATCGAAGGGTTAGTAAATCCACTTAGATTTCGTCATTTTGATTTCTGCTTACAGCAAATTCTTTTAAACATAAATTAAGAAGCATACAAAAGCACTGAGTAGTTCAGAATTGAAAAGCTATCAGAATTTATGTTCGTTTGGACTTAAAGGTCTATAAGGCTCAAATGCTCTAAATTACCAACAACATCACTGAACAGTGTCAAATGTCCTGAAAGAAATGTGAAAAATATTTTCTGATCGCAAATAAACGTCGAACTGCGAAGCAACTCACACGAAGGCTACTGGCGACATCCTTCGTCATTTTGTGTTCGGCCAAGTAACGATGCCCGAGCTGACATCTTCCCTTCCAAATTTCCACAATATGCCTTGGAGGACATGGTACATAGATCAGATTTGATGTGCCTCAACCTCGCAAAACATTGGTTGTTTAGTGGCATCATTATTCATTAACTCGACTCCCCAAAAACAACACCGGTCGTGATTCTGCGATTATCACCTTTAGGCTACTACAGCCATAAATGTGAAAAGAAACGGGATAACCCAGCAGAAGATGTATCCATTCCTTTTAATGCTTTCGTCCTTCTTCAATCTCAACCTCTCTTCGTCAAATATATTTGTAGCATAGAACTACGGTCAGTACTCAATGGTATTGAAGGCAATCAAATCGAAACGCCCTCATAAACTAATGACGTGGGCTCCGTCGCGTTTTCCCTTTCAGCTAACGCTTTGGGTATTTAAAATGAATTCGGCTTAACTGAAAGCTTTTCCCGATAGGGGAAAAGTGACTTATGTAAATTAGATTAGAATTATTAAAATGTAATGGATTGTATTCAGATGATGCATATACAAGCAGTGAAAAGTATATTACGAGAGTTGAAAGTAAGATAACAGTTGAGAGAGGTGATGATGATGATTGATTGTTTATTAAAGTCGCAATAAGAAGCAACACACAAAGGCTATTGGTGACGGACCTAGTAACTTTGATCATCTATCAAATAATCTTCTGAACTAACACCTCCCTTTCCAAACTTCTACACTACGAAAATGAAAGGAGAACAATTTTGATGCTTTGCCAACATTAACATACATGCTCATAATTCGATTGAAAAGCGTGGAATCGGAATGGGTATTCTTATGATCAGATCAATACGTAACCAAAATAAGATTGAGGTGAAAGAACGTCTCTACAAAATCACAGCATTTTCTGCGAACACTTCTAAATGTCAAATGTACTAGCATTTTATCTTTTAATTCTAGATGTGAGATAATAATGCTGTTGTATGTAGTTCCTTTTCAATCGTAACTATCGTGTAACTTATTATTGCGCGTTGTATGTATATAGTTATACTTACGTTTATAAGGGATCAATTAATTTAATTTAATTCTGATAAAGCGCTTCCAAAATGCAGCGACAAATGTTATGTGATTTGTTTAGAGAAACTGTTCCTTCCGAATTTTGAACATGGCTTTCGAAATTTCAAGGTACGTTTTTTATTTAATAGTGATTACACATTCAATTTATTTCTGATTTTGTAACAAAGTTCTATTCAACTGTTCACTTCTAGGATTACTGAAATAATGGATACGAAATTTAACGAAAATGAAAATACTAGCAAAACACATCTCTAAAAATAAATCATACTTTCAGAAAATCTCCTTATGTATAGAGTACACACAAAAAGAGAAATCTTGTTTCTAAGCTTTTTGCTTTAAAGATAATTAAATAAATAAAAAATGAATGAGGAGAGAGTCAAAAGAGTCGAAAGAATAGAAAATTCTTACAAGACTTACAAATCTCATTTATTTAAAATTCTATCATAAAGATATGCCTTATTGTAAGATTGTATTAGAGATGCTCGCTCCAGGAAAAATATATAGTTTTTACGCTCCTAATAGCTTCAAATGATTAGATTGCATATATCATCATTGAATTCCAAAGCGTTAAAATAATTTCTTAGTAGCTCTCTTTTCCTGTTTTCGAGATTTTCATTTGTTTCTCTTTATGTTTGTGTGAACAAATAAATCACACGCTAGAAAAAGTAAGAAGTAATTAAAAAAGGATAGAATTATATTTCTCTTGTAACTTTGCATTGGATGCATTGAATAAATACAATTTCATTTCATTAAATAAAGAATCTATTTTTTTGTTTAAATAATGCAATATAATTACGTTTTTTTTATGCAATCCCTCAATACAACGCGGTTGTAATGTTTTAAAAAAGAACCCTTTTATGCGAATCCATGTTATTCTCAAAAAAAAAAAAAAAAAAAAGGAACTCCAATGCCCCTATTTATTATCTTCACTTGTCATTAGGAATATTCATCAACAAGATTCCCATGTAATCTAAAGAAGGGGATTGTGCTTGTGCTTATTTATTAACGTCGCACTGAGAAGTAAGGCGAGGACTATCGGCAATGAAACTCGTCGTTTGATCCTCGGTCATGTGACAAGACGATGCCCTGAGCTGGCACTCCCTCTCCTAACTTCCCCTACCCACCCACCCAAAGGAGGACTTAAATCTCGACTAGAGTTAACGGCTAAATCCACGTCGAGTGTTAGTGCATCAGGCTCGAATTCACGAAGCTCGACGAAACCAATGCCAGTCGCGAGTTTACACCACATGACCACTAGTACTGAGGGCACACTATAACTTATTTACTACCCATTTTAAATTATAAAATGATTCATTTACCTATCTATGTGAGATAAAGCAGACATATTTCTATTTCTGAGTTTTATATCGTAATGTATACGAGTCTATCATGAAAACATTTCGGAAATTCATGATTAAAATTTAAAAGAAAAGCATAAATATTTCCTATGCATTTAACGAATCCTAAGAACAAAATGGATTTTTATTTAACTTGGTATATTCTCTATAATATATATTACTGCCATCAAATTCTATTCTTATTTTTAGTTTTATATTAGAAATATGTTTTTATTCTGTCTCTTCTGATTTTACCTCAATTATCAACCCAGGTTCAATGCTGAGGTGGTTAAAAATTTCTACGTAAGCAGCTTAAATTAGCTGCATTTAGTTTACAAAGATATGGGTTTCGAATGTGCGGCGGCTTTCTTACTACAACTTCACCGTTTCACTGTTATTTATTTATTATTATTTCCGAAGATTATACTGTGTTGCAATTTTTTCTTATGTTTATTTTACTTATGCTATTCTTGAAGTTCATCAGTAACTTTAAACAATATCTAAGACACGCATAATCTTAAACAAATATCTACATGCATAACTTTAATGCCTCGATTACTAACTTAACAAAGTCTAAAACATGTTACGTTAATTCATTTTGCTTTCTATTCAAATATATCAGTGTCCCAATAATGCCAGTAACCTAGTGATTATATCGCGAACACATCATGACGGTTTCTATGAAGTTGAGGACTCTAGTCCATAACAGCACTGGCATCCGTCGTATACGGATTGACGCACGTTAACGCAGATTTATAATATTGCAGGGAAAGTAAAACGGTGGTGCAATAAGTACTTCGAACGGTTGATCGAAGTCATAAAGTATGAAGAAGTTGACGTCGACTAGCCCTCGTACCATAGTTCAGATAGCTGCTTACGTGATGTAATAAAGCAAACATTTGAATCAAAATTTTTATTGTCTGGCTAATTTGAAGATTGATATGATATTAACCCACGCGAGAAGACACCAATCGATCAAATCAAAATATCATTGTCTTGATAATGGAGAGAAAACTAATTGATAGTTTATTAACGTTTCACTCAGAAGCAAAACGAGGGATATTGGAGACGGACTTCCTAATTTTAAACCTTGGTCAAATAACGAAAAAGACAACTAATTTGTCCCTCCTCTCTTCAAATTTCCTCATTGTGCCAATTGCAAGACTAGAAGCCTGCAATTGGCAATCTTCGTTTTACCACATAAGTCTCCAAATTTCTCGAGAAATCCCCAAAATGGTCGCCAAATTCGTCACTAAGGTCAAAGGGTGATTGCTGAAACTTTCCTTGGCTCATCAACGAAATCTCTGTTCATGTCTCTTTTCCCTTACAAGAACAATGGTGCACAGAAGCATCACCATAAGCTTGTAACAATATTGTCACTAAATTATACAATCAAATGAAAAGAAAGACACTTGATAACTGAGTTCAGTTTATTGATGCTTCTTAAATCATGAATGTTGAGAATTATTCTCTCTTTTAATTCTACCTCCATGCGTTTGTAATTTAATATAACGCCAATATTAAAGATCATCTTACCAGTGTAGTCGGATCCGAGAGAGTTAACATGTCATGCCTAAGGATTCGAGCGCTTTCTTTACAGTACCCACTCCGAAAGATCTTTGATTCATGTTCGATAACATTCTGCGTAGGATCATCCACTTCCATACATTATTAATCACTTTAACCTGCACTACTAAATAATTACTAACTCTAATATTCAATTCTTTGTCGCTTTTACTAGATTTTTTAAAATTCCGTTCGCTATACTTCTAATGGTAACCTGGTTTGAGTAATTACGTTTCAATTGGTTGGCGAGGAGTTAGAAAACACACACACGTGTGTTAGTTGAGGGAAGGTATGCAAAAGCCCACATTATATAATCAAAGAATATGAAATCATTAAGGCTATTCTCATATAACGTTAAAAAAACACCCGACATGAATTATATATTCTGACTTCGCCATTTTTTAGAGAATAATATATTTTATAATATACTAATTTCTATCCATATCAATGGTTTTTTTTTCTGTAAAATATGTCCCATATTTAATTTCCTTTGTTCCTTTGTAATAAGGCTACATAAACTTTGAACATTACGTAATGAAAAATAGTATATTTTTAGAATGTTTCTATATTTTAAGAAATGCTGCATTATAAACGGATGTACTTGCTGCAATGTCACAAACTGATATGAAAATTAGAGCAATTTTCTGCCTGTAAATGTGTGTATAGGTTTGATAAAGTCCTTTAATACTAGACAAAGAAATTTTTAACTCAATTTAAGCAATTGAATAATTTTTTAAAATTTCTGTTTTGAATTGAAAACTGTGCCGCAGAAGATTAAACACATATATTAATAAATAGCGTTCCTCGAAAGCAAGATTTAATACATCAACTTTAAAATTCCTGGAAAGAAGATTCTATAATAGTCTTTTTTTCTACAAGTATTTTTTCATGTAGTTAATAACTAAAAAATTCTAAGCCGGGTGTAATTGAAGTATTTTTTTTGCCTAGATATATTGTACCAAAATATAAAGATTTTCTATATTTCCGTCTTTCCTTACGGAACGCCTTGTCGCATTCTACGAGAGGAAATGAAGTTGAAAGATTTAATACCAGCTTTTTCGGAATCGGAGATGAAACGAAATGCTTCCCGGCAGCCTTAACTATTATCATATTTTTTACGAAAATAACCTGGAACTTTTTATGATAGTTAACTTTTTTGTTTTCATGCATTTTAAACTGCTTGTGATATTATAAATAAGAACCACTGCTTCGGAATAAGGGAAGGAAATATATGTTGCAAAATATTCGGTAAATCATAAGTGCATTACTTCGGTGCTTCAAAAAAAAAAAAAAAAAAAAAAAAAAAAAAACGAGGTTTTTCAAAATGAATCATCCGATTTCAAAATTTCATATTTTCAAAAATAAACGACATAGATTGACTAGTAATTCATAAATACAAAGGAAGTTTTATAACATGAATAATAAATGTCCCTTGTGTGTTCTTTGTGAAGTTATTTCACGAAAGTGGTTTTAGAAGCTTTTAAGAACTACCTCGCAGTTGAATCGATTGCAGTGAACCAGATGGTCTTATGTTAACATAGCTTTTCACTTAAGTCACTTGATTTGGCCCGATGAAATTTCTTCCTTTAGAGGTTTGTAAAGGATAATGTGTGTGCACCGTCATTACCCACAAATTTATGTGAACTTAAACGACGGATTTCTGTTGCTGTGCAATCAATTACTACTGACTCTTTATAATGTGTTTGGCAGGAATTTACATATCGAATTGGCATAATACGCATAACTAGAGATGGTATATCGAACACTTGTAAAAAAAACTTCAGAAGTTTCCCTGTGCATTCATGCCGCACTTAGCAGTCTGTGTAGTTCATTTATGAAAATATAGCATTTTGTAATCGTAAAAATTCAGTTTGAATAACCCTGTATAATTATATTTTATGCATCCGAACAAATATTTATCCTATACGATTGATGTGCATTTTATATAAATCTTTTGAAACCACATTGTTAACAGTTTTTAAATCAATTGTGCAATTCATGAGTGAAACTTCTTAAACTTTGCAAAATAAAGCCATCGCAGTTACAGATAGTGTAGAAGGTAATCGTTCAGGAGTATTTCTTGAAAAAGAAAAATTATATATGTATAATTTTAGCATGCTAATCAGAATAAAATGAATTCAATAGGACATTTAATTAAACATTGTTTTATAAGTTTGAAGGGGGGATTAAAAATTTAATAAATATAGAACGGTTTTACAAACATAACAGAAAACTAAAGCTTGGTGATATTGAGTTCATACACTGAAACAAAAGCAAAGTTTTATAAGTATTTTGTCACTGGAACAATGAGTTCTTTGTTGATAAGAGACACACACATCTTGAGGTTTATATATCATGATGTGGAATTTAATTTTTTGATAGACAATGCAGAATTTATTTTCGATATGGGTCCTAAGTTTGAAGAAACCTGTTTACTGAAAGAAATTTGGTTATAAAGCTTCGTAAAAAAAGGAAAACATATAAAAATTTTCATTATTAGTTAGTGGACCACGTTCTACGGTGCAGCAAATTATTCGGAGGTTTGTGGCTTCGAAAGTACTACAGGAAATTTGTCACCCGTTCGCCGATAAAACAATTCCGAAAATAACTGCTTTTTAGCTTACAGAAGAATAAAAAACACAAATAAATGACCTTATCGATACGTACAGATTTCGAAATGCATTAAGGCTATAGAGGGTTATTTAAAATGAATTATTCGATTTAAAAATGTTAAATTTTCATAAGCAAATGACTCAGAGTGATAAGTAATATATTAATTCAAATGTAATATATGGAAGTTTTTTTGATAAGTGCTCGATATGATTTCTTGTAATTGCACGCATAATTTCAATTTGAAATGTAAATTCCTGCCAAACTTATAGTAAAGTATCAGTGATAATTGATTGCAGAGCAACATAAATCTATTTTTCAATTTCACAGAAATTTGTGGATGATGGTTGGAGCATTTTTCTTACCTTTACAAACCCCCAAGGAAGAAATCGCATGGGGTTGTATCAGATGACCTAGGTGGCCAGCTATGTAACATCAAGTCATCTGGTGCTTCACAATAGATCCACCTGCAAGGTAGCTACATATAAAGGAAACGACGAACCTCTTGTAACCAAGTGGAGTGAGAAACATACGAAAGTTATCTATTGTTCACATTGTAAACTCCTGTCCTTTTATTTTGTATGTTCGTGTATTACTTACCATTCTGCATCGTTTAATTTTGAAAATATGGAATTTTGAAATTGGATGATACAATTTGAATAGCATTGTTAGGTTTCCACGATAGTGTTGCACAAATAAAATTCTTCATGAATAAAAGTAATCGGAAGTTACGCTTAAACTTTGCTATAAAATACGCAAATGAATGAACGAAAGTAATTTTTTCTGACGAAAGTAAACGCAACGTTTTTAAATCGGATAAACGACTAGTGTGAATGGTGCGGGGAAAATTAAATACAAAAATGTATCCAAAGAATTTACTTGCAACAAAATGAAATATGAAAATGTTAGCGGGCCACAGAGGACTGCAGTTTAGTTCCATTTGATGGTATCATGAACAATCAAGTTTATAGAGACATTTTAAAAAATGATTTACAGTCTTGTGCGACAAAAAGAGAGATCCCAAATATATAAGCAACTATTGATTCTATGTAATACTACTAAATTTATAAAATCTCTTTCTCTCTCACCAGATATCAATTAAATGACATATTTACGGGAAAGTTACAAACCAGGTCGAATTCTAATAAATATAACTTGGTAAGCAGTAACAGGACTACATTTCTAGCTCAGATACATCAAATATGCTTAAATCTATCCATAGAAGGCTTGGAGAAATTGTTCAAGCTGAAGAATATCGTACAGATTATAAATTATACTAAGTTAGTTTATAAACATTTGAGCTTATGTGCATTGCACGGATACTTTCTACACCAAAAATGTACGCATTATCCCTATTTTTCAACATTTGTATTTTTATCTGCAATTTTTAAAGAAAATCGTACAAAGTTTTTTGTGCGTTGTATCAATATAGTATATATCCTTTCTTCTCATACTTCGAACGATACCAATTTTCTGTCAGGTTCTGAATTAAAAAAAATATTACACATCTATCACACATACCAAATTTTCAATTTACTTTCTATCGTTATGTATTTAAACTGAAAACAGAAAGAAAAGCAAAGATTTTTAGTTTTGGAATAATAACCATAATTGACATAATTAATAGCTATTTTAGCCATGATAGCTATTTGGAAGAAAACACGCCCAAAACATGAGAAGAAAAATGCATATAGAAAGACGACATCCTCAGACGAAATAAGATTCCAGAATCGGCAAAAGTTTCATAGCGACCTCGAGACTCAAGCGCAAAATATCCTCTCTGATTAGTTGAAGAAGGTGATATGAGTTCTGAGCAATGAAGAGATATACTAGGGTTGCCATGTAGGCCATGCATATGTTTATTCAGAAATTCGAGAGGCGATAAATCGCCAACAAATGTTTTTATCAACGAGAGATTCCACTTAAGTGTTTTACAATTATTATGACGATTATGTAGAAATTTTCGATTGCTGTTCATTTGACATTAATGAAAAGCTCATACAGAAACTAATATTTTTTTCTTTTTTTTAAAAAAAATGTACAATCTGTTAAAAAATGTTTGGATTTGTTCGAAGCCGAATACTGTAATTATGTACGAAGATCAAGTACATGACGCTTTTTTATTACAACGATGATTTAATTTTATTCACTGTATTTTTAAATTTCTTAATGCATTTCTTCTTGAATCTTTTAATAAATCTTAATCTTTGAAAATAAACTATATCGAACCTTTTTGCAGTTAAACGTTCAAACTTGTCCCAATTTTATAAGGCTCAAGAAATATTTCTTCTACAAACTCAAATGAATTTGAAACGGAACCTTTCTAAGAACACATTATTCATTAAAATTTGCAATCGAATTCGATTTATTTGTTAGTTTGTTGAGCATTTGTTTTGGATCAGGACAGCTTTGTGGAGGTGGAGGATAGTTTTGAGTCACAACTTTTAAATGACTGTAGTCATTAGTTTACGTTGAATTTCAGAAAAAATATAAGTTATACTATAAAATTCAATAAATATAAATTGAATTAAATAGTGGCAGTTTTATTCAATTTATTTTTGAGCTAATGTTATATAATCTATAGCTACAAGCACATTTATTTTAAGAATGAGTTTGAGGAAGATAAATGACCCTATCACACTTTTCTACATTTCTTAAATTCAGAAGTAAAATTGTTGAG
>BMAW01103144.1:11513-47443 GCA_019974015.1 Nephila pilipes
TGAAAACTCGTAACCCATCTTGTCGCAATCACGTCACAGTGTATTAATTTGAAACGAATAACTATTCTGACAGTTGAGAAAACGTTCAGACCTGTAAATAACCTTATAAATTTCAAATGTAACTAAATTTAAAATTCAAAACTATTGACGGAATATTTGAGTCCAAACTTATTCCTAAGGGTGAGAATATGTAAATTGCCAAGGCAAATGTGTATGATAAATATTTGGCAGCGTTTTGAATCAATATTTAGGCTCTCCCTGATTTTTTAATAATTTTCACTGATAAAATAGTAAAATATAATCAAATGTACCTAAATAAATTTTATTCACAATTTTACATCATATTTACAGAATTTGTGAAATTTTTATCCTTCTGAAACAAAGTTTGATCGCAGCGGAACTTTTCAGGGTAAAGAAGAAAGATGATGTTCTTCGGGCTTTCCCTACAAATGGAAATAAAACGAGATCTCTACGCTATATTTCTTCCTAAATTGCAGAACACATAACAATTTATCTTTGCCCCACCCCTCTAGTTCTAATCATTAATCTAAATATAACTTTTTTTCAGAAAGAGAAAGAGGAGTTCGTGACTATTTAGAGAGGTTCCTTCTTTGGGGTTTAAAAATGTAAAAAGTACCCTCTTTTATTTGAGGGAGTACATTTTATAGAATCTAATGAAAGAAATTGGAAAGGATGTCCACATCTATGTAATTTTAGCTAACCTGGAAAGAGTTCATATTTCATAAATATACGTCGAGACAGAAGTGGATTATCACTAACGTATCCCGGAAAAACGATACGAAATATTTATTGCCCAGGATAAAATGGGGTTGTCAAAGGACGAAAGACATCCTCTCCCGTCTGAAGTAAATAAAAAGGGATTCTCTAAATCGTTTTGTTTCGGTCTCGTTGTGGAGGAGTAATCGATAAAATAAAAGGACGAGAGAAATTGTTTTGGAGAATAAAATGGAACGTTCGAGATTTTTCCACCGAGATATCGCACTTCTGCAGACTTAGTCATGTCTAAATAAAAATCAGACGTGACTATTTGTCTTGTTTGTCTAGAAAGATTCCGTCTCGCGGTTAAACGAAATGGTAAAGTGTTATCTATCTAAAGTGGTTTGATATCAGACGAGTTTGGGAACACATCAAGAATTTTCTGCTTTAATTATTTGGGCTGTCAGAACGGATGATTTATTTTCTTATTACCCCCCCCCCCACACACACACAACTACCTTTCAAAAAATGAAGCTAAGTTATCCAAGTATCATTTGTTTCTCTTCGCTGATTACTCCTCAAATGGAGTAGAGGTGTCTGTAGTAACTTTATTCCCCTACAGAGAATTGCAGCAGTCTTTTTCCCTTCACCCACTAGATAGTGAAGTTCTCTTCTGGAATTCGAGTATTAAATGCGCCCGAAATACTGTGAAGCATACACGAGAGTATTCAAAAAGTACTCGTGTTAGAAATCAGAAATCGGAATGGTATAGTTCGCATTGAAATAATTTCCAGTTGTCTCTTTTGCTTGGCGTAATTTTCAAAATAATGCCATACTGGGGTCTAATCTAAGCTTTTCCAATTCATATTCGTTTCAATTAGAAGCAGCATGGCGTGTTGTCGAAACGACGATTTTGTTAACTTTGAAATTATAATGAATACTTGTAAAGAGGCATTAGATTTTTTAAAAAAGAAGAAAACAACTAAAAAAGGAAAGGAACAAATTCACTGATCTTATTCTGAAGAGATGTCTGCCTCCATCGGAACAAAAAGCGTTGCCGACCACGTTTACTAAGCAAATCTCTCGAGATTCAGCTTACTGCTCTAAAACTAATATCATTTGAATTTCTAGTACTTTTTTATGTTGATTTTCTTCTTCCTTTTGAAAATTTTGAAACCCACAGGGACTTACCTCCTTTAGGTAGGTGCGGGCATCATGACCCTGAGAGAACCTATTGATATTTTTCTTTTCCTCAGGAATTACTGTTTTTAGTAACAGGAGTGACGAGCTCTTGGGATTCCCTACCGATCTCTCTGCATTTTCGACCCTCCATCTTGTCTATCAATTTATCTTTTTTCTATTTCTTCAAACATATATATCACAGTCACACTTTGTTTGGAGCAGCATGGTCATATTTGGCTCTTTTACGCCATTAAACTTCATCCATTTAACACTCGAAAGATATGTAAGCTTTGTAGTTGTAAAAAAGCCACGTAAAAGAAATAAAGAAAGCCACCAAAAAGAGAACGGGGGCCGACCTTATTCTAATGGATGTCTACATCCATCTGCGAGAAAACGGTGGCCGACCACCTTTACTAAATTAATTACGTGATACTGCTTTCAAATTGAATTAATTCCAATTTTTAATACTGTATGTGCTGATTTTCTTCTTCCATTTGACCAAGCAAAATTTTTCAAAAAGATCCATTTTGAACGCTTTTAACAGACGATCCGTTTTCAAAATTCTCGAGACTAAGTGATAAGTGACATATCCGAAAATTTACATTATCTTTTATAGTTTAGAGTTGCCATAAAATAGAAATTCGTAGGAAAGGTAACCATCTTGGTAATTTATCGACAAAAAAATCATATTGCCAAACAGCAACCGTAAAATAAGTTTCAATCATTTTTTTTTCTTTTTCTGAGAAGTTTAAGAGTATGACGTCCTTCTCGTAAAATGGCTTCTAAGAAATGACCCCACAGCCTACGCTGTCGCGTCATTTGGCTATTCAGCGATAACGAAACTGTTTAGGTAATTGAGATACTTCAAAAGAAAAAAAAACTTGAATTATACTAAATTTAAGTGATCCCAATTTTTTTAAGAATTAAGAGCAAAGAAAGTAATCTGTACTTGTACACTAGAGTACTTGTTAATATAAAAAAACCAAATTTATAAATATAAATAATATGTATGCAATTAATAATCAATAGCCCTATATTTTAAGATTTGCAAACACACAAGTTTGTAACAAGTTTATGTAGATTCATCTGAAATTACTCTAAAGGCTCCATACTCAACGCAATTCAAATAATGATTTTTCACTGACTAATTTCCATGCATTGCATTAAATGACCAAATTCAATATTAAACGTTTCTGTACTTATGCATACATTTCCTCTACTCTTTTTATTATATTTTGCTAAATTTAATCAAATCTACATAAATTGCGTTTCACTCATTGGGAGAACTTTTGAATTCAAACCGTAAGAATTCCAGGATGTTAGTTGGAAGAGAATATTACGATAAATCCTACACCATAAAATAGTTTGTAGAAATTATCTTTTGCTGTACGAGCAGGTTCTTCCGGGTGACGTACCTATTTGTATTTCCTCCCAAAAGTATTGGTTTGTAAAAAATAAAGGAAGTATTTGTGACAGTGAAACTTCTATTCGTTGGAACACCATTACTCTAACGATATTTTACCATTTAAGCTCAGAAGGAAAACAATAAGCTTATTTTCTGTTTTCAAAATCAACAAAATGAATATAAACCTAAAAAAATATTATTTGATCAGTAAGTTATTAAAAAATATTATTATATTCAATGAGTTATCAGCTGCAATATAGATTTGTGATCACCTATAATTGCTACATTGGCACGACATCGGTGTTCCATGCTCAAAATTATTAAGTTTATGAGAATTAACTTATATAGCAGAAAAGCCCACAATTTGAAATATATGGTGACGCTGAGAGCACTGCGAAAGTTTATGTAACCATCCTGTATCAGCACAAACGTTTGAAGCTTGTCCGACAAGCTGAGTAAGTAAATCTCTGTAATAAAGGATTTAAACGAACCCTGAACGTGAGATTTGCTTCAGTCAAGGCAGTAAGAAGAATATGAAGAAATGCATAAGGTGACATAAGTACAGTGATACACCTTCCTAGAGCATACTAAACATGCGCAATCGAGTTCAAGTCTAGGGTACGTGTTTGCAACCATTATGTGACGCCCCCGGTTCGCTACTTTCAAGTGTTTGATTGAATGGCAGTTAATAAAGTTTTGCCTCTAAATTACAATGCAGAATCAAGTTCTTAAACAACGTTTTTCAAGATATTTGTCAAGATTTCTGTGAAGTAAATCACTGCGCATACACTACAAGAGATGTTATATAATGATATTTTATCTTACAATCTGACTAATGAGATCAGAGTTAATTCTAAATGTGTAATCTGGATCTGCCTAAATAAATATTCAATGAGGATCAGTACACCCAAATCGCTAAGTGAACGCTTCCATACTCTCTCTCTCTTACTATACTCCCTTATAGATTAATCTAATCTCTTATTACTGATTCCAACCTTGTGTCTGCTATGAAGGGTTTTCAATAAGTTCTTAGAAAATCCAAGAGATGGCGCTCGCAGCATAGAAAATGGTTTTTTTTTCATAAACATCATGACTTACAAAACAACAGTCATAAAGTCTCAGTTGCATAAAGTCTCAGTTATTTACATCACTTGGTTTCATCTTTATTGTCGATAGAAGCAAGAAATTTTTGTTTACTTAGACAAACGGAAAAAGGGAGTTTCAAGTGTCGAATATACATTTTTATATTTAAAACGTGTAACAAAGAAATAGATTATAGCTAAATTGGATGAAGTTCATGGCACATCTGCTTCTGTGTGTGAAACTGTTTGCTGCTGGGTAAATGAGCTTAAACATGACCGTACATCCAGAACGTCTTTCGAGATGTCCAGTGGAAGTGACTACTCCCAGAATGATTGCCCAAATACAAGATATGATTTTGAGTGAGAGGCAAGTAAAAATGTGTGAAATAATTGAAACGACTAGCCTATCGCAAAATACAGTGTTTTCAATTTTGCCCCGAAAATTGGGTATGAAAAAAATCTCGGTGAGATGATGGCTGCATTCGAAATCAGTAGAAACTAAACACAATCGTGTGGTCGACTCTGAGGCTATTTTGGGACTTTTTCGTCTTAATCCTGACGAGTTTCTGCTCCGATACATTTCTGTAGACTAACCGTGGATATGCTACTACATTCCAGGGACAAAGAAATAGTCAAAACAGTGGGAATTTCAAGGTGAGCTGGCTCCGAAAAAAGCAAAGATGATGAAATTGGTCAGCTACGGGTTTTGAGGATACATGCGGAATGCTACACTGATTATTTGGAAAAAAAAAAAAAACTGGAGAGTAAAATGCGCTGCTATTGCACCGGCTGAACGAAGAAATCATGAAGAATCATCCTCTTTTGAAAAAAGAGATCCTCTTCCATCAAGACAATGTACGAGTTCACACCTGTGCGGTTTCGATGTCCAAAATTCGAATTATTACAACATCCACCATATTCATCAGATTTGGCCCCCAGTAAATCTTTTTAAAAACAATCTTTAAAAAATGGCTTAGCTATCAACGGCTCACATCGGACGAAGAAATCCACTTCCAAACAAATGCTTATTTTAAGGATCGTCCGAGATCTTTCTTTTTTAGATGGCTTAAAATTTGGAAAGCCGCTTGAAAAACAGTATAGAGTTAAAATAAAATTATGTTGAAAAACAAGAAAAAAAAGTTACCTAAAATGTTTTAGTTTATGTGTCTTTTTCTAAGGACATTGAATGATCCTCTTGGCCATCGTAATTAATTTCTATGTCGCTATCAGATCAATCTTATTCACTACACTTCATTTTTTTATATTGTAATACTTATTCACATTATTCACAAGTTGAAGCTCTCAAATCAAACACAGTTTTCTAATACTCAAAAAGAAAGCTAGATGGTGATAGGCTTTCAGACCCCGTTACAAATAATCTCTCATCGAAAATAATTCGGTGGGGTAATTCTCAACTGAATTTTGTGTGGAATAGTTCCATCATCTAGAAGAATAATCATCCACTGTGCAATGTGCAAGAACAAATAATTGAATCAACAGTTGTATCTATGTACGTGACTGAGCTTTAACCATGTCTCTTGGAACAATATACAGGCAAGTTTGAATATCCAGACAATTATGGGGTCTTGTATTAAAAGAAATTCAGGTTCCTACGCATACACTGGATCTCTTTAACACGTTTCATTCATGGATATGAATAGGATAATAACGGATTTCCGGGTCACTCTAAGCAAATAATTTTCCTGACCTAATTTTTAAGCGAATTTCATATTCATAAATATAGTACATATTCCTTAGTACAATTTCCTATAGTACAATTTCCTTTCATTCTTATTATTAGCATTAGATCCATTACTTTAGTACAGTTAGTAGTGGCCTTGGTAGCCTAGCGGTCATTGTTACGGACTGGCGTTGCTTTCGTCGAGTCGTAGGTTCGAGCCCTGATGCCTCTTAAGACCCACCGTGTAACAGATATAATGCACATTAAATATGGTCGTCGTCCCAAATCCTCCTATAGCCATGTTGTGGAAGTTTGGAGAGGCAAATGCCAACTCAGGTGTCGTTCTCGTTGCTAGAGATGGATTCAAAAATACGAGATCCTTCGTCAATAGACCTCATGTAGCTTCTTCGAAAATAAGACAATCAGGTCATTTCAAAGACGACTTATTAGCTATTTAAAGGTCTAATGAACGTATCTATTCAAAATGAATCCTATCTATAGCAAAAGCAATTTTTTTTCTTTAAAGTAGAAGGAAATATATTTCAAATATAACGCCAGCTTGTGGCTGTAAGATCTAAAAATAAACACAAGTATGCTTTCAAACATACTCTAAAATCTTTTTCTTGAACTTTCAGCAGAAATATATACTTCTTTTTGGGGGAAAAATACCACTTAATATAAATCTCAAGTTTTAACTTTATTTTCTAGTTCGGAAGTACGAGCAAAAGCGAGGAAGATTTATTGATTTTTTTTAACAGTCTCCTGTATATCTTCTTACGAAAGTAAGATGAGCTACTGAAGCCTTACTTTTTTGTCCAAAACGATGTCTGATTACATCTAATAATATGCCTAGAGCACATTATAGGAAATTGCTCCGTTGGGAGTCATTTTAATTCTAGAAAATTTATTCCTGAACAAGTTTTTAAAGTTTGTATTAGGAAATTGGTTAAACTTTTTATAGCCCCGAGAAATAAAATTAATAAGTTTCGGGAGCGAGGGGAAAATGTAATTGTAGCTAAATATTACAAATTTAGTACTATATTTAATCTCTTTAAATATTCTGATTGCAAAATATATCATTTTTACATGCTAAATATAAGGGAAGATTTTGATAAATAGTTATTATGGGTTATAATGATCCATAACTAAAATAGTTTAGTGAGAATACAAAATATAATTTACTGCATTATTGAATGTTTTGAGTGATTTGACTGCTAGACTGTTTCAAAAGTCTTAATTCATCAAGTTTACATTGCTGAAATTTTAATATCCATACAAGTAAGAAAAATGCGATACACTGATTAGCTTATTCTATAGTTTAATAATATAAGCACACGATTCTCTCAACAAAGATTTACTCAAGATTATTTCGTTTTGAAAAAGGAAATTTCTTAACTATTTAAATGAGAAAGTTGCAGTTAGCTTAGTTTTCTTAACGTCGCACTAGAAGCAACATGATGGCTATTGGCAACGGACCTCGTAATTTTGAACCACGGTCAAGTGACGAGGACGACACTTGAGCTGGCACCCCCTCTCCTAACTTCCACACCACACCAACGGGAGGACTTTGGGCTCCAACAGATTTAACGTGCATCATCCCCGGATGCACGGCGGGTCTTTAGCGGCCTAGGCTCGAACCCGCAACTGAACGAAAACCGCCGACCACAAATCCGAAGCCATGACCACTAGGCTACCGCGGCCACAAGTTGCAGTTAAGATGGTTTATACGATAATACTATTTTAATGAACATATATATATATATATATATTACAAGATCTGCAAAGACTAACATTATAATTAAATTAAAACATCATAATTCACTTCTGTGTCTGAATTTTATCCCTTCTTTTCCTTTTTTCACTATTAAGCTGACTCGTACGCGCTATGAAAGTAAAAATATTTAAAGCATTGACTTTTCATAAACTTAATTTTGTTTCTGAATATACCCATGGTTTTTTCTGATTACTACAAAGTAATGTAGATATCTGGATAAAGCTGTATATGATGAAAACTACGGCTATCAATGTTATTTTGTTTGTCTTCGGGAAGCCGTAGATGGATGTAAACCGGAGTATCGTTAAGTTTTAATTAATGTCCCGGGGTATCGGTTAAGTTTAATTATTACTAAAAATAATCAATTTAGAGAAAACTTAATTTTTTTTAGTATTTTTAAGTCTAGTTTTACATTTCTTTTAATACATCTGGACTTTTCGATGGCTGTCATAATAGAATTAGGAAATTTAATTCTTTATATTTTCTATTCTGTGGGTAGCTTCAATCTACGGCTTCTTAAAACAATATTAATCAACATTAATAGTTGTAATTTACAACATTACGTATATAAGAATCAATTATTATCCAGAATATATTTTATCTAGATAACATGGCTATTTTTTAGTAATAATTAAACCTTAACTATACCTCTTCGAACGAAGGTGGTTCAAAACCACGTAAAGTTCCCATATAAGAAATGGAATAGTGCGTAGTAGGGTAATGAGAAATAGGACGGTGTAACTCACTGTGGTATTGTCCATTTATCAATTTTTCTTTTCGAACGTAATCCATGAGTGTACGTCGTCTTCCACGTATCCTAGAAAACCATCGTCAGCACTCATCAGGCTACTATTCGCCTTCTTTGGGGATGATTCACTGGCAGGAACTTATATATATATATATATATGTTATATATATATATAAGTTGTTTTTATTACTGCTTATCTTCCGAAGTTTAATAATGAATCTAGGTCTCACCGACGGTGACAACTCGACGCGACAACAATTAGACATAATCCACGAATCACAATCAAATTTGTTTGGGTGTCATTTAACATGATAACACTAACTTCTCTTAGCAAAGCAATTTATTGTAAAAAAAAGTACTTTCTGAAAAATTCGCGTATTTTACTTCATTTAAATGAAAATATTACCACCTCACACATTTTTCTTCCTGGATTTGATGCTCGAAGTGCAGCCTCTTGAACATATATTGGAGTATGGCTATGGAAAGTATATCCTGTAAACATTTTCTACTTTATTATCAAAAGCCTATCATATTTCTAGAACCAACATGGAACTATCATATTATTCCTAGTAATTAGATTTAAAATTAGACGTAATTCCTATCTTCCTTGTGGTGCTGTTGGAGATTCAGCATGTTATGTCTTTGACTGTTCCATACTATGGATTTTTACCTCCCAAAACCAGAGAACAATAGAATAAAAATGTAATGAATTATAGAAGCTTTATACATAGACTCATGGAATCGATAAAAATTACACATAGAAATATCTGATAAAATACAGTAGTCATAACTGCTCATATTTGAGTGCTCGAGAATTTAATCCAGCTTGTTAAAAGGAATTTTCCAACTGGACCTTTCCCGAAAGAACTGAAGGAACGTTCCAATTCCTATTTCAGGGAGAGAAAAAGTTCCCTTGATATAATAATTACAACAATAACATATAGTTTGAAATAAAGATTTTTTTTTTGTAATCATTAATTCATCGGTTTCAGTCTCATGTTGTAGCTTTGTGGTCTTGGACAACAGGTTCAAAAAGAGTAATGTTGCCCTTATGTATGGGGTCTGATGTTATCGGAAGATAAGGGCGTTCTCTATGACAGAAGTCTTCGTCACATTTTAATAAAATGTAGGTTTCAGTTTGTCTTGCTGGAAAGCCAGCGATGGAGGATTACCGATTTGACACCCCCACTTCCTCTCCGACCACAGAAAACATACTGTTCCTCCATAGTCCATTCGTAGACTCAAGGGTAAATGCATACGACCGTTTTGCTTACGACTTTTGACTTAATGGAGCTGTGATATATGCTCCTATTTCCTTTAAACCCCAAACATACATGTGCGGATAGCAAACAAAAACAGTAATCCTTTATTCTCGCGAGAACAAACAATTGCCTTTACTTTAATTACTTACTCTCGTATCCAATTTTGAAATCATATATTTTTTTAAAATTATTTCTGAAAGGAAACGTACTACAATAATTTAAGACTCTGAAATATATTACGGTCGCTGTTGCTTAATAATCACGGTTTTAAACTCACAACCGGCGATGTTTTCATCTAATCATAGGCTCAAGCCTTGATGTCATTAAAGACTTGTACTGTAATGTGTCTGATGCACGTTAAATCTGTCAAGGCTCTAAGTTTAAGCATTGGAGTAGTATGAGATATTGGAAAGGGAGGAGCAAACTCAGGTGTCATTCTGATAAGGAATCATGACTTAATCATGAGGTTTGGCTGTTAAATAACGAGACTGACACAGCTACAGAAAAAGTATGCATGCATCAAGTGCCAGCGACCGACAGCTGTTAAGCGTGAACCCTTCTCTTTTGAATGCAGTGCCTTCTCCTTGCTATAAGCAAATTCGTATACCCGCAGCCTTCATTCGCATTACAGTTATCTTTTGCTCCGGTAAACTCATAAGTGAGCAACGAACTGTTATGAAACTTCACATGAAACTTAGAAAATCACTACTGAAACTTATAACGTATTGAAAGAAGTGTATGGTAATGAATGTTTATAATGTGCACGAGTTGTTTAAGCCTTTTCAAGATGGCCGAGAAGACGTTGAAGAGGAATCACGCCTGATCCATCCTCCCACATCAAAATCGGAGGAAAATAATCGGTAATTATTAGTTCTGGTCGGTGGTTACGTATTTGTACGATTGCTGAGACTACAGGAATTGACAAAGAATCCGTGCGGCTTATTTTTCCACTAAGACAATGTGTCCAGCTCATCCTACATTGTCTGTCAAGAGGTTTCTAGCGAAGTATAGCATCCCACTGTTAGGCCATCCACCTTATTCGCCGGATCTTGAATCATGCGACTTCTATCTGTTTCCTAAGGTGAAATCTGCATTAACCCATTCACTCCTCGCGTATCATATTTGATACGCTCGCGTTTTCTCTCCTGTACCCAGCATATCACATTAGATACGCTTCGAGAATGCCTGCTGCAGATCAATGTATCAATAGTGATACTCATGCTCAGAACAATTTATTTAATTTTTTAATGTTATTATATGATGTTACGATATCACGAAATCTATATAGATAGGTGATTTGGAGTGTTCCCCTTGGTGATATGGGCTAAGATTTCACTTCTGGCTATCATGAGAGGGGGGAGGTAATTGTTAAAAGCACGTGCTAGGGCGTGACTCTTTAAATGTAATGACATGATTTAAAAGGTGCACTTGCTTTTGGCCTGCTTTTTTCTTTCTTGTTTTCTTCTTAGAAGTTCGAATGAGAAATTCTGCATGTTAATGGGGGTTAGGGCTTTTACTAGCGGATGCTCTCAGCTGTTCGTTTCATTCGGTCGGTTTTTATTTGTAGCGAAAGTCATGACGGAAAGAAAGTATATATCTGATACTGAGATTTACGAATTAATGAATGAATCTGACAATGATGTCAGCGAAAATAATCTAAATCTGTTCATAGCCATTAAAGGGGAAAAAGGACTAAGAAGAAGAAAGGACTAAGAAGGACCTTTGCTTAAAATCTTGCTTGAAGCGTCAAAAGTTGACAAAATATGTGTGTAAGACATATGACGTTGGACTATTATGTGTTGAAGAATTTTTTTTTATAAAAATACCATACAGCAAAATTAGATTCATTTCTTATTTCTCAATATTTCATGTAATGGTATATCATTACACCATGAAATTTATGTAATAAATGTAAGTATATTTTGTATTTTCTTAAATGATATGATTTTTTATGTAATTGTATGAATAAAACATACAATTTTCGGTTACGTCTTTTTTTCTTTCGTATATATTAAGTTTAATGCATTTTAAATAATATATGTAAAAACCAAAATATACTAATGAATAGCCGATTTTAGAGGAATTTTTTTTGCGAATTAGGCTAATATTTAAAAATCGTCTGGGCACAGCGTGACACTCCACGGTACGAAGCTGCGGACCCAGAGAAGCCAGAGAAGCACTTCTCTTTTCTCTCTCTGGTAGCGAAAGGATTAAAAGGAACAAGATTGAGTCTGTTGAAGCTGCGAAAGAGAAAGCTGCACACGTCTTGATGGAACTGACAGAAGAAGACTTCTAGAACTCTTTCGAACTATAGAAGATTCGCATAGAGCATTGTTGGGATAAAGGAAGCGTGTATAATGAAGGCGATTATAAGCATTTATGTCTGATATGAAAATAAAATGTTTTACAGTGTCAGTCACGTGATTTAAAACCACACCTCGTAAAGTAAAATTACTACACCGGTGTCCAAATATTAAGTGTAATTCGTAAAATTCAAAGCATGAGAGTAAATATTGCTGAATCTGTTAGAAATAACTTACAAAGAGTCACCTGTTATAGTTGAAATTATATCTTAATGCAAAACGCTTCAATCGACGTATTCATGCACAAAGCAACTGGATTGTCGTCATGTGGTTAAACCAGTTCATTTGGTATAAAAAGTTTCAGACAGATCACGAGCAATTCATGTGGGGAGATGTGTTATTAACGATTAAACAGAACGAAATATATTACACATATATAAAAGTATTTGTGAAAAGAAGAATCGTTGAAATTATCGAATTTGGACAAATACAAACCAAAGTGTCTCGAATTCTGAAGGTGAACCGACGACTAGTACCATGTCGGTCAAGAGTCAACTTTTTTGCCAAGATTGATATCTGTTAATAACTGCAAGACGTCAGAAAGTTGTGCTAGAGAGCTGGGTTCAGGACTCACAACTACCACAGAAATACTAGTTTTCAGACAAACTCTTAAAGGAGATTCAATCATTTTGGTCTCTATAAAAATTATCAGAGGATTCTTCTTATATCTATGTATAAATCCACTCGTTTATACTGGGGTTTAGAGCATCCGTATTGGAGTTAGGAACAGTGAGCTAATGTGATGTTCAGTAACGTCTTCTGTCTCAACCCTGATTCTCTTCGACTAACGATATGGAAAGAATGTGAAATTCATTTTCATACGGGAAGCATCGTTTTTCATAAACGGTTGATATCTTGCTGGACTGCTGAAAAGACTTCCAAATCTTTGAGATGGAGTCTATGATTAATAAAAAATGCAGAGATGAAGTTCTTGAGCATTATGTTCGACTGTTTCGAGATGTTATCACTTTTCACTTCATATTTGTGGATGATGACGCACCTTGTCACAGAGCGATCCTGATCGACGACTTCCTAGAAACGGAAAATATACAATGCATGACCTACTCTCTCACCCGGTTTGAATTTTATTGAACATATCTGGGATATGTCGGAGAGACAACTTGCAGTCCTTTCGGACACACCAAGCTCCATTCCAAATATCGAAAGAGCTCTTCCTAACGTTTGGAAATTTTTGAGACCTCAATGCACCTGCAATGTCTTAGCAAACACGGGAAATTATTGTGCAGCGTGCCTAGCTAACAGAGGTGATCATGCATTTCATTAAACCGCAGCATTATCTTTTTATTTCAATTGTTTTGCACTAAAGTGTAAACTCTTTTCTTGTGACTAGTTTTCTTTCAAACTATTTTCTTGGATAAGAAACGGGATTTTTACTTTTTTTCGTGTGGTTTTCTTGTTTTATAACTATTTTACACATTACTTTATTTCACATTTCCCTCCATTTCGATTTAGATTTCCTTCTTTATTCACCAATTACCAATTATGCTTAACTTTTAGATATAATTGTATGTAAAGACTGTAATAAATAGGAAATTGTGATACAGAGAGATTGAAGGTATTAAAGTGATAAGAGAAGATGGAAGGTTAGCAAGATTGATGAGCATATGATATTGATGCGAGAAGATGGAAAGTTGTCATCTAAGAGTATATTTGAAAAGGGTCCTATTTATGGAAATATATTACAATCGTGTCCAGTTTGGTTGTTAGTAAAATGAGGGGAATTTTCAATTATAATCTTTGATTTAGAATACGATACATTATATGTTCCACATTTGTTCTTCAAGTTTATATTTTGATTATTTTAAAGTTTTGAATAAATTTAGTAAGATTTATTTACTGACAGAAGGTAAGAGACTTTTTCTTGACAATTCAGCGGATATTCTCTCAATATTTGGGGATATTTTTCTATACCGTGGTGGAGAAGGTAGGTTCATTTTGAGTGACAGGGCCCATTCGAACTCTTGATCTATCGATCTGAAGAAAATTTGTCCAATCGTGTTTAGTAGTGTTCTTAGCAAAGTAGGCCAAAGATATTTCCTGTTAGGATAGATATTAAGTCGGTTTAACTTCTACCATCGTTGTTTTGAAGAGAACCCCGGCAACAGATTACTCTCATAAAGTTAATACCGAAGTCGGAGTGTCATCAGTTTTAATTAAAATACATATGAGAATAATTTACGCAGTCAATTATAACATGTGAATGCGGCGAACTTTAGAACTTTCGTCTTATTTATATAACATTCCACGAGACTCGTGGATTATTAAAGAAGTTAGAATTATTTTTAAAAAAATAATAATCAAAATGATTTTATTTCGAAATTATTCAAATGTTTATTTGAAAGAGAACAAAAATTTAATTACTTTCTTGGAAAACCACTAAAACATTTATGTATTAGTTGGGGTGTGAGTTAAGTAGATATTTTATTTAAATAATTTATTAATATTTCGACGTACCATAATATTCAACGAAGAATTATCATAACAATTATCAAGTACTATTTTGTATTATTTCTTTATCATAAGATCGTTTTTCATGTTTTTTCGTATCAAAAAAGTATTTGTTTAAAACGCAAAAGAATTTAATGTATATAAAATGAGAATCTTTTTTTTTTGAAACCACATCATAAAAAAGCTAAAAACAAATGAAATTGTATTTTATTATTTTGACTATAGAAGAGTTCTTTTTAAAATGTAAGAAAAGGAAAAGGAAAAAAAAAAACAATTGCTTTCCGAAACATTCTTTTTCGTGTTTCATAATCATAATTGTTACTTTGGAAGGATAAAAGTTAAAAACTTATAATATATGTGTTATTCTTTTACTTATATATATATATAATAATAATAATAAAAATGTAATATTTCGACGCATTATTTCTTTATAATAACAACCAACAGGAAGCTTTCATCACTTATAGTGCTCGTATGCTTAAACTATATTTAGTTAGTGTTCTGTAGGAAATTTTCTTTTTCGTTTTTTTGTTTAAGGAAAGTTTTACAATGAAATTCCTTCCGCAGATATTTCAACGTATAATGTTTTGTGCCTTTTTTGAAAGTAACGTTATTTTTTATTAGTATAGTTATTTTTTAGAGAATCTTTATTTTGTTAGTGTAGTCATATTTAGGAATTTCTTTTTTATGCTAGTAATATTTCTTTCTGAAGGTATGATTTCAACATAGTTTATGCTGTTGTACCTGGATCATGAATGTATACTTGAAATTTTAAAAGCACTTAATATAATTAATAGTACCTAGCTTTAGTATTTGAGAAGATTCAAGATTATATAATTTTAATAATTAGCTTGTTTATAAAAAAAATTAATGCTATTCAATAGAAATAGATTTGTGGAGCTTCGATATAAATCTAGTGTTAATAACAAATCATAATTCAATTCTTTATTCTCCCTGCAAACTATATGAAGCAGCTGTTTCAAACGAAACTTTAGACTAACACATCAATCAATAACTCCCGAGACTAACATTGAAAACAACATTTTTTTTGCAAAATTTTTTTTTATTCATCAACATAACACCTTTTGTTAATCACCTTTAAGGGTGATACAATCGTTCCAACGCTTTTCCAAAATTTTTCCCCCCCCCAAAAAAAAAAAAAAAAAAATTCTTTTTTTTTTTTTCGCAAGAAATCTTTTTTGTTGCGAGTAAATAGCGATAAACAGCTTTCTGAATCATCGACTCGTTGCTGTTTTTGTTCCATCGAAAGCAATCGCGGCACCCACTTGGAAAAAACCTTTTTCATGCTCAATTTTTCATGAAGGATAGTAAATACACTTCCATATGATATCTGTGTCATCTCAGCAATCTCACGGAGCTTCACTTTACGATCTTTCATTATAATTTTTGTCACTTTACTCACATTTTCCGGTGTAACGGCTTCCACAGGTCTACCCGAGCGTTCCGCGTCATTTGTGTCGGTACGACCACGTTTAAACTCGGCAAACCACCGTCAAATCGTTGCTTTTGATGGACAAGAGTCCGGGTAACATTTTTCAATCCATTGTTTCGCTTGCACGGTGTTTTTACCCATTAAAAAACAATGTTTTATCAGAACACGAAACTCGGTTTTTTCCATTTTTTAAACAAACTACAAAACGACTTTACTCCAACCTCGATAACTCAGCTGTTTCTGGTCCGATCGACTTAAAATTTTGACACGTTTCAAGCAAAGGTTAGTACTCTAGAAAGACCTGGTTACTGGTTTACTACGAGCTCCATCTCTGGGTTAGTCTCGGGAGTTATTGATTGATGTGTTAATTTCATACCACTATTCATTTAGTTGACTCGAACCTGATTACTTAAAACTGAAGCTAAGACAACTTGGCTAAACTTAGCAAGAAGAACCTCTAATCTAAATTGTTCTAATCGAATGACTACTCTCTCTCAGTCAGTACTCGATAGGGAAAAATTTACTTACCTGCTCTAAAATTCTCATCGGATGCCTGGGTCGGGAAGTGGTCCTTAAGTCCGTATCTAGTAACCTAAGGAGTCTCTTGGAATGTTGGAATTTAAGAAGATCGTGGGAAGTGAAATGTGATGAGCTGCTGTTGTGTGAGATTCTTGAAAAATGTAAAAAAGCTGAGATGAATGAAACGCTTTTTTTGATTGGCGGAGAGGAGTGATTATTTGGCTGCACTTTGGTTGTAAAGGATGAATTTTTGGAATTATAAGGGAAATACGAACATATCTGTAGTTTGAAAATTAATGGAAAAATAGTGGTTATAATATTGCTATTAAATGTTGAATTTATCTATGAAAGAAGAAAGAGTTGAACATGTTCATTACAGGAATACTTATGTGTTACTAGCAAAAAATTGAAGGGTTAAAAATTTATTTGGCTTTAGAATTTATATATATTATCAAAGCGGGAAAAGATGAAAGGAAATTTATGTAGTTTTTTAGCAGAATTAATTCTAAAATCATTTTATTTTCCTTAATATACTTTTTCGAATCAGCTGGTACCTAACAAAAGATTTTGCATAAAGTCTTTTCCTATTCAAAGCAAAGAGTTTGTGAAAGGGGTAGGAATCATTTGAAACTATTTCATTAGGGATTTTAAATACAATCGCTCATACCTAATCAGTACAAATTTTCAATGCGATTGCACTTTCTCACACACTAACAAAAAAAGAAATTATGCATTCAAATTAAATCTCTTTTAAATCTTTTCATAATTTTGCACGAAATACTGCTGGGGACCATCAGGGAGCTTTATCTTTCTATGCCACATCGTGAGGTAGCTTGCATCCAGTCTAGAGGTGGGTCAACACCTTATTGAGCTCGTTATTTTGTAACCATATAACTCTGAAATAAATCATTCAATTTTTCTGAAATTTTAATTAACTTCTATTCTGTACATAATTTTTCTATCCGCCAACTTTTGTCACCATAGGAAAACTCTTTCTTGGTGCAACGTTTTTTTTTGTTATAGAATGTATTTAGAGTTACCAAGATGAATAAAAGTCTTAATTATAATATTTGGTTCAGGATGCGATTAATTAATTGCTCTATATTATCAATTTACTTTGATATTACTTATTCAAAGATAGAAGAAAACAATTTAATTTTTTTGACTAATTATTATCGCATCACCGTGTCCCTTAATCGCAACGATGGCAATTCGCTACCCAGTCAAGTCGTACAGATTATTAAAATACTACTAATTCCCGAATTTAGTCTAATAGGTCCGTTCGATGAACAGTTGCCGCAATAAATAGAAATTCAGAGTAATGTTTATTATTATCACTAAAAAGAAGGCAAAATTAGTACCATTGTTCACAGCTCAAAAGGAACTGATTACCCAGATATTATTGGATTAGTTAATAAATGTGATAAACAATTAATTTTTCTAATTACGGATGATAACATTTCCACTTATTTGACTGCTAAATCATTGACTTTTCCGTAAAAATAAAATAATAATAAATAAAGAAACTACGAATTAAGTATCACAATGGAATAATGATAGTTATCTATTTTTAATATGTTTTTTTTATTTTTAAGGATATGGTATGAGTTTTTAAGCGCAACACACGAAGTCAAAAAGGAACACTGCCTTTTACTTTTACCCAATAGAGTTGATACAGCAAGAAGATAAAGAGAGAGAGAGAAAGCAACACTGTGCTCTCTGCATACCTAACATGGTAAATTTTTTGGGACAGCTAAGCATGCGCACGATAGCCAAACACCGCATTGCTGAAACTGTGAAGCATACTTTTCTACAGGATTTTTGGAACGTTGACAGACGGTGACTGACATTGAGTTTATCGGTAGCAGCAGTCGAGTGGACATTTCTAGCTCGCGGCAGTATTATCTCCATTCAGTCGTGAGAAAGAGTCCTGATGTCTGTAAGGGCAAACAGTGTAGTGGAGCTGATTGTCGTTAAAACTATCGAGACTTCTGATCCTCTCGAGGAAGTGGTGTGGAATTTCGGAGGTTGATGCCAGCTGAATTGTCATCTTCGTCACTTGAACGCGATAAGAATTATGAGGTCAGTCGCCATTAGTCCTCGTGTTGTTTCTAAGTAGGAAATTAATAAAAACAATCAATCAGTCACATTTGGTAAATTATAAGCTATTTAAATGTATATAGAAAAAGCTTAGAATGGTTTTCTACGCCATATTGCAACATGTCTTCGAGTTATCAAAAAGTGAGCTTTCGAACATGTGCTTCAGGAAGAAATGTTTTGCCAGAATAGTTTTATTTAGATAAAGCGAAATACAAGGGTGACTCATAAAGTACCTGTGTTTGTCTTTAAATGGCATTGCAAAGGCAAGTTGATGTTGCTGTTGTGCGCTGCAATCTTCTGAATGGCGTCAAAACAAATGGGCAGAGCATAAAAGAACATATTCAGCATATAGTGAAGGAAACTGTAAAAAAATGAATGAAAATCTAGTGAATTATCATTGATTTAAACTATTGTTTTCAGGAGAAAATTCCTAAATACAACTGTTTCAAAAACACTGAGAGATTACTGCCAAATAGTTATCATTGTAAATTTTTTTAAAAATATTCAATCTCCTTAAAAATTGCACCACATAATCAAAAACTTATATCCTGCATTTTTTACGAGGCAAAATAATTAACTTTGTCATAACAGAGTTGTTCTTTCAATTAGAAGCTTTTGTCATTGCTTCTTTTTGTTCTACTTTTTTTTAATATCTGAATAAAAATACAGAGTGCTTTCATAATAATTTTTTCTTAAGCCTTATTTTTAATATAAAACTAATTTTGCTTGATAAAAGTTGGATTTCACATCTGACATGTTTGAGGCATTGTTGTTAAATAGTTTTTTTAAAACTCTTTGTTGTAAATATTTAACAAGAAAATGATGTAAATAGTTTTTTTTTTGTCTCACTGGTGTTCGTAATTATGAAACTATTTTTTTAATCAACAAGGAAATCTATTAAATTAACAAAGTTTTGTAAACAATACATGTTTTTTTTTGTTAATATTAATAATAGCGTTGTTTTTATTAAATATTTTACATCCAAAAATATCTAATATGTTTTGAACATAAGGATAAAAAAAGTTTAGATAATATTAGTGTAATACTTGAATTTTAAATTAAACTTCATGAGAGATACTAACTACTGCAGCTGATACTAACTTCTAACTACTGCAGCTGAAATATGTTAACTGTTAGTCTTTTAAATCATTTCGTAGAAAATAGATGCTTGATTATGTACAAAATACATTAATATCTTCGATAAATGTGATTGGAGAGAAACTTAAAAAATATGAATTGAGAGATTCAAATAATTGTAAAACACTTTCTATAGCATGTGTTAGAACAAGCCATCTAAGATTTGAATTTCCTAAAAGTTTTATGTATTTAGCATTTGAGTAACAGTTTGGCTCAGCATCTCAGAATAGAGAGATTAACAGATCAGTTTTAAAGTATGGAAAAGGAGGACACTTTTCGAGGAAGGACAGAAAATACAAAAGAAGGACTCGCTAAAAGAGGACGATTAGTCACCTTATTATTACAATCTTTTATTTTACTTGCTATGTTCATATGCGTGTGTACATCTTTCTAATCCAAATTTTGTACCTGAGTTATAACCCACTTCCTAAAATGCGATCGAAATGAAATTTTGCATATGCATATAGCTCCAATGACAATGCAACACAACACTATAGTATGCTAAAGCAGTAACGTACTTAGTGGGGGGGGAGGGGTCTGAAACTTTTACTTGACAACGTCCAATTCAGGTACGATTACCGTAAAAACTCACGATACTCATAGTTTTCACACCAGGAATAATTTCTCTAACATTACTTCCATGCTGATTTTTTCTCCTTTCAGTAACATCATTTGAACCTTCGGAGCGGCTAGGTAACGATGAAACTGATAATTCGTCTAAACGGTGTGACTTTGTAATGAATGCTTGAATTACGACTACGACTATATTTATCAAAAAAAAAAAACCCTGCGCGAAGTTATGTATTTAGTCAACTATTTAGAACCAGTAATCATATTTATAGTAGGTATTTCAGAAAATGATTAGAAAGAAGAAAGATTACCAGTTTGGTGATTTATCGCCCATCAAAATATTTCGGCGTCAAGACATGCGCTAAAGTAGGATCCGCCCAATTTAACTGTTCTGCTATTCATGAATATTTAAAGGACCATCTCAATTCAGAAGGTTTCAAACTGTAGTCCATATTCATCAGCTAGGGTCAATGTCAATTGTTCAGCGTTTTGTTTGAATTTGATGTCTTCCCTACCATTTTTGAATATTTTGGACAATTCAAAAACCAGCATTCTGGACATGGCTTCCTCCTTGTAAGTCTCTCGAATCATATCGTTCTACTTAGCAGATTTGTTCAGCTTAACGCAGAATTTAATTGTACATAGTTGCTCCCTGCCACTTGAAATTTTCGATTTCCATGCAAGAACTAAACACACTTTCTCTTTATTCATGACCTACAGACTCCAATAGCTCGGAAGCAAATGACACGGACCTTCTAGCCTACGTAATATCCCTGACCACCCTGCACACTCAAAAAGACCATCTTCCAGCACTTTCATTGGTTATAAAAACCAGCCAATGTTGTATCAATCAATTTACTCAATGGATTTACTCATGATAATTAAACCATAGATTTAACGACATCGAGACATGCATTAAATGGATTGTTTGAAGATAAAAATGAGAGATCGAGGCTTAAAAGGTAAGATGGGAAATTTGTTTGTCGTTCTATTTTAAGTGAAATAAATTTACAACAGTAAGATGTAATACATGTTAAAATTAACAAACAAAATGTAACTTAAAAACTCATTAAATATGTTTATATCAAATGTGTATGATTACATATTTTGAGTAAAATGTAGTCTTTTGATAATGTGCGTTTGAATTTGAATTTTTTTTTATTTATTTTCAAAACGTTTTGAGAAATACATTTTTTACTTTTATTTCCAATGGTTTTGAAATAAACGATAATATATATAAATTTAAATTATGTTACAAAGTGTAGACCCTGCAACCGTATCAACGACTTCGAACATACTCTTTCGACCTTATTGTAAATACGCATCTAATAGAAATAACCTCTGGAATATATACTCAAGATTAGACTCACAGCTCAATATTACTTCCGAAGAGCATTAGGAAAATGTAGAAGCTAATAAACATGTGTTCAGAACATTCTTGCAGAAGATCAAATATTTTGATATCTTTTTTTATTAGAAGAATGTTTTAAAGGGGGCAATAGCCTTTGTTGCTCTATATCCCATGAAATCAATCAATAAATCAATTCGCCAAATAATACTGTTGTCGGAGAAATTTCAATAAGAAAATTAAAAAGTTTTATTATTTTTCAACCCTTCTCTCTTTCTTCATTTTTTTCTCTCTCTTTCATATTTCAATTTGTCTTACACTAATAAGCATATAATATAGGCCTACAATAGCTGTTTTCAATAAAATAGGAAATGCATAACTTCTGCTTAAAATAAATGTTCCTGTGACTATATGCGACTCAAACCGTGTATATCAAGGGATCACCTCATCAGCATTTAGGCAGATTTACCAAGATATTTTAATTTCGGAACTAAATTGTTTGAATATCATTTTAAATGTCAGAAACCCTTTTATGAAGTTAAATGGAGATTTCTGGAAAATGCCTCGAAAATTCTGACCAAAAAATATATTTCATGTTTACGAGAGCAAACGTATCCGAGGACGGTTGATGTTTATATACAGACAGATAACAAAGATAATTAACACAAAATATTAAATTGTGGATAATAAATAAAATACAACTAGTTATTTTTCCCTCTCTCCAAGCATTAACTTTCATCGGTGATATAAATGAAAATGGCTCCTCATTTATCTATTGCAACACTTCACTATTGGTTTCTTCTTCCTCTATTCTGAGTAAGTAAGTCACAAATCTAAATAGTCAAATGAATAGTGGAGTTATACAATGATGATATCTAGTGTAAGTGTGATTGATTTTTTTTTGTATTGTTGTTTAAGTCGCACTGAGAAGCAACACGAAAGTTTTGGCCGATGAACCCTGTAATTTGAACCTCGGTCAAGTGATGAGAACCGTACTTGTGATGCGACCTCTCTCTTCAAACTTTCACATCACGCCAATGGGAGGCCTTGTTACTTCGACAGATTTATTCACCCCAGTTGCACGGCGCGTCTTAGGAGACATCAATGCTCGAACCCGCAACCCGACGAAAACCACAGTGACCATTATCACTTGGCTATTTCGTCCTCATTGTTAGTGAGTGATGGTGAAGTTTAATAGCGTAAGAGACAGCTATGGATATACTGCTTCAAATAAGGTGTAATTGTGATCTAGAAGTTTGAAGAAAATAGAAAAAAATAAGATAAAACTTTATTGGTTAGAAAAAGAGTGGAACACAGAGAAGGAGAGCTAGGGCATCCCGAGGGGGTGGGAGGTGTGTTTATTAAAGACAGTAAAGTCCTCGATAAAGGAAAAAGATTACTAAGGTGCCTCGGAGGAGTGATGAGCGTACTTATCTAAAGAAAGTAAGTCCCTGAGGTCATGAGGATATTCAAGTTAATTTATTCAGATCAACGAATAATCTATCCTACTTAACCTGTGTAATATTCTTTAAACACGTCTAATCAAACAATTAATAAAACTAATTAATATTTGTCTTAATGGTTCGAATCCTTTATCAATATGTAAAGAATTTGAGTATTTGACTCTTTGCATTTCCTATTTGGATTGATTTCTAATGCTTCTTACTCAAAGCAAGTCTGACACAGTTTATTTTTATAACATCAGCTCACTATTTTTATCACGTACTAAATTAGAAAATCAGTATTAAAACGCTTTACTGATAATATACACATTTCATCAATTCAATTCATTATGCTTGAATAACACTTATCCAATCTATATAAGTCAGGTTTCATTTATTAGGAGAATTTTTCAATTCAAACAACATCATAAAAAAGTTCCGAAAGTGTTAGTTATAGAGGGTATCGCAATAGTCCCACCGCTGTGATAATGCTGTCAAAAAGTTTCACGTTTGAAGTCACAACTTTATTTCAATAATAAGTTCTATCAAATCTAATAATTTCATAACCTCATAATCGACTTTCATTTATAATAAAAAGGTTTGTGATGACATCCCATTACCTGTTTCATCTATCGTCTTAAATATTATTCTAATTTCAAATTTTGTTCAAGCACAGACAAATGAATTAAATTAGCCAATTATATTTGAAACTATATATATATATATACACACACGAGGCATGTTTTTTAAGTAAGTACCGTTTTGCGATTCCGCCGCCGCAGCGCTCCGGTCGGCGTTCCGCGCATGCTCGCTGGTTACCTACATCTCTTGTCTACGCACTGACGCCATTACAGTCAGATTCTTCATTGTATACGTTGTTTACTGAGTGTTTAAGATGCCTCCGACAATCGTGAGTCCCGCTGATTGTGAAGTACGGGCTGTTATACGATTTCTTAGTGCTAAAGGCGTAAAACCGATCGATATTCATCGTGAGATCTGTGAAGTTTACGGACAAAACATTATGAGTGATGGAATGGTAAGGAAATGGGTGAGAGCATTTAAAGATGGCCGCACAAATGTGCATGATGAAGAACGGAGTGGGCGTCCTTCGGTCGTTAATGAAGATTTGGTGCAGAAAGTGGACGAAAAGGTGAGAGAAAACAGACGCTTTACAATTTCATCATTGTCCGACTGCTTTCCTCAAAGTTCTCGTAGTGTTTTGTATCGCATTGTGACCGAGAACTTGAATTACCGGAAATTGTTTTCACGTTGGGTTCCAAAAATGTTGACGGATTTGCACAAAACCCAACGTTTAGGCAGTGCATTGACTTTCCTTGAGCGGTACTGCAATGAAGGTGAAGATTTTTTAGACCAAATTGTTACTGGTGACGAAACATGGGTGGCCTACGTCACACCAGAATCGAAAAAACAATCCATGGAATGGCGACATTCATCATCACCCAAAAGAGTGAAGTTTAAGCAAACAATTTCTGCCCGGAAAATCATGTGCACAGTTTTTTGGGACAGAAAAGGAGTATTGCTAGTGGAGTTTCTGCCTCGTAATGAGACAATCAGTGCAGCGTCTTACTGTGAGACATTGAACAATCTGCGTCGTGCAATCCAGAACAAAAGACATGGCAAGTTGAGTAAGGGTATCGTTTTGCTGCATGACAATGCCCGTCCACATGTGGCTAATTGGACCAAAGATCTCATCAAATCTTTTAAATGGGAAACTCTAGATCATCCTCCATACAGCCCTGATCTGGCGCCCAGCGAATACTATTTGTTATTGCACTTGAAGAAACACCTGGGCGGTCAGCGTCTTCAAGACGATAACGAAGTCAAAACATTTGTGATACAGTGGTTAACAAGTCAGGCGGCAGGATTTTATGAGGAGGGTATTCAAAAACTGGTGCCACGTTATGACAAGTGCCTCAATATTCACGGAAATTATGTAGAATAGTAGATTAAGGTACAGGCTTTCATGTAAAAATAAAATTATTGCGATATCTTTGCACGTCTTTTTTTAATTTCAAAACGGTACTTACTTAAAAAACATGCTTTGTATATATATATATATATACTGGCACACGATGCGAGTACATCTTTTTCAAGTATTGGGTTGCTCTAAAAGTGTTGAGAGTCCCTAATCTCGCCAAATTAACTATACACGCCATATCCCGTTAACACCCTTATTATTACCGAAACAATTTCAATTCAATTATCTTTCGCCTTTGTACTTCATTTGCATCATCACGTTTCATTCGATTAGGATGAAGCTGGGAATTTAAATATTAAATCAGAAAGAAACTCCAAATGCTAGTTAAAGAGAAAATTCGTGAATAACCCAGGTCACAAGTTATTATATTTAATCACAAGGTACAAATAAAATCAAGACATTTAACTGATTGACAACGAAAAATTCAAATTCTGCATGATTTTATTAATCATAGTTATAATATGGATATTATTGCAAATAATCTTTCTGGAGTTATTCTTCACTTTTAAAGAATGTCATTCACTATGATTGCGTTTCGTTTTATAATAAATACAGACTTCAAAAATATTTAATTCATTGATTTCTTTTTAGAAGACTTGACACTACGAGAAATCTTAACTTCTTTCAGCCACTTATTAAAGCGTCTATATTTAATTAAATTATATTTTACATAGAATGAAAGCTTATGTTATGCCAAGAATAAAAAGCTTTCGCTTGCGTTAATTGATATCATTATTAATTCAAATATTCTTTGATTTTAGGAAGTATTATCATTTATTATGATAATGGATTCATTCTTATTTATTAACTCGTCACTAACCTGGAAAGTGTAAATAAAATATTTCTACTACATCAGTGTCTAATTTCTCTATCACTTATCATCCCTAGGAACGATTAAACTTTCGCAACATATTTCACATTACATTTTAAATTAACTTTGACGAATGATTCGGCAGCTAGATAAATGCAATTTTTTGTACATTATAATACAAAAAAAAAATAAGAATAGTTCTGAGGATATATATGATGTATGAATGTGTAACAGATTAATAAGATTAGCATTTCAAAATGAAAAGAAACTGTGACATATCGTTAAGCTTTGATTATTACTAAGAATTAACCCGAATAACTTGAATGAAATTGATTCTGTTTATTAATTGATCTTATGTGCATAATGCTGTAAATTGAAACTATTCGTGTTAATTTATTTTGGTCGCAGTAAGCCGTAGTTTGAAGTCACCGCTGAATCGTTAAGATTAAATTATTATTCCGGGGTATCGTAAAATTGCAATTATTAATAGATATTCAAATAGAAACTTAATTTTCATTTACTATTCTTAAGACTTCTCTACATAGTCACTACTCAGAGTTATACATCTTTCCCAACGTTTCTTGACCTTTCGAGGGCTGTCATTTTGGAACATAGTTGCCCACTTATATCTTCTCCATCAAAATCCATCTTCTTTGGATTTCCTTAATCTACAGCTTTCTGAAGCGCTAAACAAATAAACATGAATAGTTGTAATTTACAACATTATGTACATTAGGATAAATTAATATGCAGAAAAACTTGTATCTAGATATCTCGGTTACTTCTTAGCAATAATTTAAAACTTTATATATGATACTCCCAGGTATAAGAATAATTCGAATGTTATATGAGATACATAAGTAACATATTAATAAGATTTACATTTTTTTGTGTCTATTTATGGAAGTATTATATTTTTGTTTCAAATCATATACATCATTCATAAAAGCTTCATAAAGTTTTCTGACGGAAATTATTAAATTACTCGAAAATTATATGAATACTTTATAATTAGTTAAATGAGTGTGTCAATAGTGTTTGAAAATTATCACTGACAAGGAAATTAAAAGATAGCCAGGATGGTTGTAAAATGGTTAGAAGTTTTACAGAAAATAATAATTCTGTAACACAATGCGCATATTAATATTTATGTACAAATTCACGTGTATTTAAGCATTTTTCGTATGTAATGAGGTACATAAACCTATTTCCCCTTCACTTTAGCTTTCGAATATTGCTAAGACATTTTTTGACTGAAGATCCTTGAGTTATGAATTATGTAAATCGGTTTGTTTAAAACTGAAGGGTAGTGAATTATAGGTATAGAAGGGGATTTTAAAAAATATAGGTAGTCGACAGGAGGTTCAATTTTGATTTGACTTGATTGCTTATTAGCATCACTCTGAGAGGCCATGCGAGAGCTATTGATGACAAACCTTGTAAATTTGAGCCTCAGTCAAATGACGAGGATAACACCTGAGCTGGCATCTCTCTATCTAAATTTCAGCTCCAAGCAACGGGATGACCTCAACCAGATTCAACAAATATCACGTGCGCTAGTTGTCCAGCGGGTTTTTAGAGGCGTCATTGCTCGAACCCACGGCTTTTGGAAAATAATGCCTGCCGCGAGTCCACTACCAATATCACTAAACCAGTGCGGCAATGACAGGAGGCTGGAGGAAGTGGCAATATTTGCGAAGAATTTAATTCAACTCCAATTTAAAATATTAGAATAACCAAAAAAAAGCATTGCATTGTACTATAAAATGTATGATATCTGTAAAAATAAAAAACGGGGTGATGAAAGAAGAAACTATTATGATTCCCCATAAGCTGACGTATGATATATGATTCACACGTATCTTAATAATTAATAGATATTTTATAAGATATTATTGAAGTTATGCAAATAAAAAATGAAAAAAATAAATAAATAAAATATTCAGAGTGGCGATTAAAATATTAGAATATTTATAAAAGTTTGAAATGGTCGATATCAGTGTCATAATTTTCATAAATAGAGTCTATTTAGAGTTAGTATGGGCTTAAAGACTTGTTTAAATACCAGATTTGGTTAATTAGGAGTTAAAAATCCTCCGATCGAAAGACATAATGAGTTTCACTAAGACGACAATTGTGACCTAAGCAATGAGGAGCTTAGTTAACAAATGATTACCAAAGAAGGAAATAATCTCTTAAGGTAAATAAAACCTTCAGAGATTATTATAAAAATCAAAATTTTAAAAATACTCGTGTAAAAAGCGATTGTAGAGGAATACCCACACCTAGATACAGAATGATTAATCGTATGGTGAGGAAACCCGTTTCAGGAACTTGCGAGTCATAAATTGAAAAAGGCGAGAACACGGAGAGGATGCTTCAGCAACACCCACATTACGATGACTCTATAAACGTTATTTTCACTCGAATGCGCCCAAGACAAAGCCGTCACTTACTTACAATCAAAACGTAGACAGAATATATTAATGTAAAGATAGATTTCAATGGAATATCCAAGAACGGAATAACTAACGGTTAACGATGAATTAATGCTTCTCGTTTCCCACGGTCATCATGGTATCAACGCTTGACGTTACTAGCGCAGAAGCTTTCGATACAGATTGCTTAAAGTTTTACATTGCGGTTATAATTTGTAGGTGTATGAGCACTGAAGATTTAGAAATGGAAAGCATTTTCGGATGAAAGGTCCTTTCTACCATGGATTTTAGTAGCATCGCTACGTACAGTAATCAAGAAAATGCCATAGACTAAAAAATCTTGAAAACTGCTCGTGGTTTCATTAGCAGTAAGGTGTTTCGAAACTCAATGGGCAAAAATTAGAGGGTTGTATAAATACACCTAAACAAACATCTTGTTTTGACGTTTTCTATCATCCTTTGAATTTTTGCCCACAAGTTTCAAAATACCCTGCAAAACTCAAGCGAACCAGGACACGCGTTGAAAAAAATATCGAATTTAGGACTCTTTATTTTCGTGATAAATATGTTTTAAAATTATAAGTAAAATTTGGAATTTTTTCTATGCCTGATAATGATATTTTACACAAGTATGAAAATAATTTTTTAGTCAAAAAGTTTTTTTTTTTTCTGAGTTGAATATGGGCATGACTTTTGAGACATATTTGCATTTAGGTATCATTTTGAAAAACCTTCACCTTAAATATACAATTTTTTTACTCATCATATATAAAACAAAGTACAAAAAATAATGAATCAATTTTTTACTGATATTACTGTACATTTTATTTAAAAAATTAGAGAGCTTTGTAGTTTTGGAAATCTTTTTATTTATCTTTTTCATATAAAATGTATTTTTTAAGACTTAAAGATTACTCGGAGAAAAAAAGTATTTTTGGTTAATTATAGGCATATGTATCTTTTATAGAACATTTGATTTATTATTTATTAACGTCACGCTTGGATGCAAAATGATAGCTAATGGTGATGGACTTAGTAATTTCGAACCTGGGTCAAGTGACGTGGGCGATTCACTTCCCTGGAACTCCCTCTCTAAACTCCCCCATTACTCCAAATAAATAACTTGCAGTCGCGACATATTTAATGTACATCAAATCTTTTGTAGCATCAGAATTCAAACCTACGACTCGATGAAAACAACGTCAACCACCTAGATCGAGACCTAGACTACTCGTCTATTGCTATCATTCACTTGACCAAAGTTAGAAATTACTAAGCCAATAGCTCTCGTGTTGCTTCTCAGTGCGGCGTCAATAAACAATGAATGAATCACAATCCTCATCAGAATTTTTCTTCATGTTAAGTGAGGCCATAGAGGAATAATTTGATACACATTTCAATTCTCTTCGATCTCAGTCTCATTATTGCCCCAAGGGTTTTGATGGAATCAGCTATCCTACGGTCCAACGGTTATGAAATTCTCGAGATTCTCACTGGCTACCGTAGTCCCTCAAAAAAGGATTTCACTTTTCATCTATTATTATACGTGCCAATAGAAAATTTAATTTTTAATCAAAGAAATTCAGGAGCGATTCGATATCTATCGGTAACAAACCTCATAATTTGGAACAACAACGAAGTGATAAGGACGATACTTGACAGGTGATACCTTCTTATCCTATATTCCATACCACTCTATTGGCGAACTTTTAAGCCTAACTTCACTTAATGCAATTTTTGACAGCAAAACATGATTATTTAAAATTTAAATATTATTTTCATCAATTTAAATAATAAAAATAATATTTTAATTATATTTAACATATATTTTATTTAAATTCGAATAATTAATTCTTATTTTATTTAAATTCGAACACAAAGTCAACCAATCACTCGAAGCCAGACAATTTCGTTACTTTGTAAATTTGTGTTGAGAGCATCGATTAAAAATGGCGCAGTGTTGTTTGCGAAAGATTGGTCTGATTAATAATGCACCATCAATGATTAATGTATTAGACTCGTCGAGACAGAAAACTGATAACCTTCATGAATTAATGATTTAAATATTCTTCTGGCATGTTATTAATTTTGAAAGAAATGATTTCTTGGAAAGCATAATGAAAGATTAACATAGTTAAGTGGGGGTTACCTTACTAGTAATTGCTGCATTTTAACGAAGTAATGAGATATTCGTTTATGAAAATAGCCTTTTCTTAGTGGTCCGCAAATTGTTTTAGTGTCATTTATATACACTTAGGGATGCTATAAAATTATAGTCACACATGTGATCCTTGGATTAGTTTCGAGGTCAAATCACAAGTGACGAATTTTTAGGAAATTATACCGAATGAGCTCCCTTCTGATTTCATGCTTATTTAAGATGACATCAATGCGGTGGTTCAATACCTAAACATTGATAGCAAACTCATATATAAAACACACATAAAATATATTACAGACAAAATTTGAGAGAAATTTATCCCTTTTTTTCGCTCATGGGTGGAAAGTCTACTTTCACTAGAATACAATGTAAACCTTTACAAGCAAGTTTTTACTAAGTCATTATTTATATTGCACCTGTATGAATTATATCAACTCATATGAAAAAGATACACATTATTCTAATTAAATAGTGATAATGGTGACTTACGCACCTTGGAAAAATGATGTCATTCATGCTGATCTCAAAATAAAAAAAAAAATAGAAATTTTTATTACTAAATTATCTAGCAATGTTTTTAATGATATTCAAAACGACAGAATCCAGTTATTAAAAGTTCAATCGTTTTTTACATTACCGCATTGAAAACTAAATTATGTTTTCAAATCGACAAAATGGTTGCTTCTTCTGAGGTTATAATTCATAAATTTCCTTTTAAAAGTTTTGTTTTCAAGTTTCAAATTCACCCAGTCTGATTAGTACAAGCATTCGGGATTTTGATAATATGTTCAATTTTTATTCTGTTTTTTAATATGGGCTAACATGTTGCTACATGACATTATTAAACGTTATGATTATAATAATTGCATTTAGTTTACTAAGTTAATTAAATACATCTTAATTAAGTTAATTAAGATATATTTAATTAAATATTTTACCTTTTGCTTTTATTTTAATATCCTAATAGAATATTATTGTTTACTTTAGTATTTTATCGTTTGCTCTAATTTTAATAATTGATTTTAATGATAGAATCGTGTGCTTTGTTCCTTTTTATTGTTAACTTTGACAACGTTTTTATACATTAGAAAGTTTTGCTCGTGAAATTATGAATACAATATGAATTCGAAGAAGGGTTTTTCCTTTCTTATTGATTATTGGTTTTGTGGGGCCTGAGGCTTGGAAGTACACTTGTTTTGTGGTAATTAATATTCGTTTTGAATAATTCTACTTTATCGAGAGCTTAACAGAAGGGAAATAGAAAACCTAATACGTTAGCACATATTAAAATAAAATTAGCAAAGCCAACTTCCTTTTCTGTTTTGGTTTTGCCATTTACATACGTCCTTTTTAGAATTTATTCTATTTATTAATTCTGGAATGGGACTTTCAATTGTGTTTTGCTTCAACTGACCTTATGAGCGTTTCTTGGACGTTACTTGATTCAAGAAGCTCGACTCGTGAATCATTTTAATCAGCTCTGCTGTACATGGATTGAAATGTAGTGAATAAGGTGTAGGAGATTGGTGTGAATTGGAGATCAGTAGAGAGAGAGAGAGGGTGGAAGATAGAATACTGAGGAAGGATGTGACCATAAGTTAAGAAGAAGAAGCATTTCAGGACTCGATGTTTGGTGATAAGTGATCTCCTGACCTTGTAATTTCGATCTTCGGTCATGTGATGAGGACGACACGAGAAGTAACACTTTTCTTTCCGAACTGCCATGCCATGCTAATAGGAAGACATGGCATCTCGACCAGATTTAACGTGTATTAGTCCCACGGCACAGCAGGTCTATAGTGATACATGGAATCGAACACATCACAGCTGACCGCGGGCTCACAACCATAACCACTAGGCTACCGCGACCTTGTAAGATAAATAGGTTTTATAATATTAATATTTACATACAGAGAGAGACGCGTAAAAGTTTTTACTCCAAAATCACACCACCTATATTAATTTTTCAATATTCTTAAATTAGTATAAATTACAGATTTGACTGGCTGGTTATTTTGACTGATTACTTGTGCACTGAACCTTAATCTCTTTAGGATCCGCGATTCTTTCTTCACTACCAACGGTAATATGTATGTGACGATCCCTTCCGAGTTTTGAGATCAGTGAATACACCAGTGCGATTTCAAATCGGAACCTTTTATTTAAATTTTTTAGTGTGGGGGCTATCTTCAACAACATCGCCAGAAGTTAAAACGCCTTAATAATTAGCCCGAAAAGGAATCCATTTTGGTCAAGATCATAAGAGCACTGTAAAAAAGTGTGTGGACAAGTTATATTCGGGCAGACAAATCGAGGGTTTAAATAATTCTCTTTCCTCAAGGTCAACTTTCCTTTCCGCCAAAGGGTAGAAAACACCGCTCTCACCGAAGTGGTGATCCAGGATTTGAACAATATATGGCTGCACAAACTGGAACTATTGCTTGCATGTATCTCCGACTCAAAACACTTGTCTTTGTTAAGAAAACCATTCATAAATCACAACTCGTGATATACCGGTTACAGAATTAGCATCAAATAGGCCCAACATCTCAACTCGAGAGCCAATAATGGTTTTGGGAACTGTTCAGAGTGAAACTCAATACAACAGGGAGGGGCCTGCCAATATCAATTCCCACTAATATCAGTTGTGATATTGGCGGGAAAAGTTCCATCTACACATATCACTCTGAATGTTCTTCTTATCATCAAGATGACACTGGAGGGGGAGTATGCGACGGGTTTCATCAACCATGACACCAGATGTTAAAACGCCTTTAAATCTTCGAATTAGAATCATTTCTGACCCAGTTGATAAGAGCAGTGCTTAAGTGCCAGGTCAGTTTTTCTTCAGACCCAATGGTCGAGGGTTCGATACATCGCTATGACTCAAGATCAATTATCCTCAACAGTGCAGAGAGAACCTAATATCTGGCATGGCGGGTTAAAAACATCTCACCTGTCAAAATATCATTAAATTTTCGTATTTTATTATTTTTATAACAATTTTATATTTTTATTAATTTTATTTTGCTTATTCGCTATATTTTATTGTATTTATTTTAATTATGTTTATTATATTTAATAATATTCTTTAAATATATTTCATTATATCTATTTTATTTTATTTATAATTATTATATTTATTATTTTATAATTCTTTATTTCAGCGTAATGAATTGCAGTAACGTTTTTACATGAATTTTTAAATGAAACAAGATTTGACAGGGGAAATCGCCCGCTCTGTTGCGAACGCTTACTTACGAAGCGCGCGGGGCTAGTGGAGCACTTCACTCATATTTCACCGATCCGGTGCTGAAAGGGATGAATGTATTAATATGGATTAACTATTCGTTAGTGGAACTGGGTCAAGAGAGAGAGAGAGAGAGAGAGAGAGAGAGAGAGAGAGATACACACAATTGTTACGTACATACCTCCGCAAGACTGATCACAAGTTTTTGCACTTTAGAGATTATTGCGCATTCAATTTTAGTTTCGAACGAGTAATTTTGTCTGTTGTGATCACTTACTCCTTAGATGGCCTTCACTTTTTCCCAAGAGTATGCATACCACATATTAAGAGTCACCGGCAGATTTAATTCGACATTCATGACGGGTTAGGGACAAATATATGATTACGTGTTTTTTTTTTTACCGAAATCAATGTTGACTCAACCTCGTATTTGTTGTACTTAAAAATTGCATTTTAAATGCTTTAGATTTTTTAAAAATATGTCACAGAATATTCTTGCATTAAAGTTTTAAATATGTAGAATTACCATAAGTTTTTTAATTTTATGAAAATATTTTAAATAAATTTTTTTATAAAGAAACAGACAGTGCTGACATTGAAATAATAATTTATTTGAGTATCAAAGTTTTTCGTTGAGGCTATGACACTTCCTATATTGTTCTAATTTATATAGTGAGTTATATTTTAATGCAATTTCGCCTTGTCAATGTATCAAATTGTATTATAGCATATTGTATAATTTGATAATTGCGTTACGTAAATTTATTGTGCTGTTAAATGCGACGACTGCATACTAAAATCATTATTAAGTAAAATAATTACAATTTTTCTCGGATTACGATGTATCGCTATTAATTAACGCGATTGATGCTACTATAGAAGTAAATTGCGTCAAACGCTAGCAACCGACAGTTGTGCAGCGTGAAACAGTGATTGTAGCTGTTTAGTCTTTCGAATTCAGTGCTTCTCGTTTATTAAACAAATCCAAATAACTGTAAGCTTCGTTCGCATTAGAGTTATTTTTTTTGTTTCACAAGAAAAATGGTATATGAGCAATGATTTGTGAAATTTCACGCGAAAATGGGGAAAAATTAACACCTGGGCTGCCCTCCCACATAAAAAATGGATGAAACAAATTGGTAATCTGGTTCGATCTGATCGCCGATTAGGAATTGACAAAGTCTGTAGGAATTGACAAAGAATTCGTAAGGCAAATTTACCCCCTCCAAGACAATGCGTCGGCTCATTTCACATTGTGTTTCAAAAAGTTTCTTGGCCAAGTACAAGTATTCCAGTGTTAAGCCATCCGCCTTATTCGCCAGATCTTTAACCATGCGACTTATATCAGTTTTCTAAGTTGAAGTTTGCATTAAAAGGGACAGAAGACTTCCACTACTGTTTCGAACAATGGAATATTCGCATGAAGCGTTGTAGGGACAAAGAAGGGTTGAATATTGAAGGTCATAATAAGTAAATATGTATGAAATCTAAACAAAATGTTTTACAAAGCCAGTCTCGTTATTTAACAGACACACCTCTTATTGCATTTGAATAGATTAATTCAAATACAATTTACTGTAAGAAAATTCAATATTTGGTACTAAGGAAGATACGAGGAAATGGTAAGAAACAAAAGGTCCTAACGTTTTGAATATATTTATGAAACTTTCTTGAATCGAACTCGAAAATATAAACACATCATTGTTGCAAAACATTAAAAAACAAAAATCAAGCACATATGATTGAAGTTACATTGTTGTTTATAATTATTGTTCATTCGAGGGAATAAGCGAGAGAAATGATGTACTAATCTAAAAATTAAAATATATATGTAATGATTTAACTTTTAATTCAATAATTACCCTAAATAATAAATTAACTTTCTATTCTATCTCATTCCCTAATACAAAAGTAAAGAGTTCATTCTTATTTCATGATCCCCTTCCAATAGTATCCTATAATTTATTACATCACGCGCTCTTGAAAAGGATTAATTCTGCTTAAACTAATTATAAATCT